>JBAMMX010000016.1:6294961-6863309 GCA_037126225.1 Dillenia turbinata | reverse complement strand
ATGTGTATTTATTTTTGTTATTATGTGATCATACCCAGTGTTGGCATGAGACTTATCTAAAGACTTAAATGTCTATTGGCTGTGTAAGGCCATGAGAGTTGTATATTGTAGTTTGAACGGGCAAAAACCCTTAGATACTTATATTATGTTATTATGGTTACTTGATGTTGGACTATGAGTCGATGGCCATGATGTCTTGAGCCTCGACAAACTGAGTTTTATTGTGTTTGATCTTTTGCACATCTCTTTGGAGTTTGGGTGTACCTTGAAGCAGGGATGGGATTTCATATGAGCTTTTCTTTAACATGTTTCTCTAGACCAAACGGTGATGCTCCAAATCAGATTTCTGAAAGTTCCATTTGCAAACCCTTTTTCTATGAATGAGCTTTTAGAGCAGGTTTCATCAATTTATGGAGGGAAATCTAACAAATTTTAGGTAGATTTTGTCAAGTGTTTTAAAAAATGATTCTAAATTTTCTTTTTCCTTTCTCTTTTCTTTGAATGTTTTCTGTTAAAATGGTGTCGCAAACGTTGTTTCCATGTGCCCCATCTTCGCATAATTTACCAAGTGGAATGACACCTAACTAGGAGGCAAACGTAGTTCTCCCATTCACATACTTGGAAACACTCGTTGCACGGTTTGTATGGGTAGTTAAGAAGGCCTCCATTGAAGAAAAAATTTTAAGGTATTTTTTTGAGCCATGTTTTGCCATGGAATTGGTTTCTTTGGTTACATACAAATTTTTTCATGTACGCTCTTATTAACGTGTTTTCATCCAATTTTAGCAAAACTCTCACCGCAAAAAGAAAGAAAAAAAACTCTGATTTAGCGATGGATTTTAGTGAAGAATAGTGCTCATCGCAAATTTGTAACAAAATACGCCCCACGCCCCGTCGAAATACAACAACCATCGTTATCTCGATATACGCAAAGATCTCCCCATATACCGAAATAGTGCAAGGTATTCAACCTGTTTAAAAACAATTCAAATATCACCTTAATGACCATCCTAAGTCATCCGATATCAAAGACACGCATTTACCACAGAATCAAGGATCCACTGATCCGTCCCTGTTCATGCACACATGCAATTTGGCCAACCCGCCCAAACAGCTTTCTAACACCTTCTCATCCATTTATAAACTCAAAATTCAAAATAAAATCTAATTGTCCCAATAAAAGCAAAAAATCTTGCAAAAAAAATTTTAAACAAAAATAAACAAAGTTCCACATTTACCAAGTAAGGATTTTATCAATACTTGCTCAAAAAAAATAATGTAAGTATCAATCAAATCCAAATCAAACGAAGAGTACAAAAGTTTCATTCCTTGGATCATACTATCTCAATCCCAAAATGAAATCCACATCCCAATACCTATTGAGATTCAGCAAAAATAACTCCTCAACTGGCTCAAAATAATATCTCTCTCCTAAACTTCCTTTGAAAAATTTAGAAAAGAAGAGTGAGTAGAGTGCAATGGCATACAACACATAAATGAGGAGTGAAAATGGTTATGCTAAATAATCATATACAAAATACATTGCCATAATTGTAAACATTGGTATAAACAACTTATCTCAAACCATTATGACTCATACGAACAAATCAAATAATTTATATTCACTTTTCACAATTTTAGGATATGTCGAAATTGTTATCCCACCAATGGCCGTTGATAGGATCCACCAAGTGGTTTTTCACAATTTTCTTAAAGTTAAAAAAAAAATTATTTTTTTTATTTTGGATAGTTTATTAGGTATGCGGTTTGATTTTTGGTAAAATCGAATTTTAATTTGATTTATTTAGTCGGTTATCGATTTTAATAATTTTTATTTCAGTCAAACTAAATTAACCAAATTAATTAAAAATATTATATATTTTTTAGATAATTTTTATTTATATAAATATTATTATAATTTTATAATTAAAATTTAAAAGAGAAAAAATATCATAATTAATTAAAAATTCTAAATAAAAAAAATCTAAAAGGAAGAGTGTAGAATTAATGAAAAATTTTCAATTTCCACCTTTTGATTTAATTTTTCTATTTTTAATGTGAATATTTTAATAGAGAAAAATCTAAAAATGAGAGTGCAAAAACAATAAAAATTTTTTCAATTTCCACCTTTTGACTTGACCTTTCTATTTATAATATCACTATTCTAAAAAAGAAAAAAAAAAACTTAAAAAGGAGAGTACACAAACAATTAATGAAAGATTTTAATTTTCACATTTTGATTTGATATTTTTATTTCTAATGTAACTCTTTCACTCCCAAACATGAAACTTTCAGGAGATGACATGGGGATAATGGAAAATGACATCCTATTTGAAGTTGTAAAAGGATCTTTAACCTCTCAGATCTGGTTACCAACTAAAATGCAGCAAATCAATAATTTGGTTAATTTAAATAATTGAACCAAATTAACCATCTAATTCAGTTAAATAACTAATCAACTTTTAGTTTATTTAATTAAATTATGATTATGAAAATTGTATAACCAAATTAAATTAGTTATTTTAATTTTAATCATTTAAACTTACCAAAGGTTTAGCTTTGATGCTGCCCTTGCTTATTATCCGTTAAAATCTTCCTATATGTATATGGTTTATTTGCCTAATTTTTTGAAAATACTAATTACTGATTTTTTGAATAATCATGATTTGGATATATAGAAACTTAAATATTAAACAAAATATTTAAAAAAAAAAAAAAGACCCTATCAAATCCATAAGAACTTACATAAATGTGATTTTCACTTAAAAGACAAATAAATACTTGATAAGTCTTATTTATTATCAATGTATTCTTATTCATTATCATCACCATTTCTAGTGCAATTTCCATACTCTCTACCATGACGTCTCTTACACTACCTCGCACGTTTGAATTTGACCGACTGTCGCCATTGACGTTGGCTATAGCACTAGCCGATGGAGGGAAACCCTCAGCTGACGGAGGGAACCGCTCATCTCTCATGTGCCTATGAGTGTTCGGTATATGAGTTCCTTCAGCATGCCTAAAGAATTCATAGGGTTAAAGAACAAGTAGTGGCAGAAGCAAATTACACAGTGACCTCTGTTTCACCGGGAAATCTGTAGACATAACCCTCCACTCTATAGATCCCTGTGGGCCGTTGTCTGCTATCGAAACAGTCGACAGCCACTAATGCAGAGCTCTCTCTAGCTTCCGGGGACTTCAACACCTCTCCCCCCGACCTGTGACGGCTATTAGCCATGGCATTAAGTGTTCTTACTGCTCCAATCCTGTCCCAAATTTCACTATCCCTCGGCCAAGTACTTCTATTATGCAACTCACATGGTGCCACCGCTGCCCCTTCACTCACCTGTCCACCTTTGTCTTGTGTCTATTCTTGCATGGTTTACATTTCTTCCTCCTATATACATTTAGTTATTAGGAAATTAAAATTTCCGAAGTAATTTGTAAGACTTGCATATAATTTTTATAATTTTTATTTTTCTTTTAGAAGCAGATGTTGTTAATAAGGTACGCTATAGTATGATTACTTAGTAAAAAATTATGAATTCAAACAATTAAGAATAAATCGGACGCCACAATTTGACTAATTCCAACTATAAGTTACCTATATTCTGTTAGCAAGTATTATTAAATATAAAGATGAGACTAAACAATAATCTGGCTATTTTCTCAATACTTCGTTTAGCTACATTTCATATATTCACGATGATTTTTCCATTTTTGTCGATATATTGTTTGGATTTACTTATTTCTATTTATCTTTGTCACTTTGTTGTTGGATTCCGAAGTAAATAAACTTAGTTTTATATCTATATCTATATAAATATATATATATATTTATATATAAACTTCAAGTTAATTTTCAAAACTTTAAATAATTGTTTTTGTTATAAATAATTCTCTAGTTTGTAACTACAAAAAAAAAAAAAAAAAAAAATGTTTGAGCTCCTTATTGACTGTATATGTTATGGAAAAACAATTTTTTAGATGAAATGAGGGTTCACAAATCTCATAGAAGCAACAAAACTAAATTAATCAACCATTCACATGGTAAAAGGTTAAAAAGGGATATCATATGTACCATGGTCCGGATGCCTAGTAGACATAAGGTCCCTCTTCCTCCATCCTAGGAAGCCCTGGTGGGAATACAGATTTCTACCGGGCCGAGGTCAGGGCCCTATCTTGTATCATATGAGGTTGGGTGGGAGGCCTTTGCCTTGTTGCACTTCTTGAGACACGCAAGTTATTGTTGTTGCTGCTGTTGTTGTTGCTTCCTTGCTCCACCATTGATGAGATTTGGATGAAGACACGGCCACACAAAAGACAAAACCTATTTAAATTAGATCATGAACATTTCAAAGGTTAAAATAGAAAATAAATTTATATTTGTGAGTGACTAAGCACCAAAAAGAGAGTCGCAAAAACTACAAGAGAAGCAACATCGTGTATGGGATATGGAAAATGAAATTTCCCATTTTTTTATAAATAACTGATATATTGTAAATACGTTAATACTAATTAAATTTAGTTCCAATTAAATCTGTTTCAATCTGTGTTAGAGACAAAACTCTCTCAATACCCTATTTTTGTTATTCACGAGATCAAATCTAAGATTTAACTTATAGGATATCAATACCAAGCCACTCGACCAACTAGATTTGCTGAAATTTCCTCTTTCAGCAAAACCTTGAGAGACTCTTCAATTTTTGGTTTTCACTTTGCATGCAATAAAAGAAAAGAGAGAGAGATCCAGAAAATAATTTAGCCAAAAACATAATGTGGCAAAATGGAGCAAAGATGATCAAAGAGATTTTAATCTAGCAAAAAATTGAGAAAATTATACGAAAATTAAAAATACACACACACACATATATATATGTCAAAAATACAATTTTTAAGATCTATTTACGTAAATTTAAAAAATTCTAAACAAATATTTGCTTCTGCCATTGAAAACAAATGGAGAGAGGAAAAGAAGAATTAAACTGTTCCAGGAGAGATATTAAAGGACATAAACCAAAACCACAACAAAGTAAGTAAAGAAAACCTTCCAGAGCTCTCATTGTTTTTCTAGTGAAATTCAAAATTAGAGATAGAGAGAGTCACATAAAGAAAAGGAGAGACCATACCTTATGGGGAGAGAGAGGGGGAGAGAGAGAGAGAGAGAGAACGCAAAAGTTGGAGAGAAATTTTGATATGTAGGACTCTGAGAGAAGAAGACTAGTTTATATACAAGGCTGCTTCAGAGGCAGCAACATAGTACCAAAAAAGGTTTCACCACAGTCAAATAGAAAAATATTATCTGAATTAGGGTTGGTGAAGTGTATATACAATTAACACGGGCTTTGTTCCATTTGTGGAAAGTGTGTGGTCAGGTTGGGGCTTGTGTTGCTGTAAAGTAGTGATATGATTGGATGCAAATGTTGTATACATTGCTCTGATTGATCATCCCTATGCTTTGAATCGAGTCGAGAGTGAGATTTTCGTGTGCTGTATTTATTTCTAAACTATTTTTTATATTAAATATGAATTAGTTTCCCTCGTGATACCTAGTTACCAAGGGTGAGAGCAAAATCAATTAAGACAAATCTCAGCAAAAATTATAATTGGTGATATGATTGATAAATGATTTTGAATTTTCATAAATCTAATGTGTCTTTCAGCATTGGAGTTTAGCCCTTCATGTACCAATGCAAATTAGTGTTCTTGGTTGTGGAATTATATCAATTTTTCTATTTGAAAATCCAAACATTCAATTTTTGTCGTTCGTATATCCTAGAAGTATAATGGTATAAACTAATTGCTTAGCACATCAAGAGGTTGATAGACAGAATTGGGTTTTTGGTTGTAATTTCTTTCTCATCTAGTCATTCTTTTATTCGCCGATCAAATTTGTTTTAATGAAATTTCATCCTTTTGACTAAATAGTTTAAGAATATATAGACACACATGTCAATCAAACGACGATCTTTCTGATTTAATTCAACTAAACCCTAACTATACCTTACTCCCCTTATATATATAGGCCCAGCCAAAATTTTGTTTATGGCTTGGCTTGAAGGTTCTTTGATCTAGTCTCAACTTTGGATTAATCGGAGGACCGGTTCAAGAAAAACATTCTTAGGAAAGGCATGGCCTTATCCATTCATGACCTCCTCCTTGTTCCCCCCCCCCCCAAAATAAATATTTTGTAGAGTAATCAATTGAGCATTCCTCAATATTATTATTGTTGATTTTTTTTACTAATCTATTCTAAATATTTTTTATTTGTCTATATTGAAATGTTGTTTCGATGATTCATTTTGTTCATTGACTTATCTCAAATTTCATAATTTCCTAGGATATTTTTTGCAAATTCTTTACTAATTCTCGTTTAAAATTAGAATTCGCTGCATGAATTGCATTGGCCATAGTTACCATCGAATATCCTATAATATAGTTTTATCCTCAATCTCATTTCCCCAACAGACATTGGGAAGTTTCTTTTTTCCCTAAAATTCTTGTCCATTGAATGTCCTTCTTGTGTAATGTGGGTGTTTCTTAACATTTGAATCTGTAATTCACCATTGTGGATCTCTTTCTATTGTTTTTTCTTTTTAGGTTGAAGGAGAGGAAAAGGAATCAAATCTTTTAGACACAATCTTTGGTTCTTGCGTTGCTCCAGGATAGAAAGTTGAGCAAACAAACTACTTTGGAATTTTACAATCAAGAATAGCTGCTTGATGCATAGAAATTAAGGTAAACAATTTTAATGCTAATCTTTTGATCGTTTCGCCCTATTATGGTTATTGATATTGTACATTTTATTCTCAACTCTAGGCTTCGCCGCATATATGGTTTTTGAGTTGCAGAAAATAACAAACAAATTAGGCAACAAAAGGATCGCATGCTTCAAAGATAAGCAATTTACCAGAACAAAGCGGCACTTTACTAATCAAAGATGAAGGTAAAATTTTTCCCCCTTAGCCAATTTTTTTGTTTGGCTTTGGATCTTTTAGAAGTTTTAAAGATGTTTGAGCAAACCATTCTTTAATAGCTTCAAAGAAGTTCTTTTATTATATCTTTAATGAATTACAAAAAAAATGCACAATTTTTTTTTTTAATACATAGAAGATGCTCAAAATTTAAATCTTTCGGAGGAAATAATATCAGTTGAGTTATAAATTGTTGGGAAAAAATAACACAATTATGTACTATCAAGTTGTATATTATGAAAACATATTGATGGTTTGACACTTGCATTACTCCTACAATTTTAATTACATAATTGTGATTAATTAATATATAGGAAGGAGAAATATGAATTCTGCAAGGATCTCTCCTACTTATTTATTTATTTATTTATTTATTTATTTATTTATTTATTTATTTATTTATTTATTATTATTATTATTATTATTATTATTATTATTATTACAATTTCTGGAACGTTTTTAGTCTCCTTGTGACTAATAATACTTGCCTAGAGAATATATGTATCTTATAGTTATAGCTTTCTAACATTTGTAATTAGATTAAACATCGATCTCTAATTCTAATTGTGTGAATTTTAATTTTTTTCTACTTAATTATAGTAATGATAAAAATTATATGCAAGTCTTACAAATTGTTTCTAGAATTCCAACTCCTAATAACTAAGGCGTATAGGAAGAAGAAATGTAAACACTGCAAGAATAGGCATAAAGGCAATGGGGGAGAGAAGGCAGGAGCAGCCGTCGCATCACTTGAGTTGCCAACTATGAATGCTTGGAGGGATAGTGAAATTTAGGACATGATTGGAGCAGTAAGAACACTTCGCACAATGGCTAATACTAGTTTTTGAGGGGACAGTTTAGTGTGTGACCCTCTCTCCCGACTCGTGATTTGGAATTCAAAATAAAAAAAATAAAAAAAAAAAAGAAGGCTAATAGTCATAGGTCGGGAGAACCAGGTGTCGAAGTCCCTGAAGCTAGAAGGAGAGCCCCATTAGGTAGGTTGCAAACTGTTTCTATGGTAGACAACGGCCAACTGGGATCGAGAATGCATTCTCTATAGATTTTTCGCACTAAGAAATGCGATGATAGAGAATAAGCAGACAATACTTGTCATGTATTGATTTTGTCTTTGAAGTGAAAATCATATTTATGTAAAGTTCTTTTTTATATTTTTAAATGTGTTATTTGCTGAGTATGAAAAAAAAATTGAAAAGTTACAATTTTGGTAATAAAAAATACCTTTCAAAAAAAATAACAATACATAATATATAAAAATTGAAAAAAAAAACTTAATATAGAAAAAAAAATTCTATTGATTAGGTGAATTTGAAGATTTTCTTTTTTATTTTTAAAAAAGGGTAAAATTGTATTGAATTTATTTTTTATTAAACTTTATAAAATTGAGAAATTACATGGTATGTTGCAACGGATAAAAGATAATATTAGTAACTCTGAATAATGATATGTTAAAGATAAACATCAAAGGCCTCCCACCCAATCTCATATGATACAAGACAGGAGCCTAACTTTGGCCTTGCAGAACCCAGCTCTCAGGAGAGCTCTTTTCGTAGGACGGACGGTGAGCACCTTATGTCTACTAGGCTTCCAGACGATGGTACATATGAAATCTCTTTTTACCTTTTACTATTTTTATTTATTTATTTATTTATTATTATTATTATTATTATTATTTGAAAATTCAACATTAGGCAACTGGAAAATAGGCACCAATCATGTGACAAATTTACACCCAAAAACCCCCACTCTCACACCTGTCTGTCCATTCAGATAATTCCCTTTTTCTTATTAAATAAAGTTTTTTTTTTTTTTTCAACGTCTTAATTTTCAGTGAAGGTTTAGAAGATTTGTGACGATTCTCCAATTCCAAGACATACATTTCCTTCAATTGGATTGGCTCAGTTCAACAAAGAGAGTGCTGGAAAGTCTTTTTTAATTTTTGTTGCGAAATTTTTGCTTGATAGAAAATTTTATTTTTTTCACATAAAACACTTTTTATCCTGATTAAAAAATGGTACTCCTATAATAATGAGATTATGTGCGATTCATATATTTTTTAGCAAATATAACACCAACGCTTAGTTAGTCAGTACCGGTAATCCTTAAATAAGATCTTGGGTTTAAAGAAGAATTTTGTTTCTTTAAGTACTCAACTCAACTTGAATCGAATTTAGTCAGATCCAATATGATTCCAAATACTAATGATTTATATCAATATATATCTAATTAGGCACTGGTCCATGTGTATATATATATACACCCATATATATATATATATTATCAATTAAAATGTTCCAAGTAAATTTACAAATTTGGGAAATATTAAAATATTAAATATCAAAAAAATTTATTTAAGCGCTTCTAGGACTTAAATAATTAGAAGCTAAGAATTTAAGTATTAAAGTTGGATTCATAGAGTAAGTTAGGGTCAAAATGACATCTCATTTTCATATATATCAAGGTTTCTAATTTTTGTTAAATATAAATAACAATGCCTAATTAGAGGACATAGGGAATTTCGAGTCTAGACAGGCAATCATATGATTTTTTTATGTTTTTTTTTTTTATTCTTCTCAGAAGCTAATTCTTTTATTTTGTATTAAAAAAGATAAATACATTATATGCGACAAAAATAAGCCTATAGTGATTTGAACAACATATTGACAAAAATTAATAGAAATGCATAATTATCGGCAAAAAAGAGCTTAGAGAGTGAATCTAACAGCATATTGACAAAAATAGCTCTATGGGAAAATTTTTTTCACAAAAAGGTAGTTGTTTTATTTTCTAATTAAATAACGTATCGACAAAAATAAATATATTATATACGACAAAAATAAGATTTAGTAAATCTAGCAAGATATCGATAAAATTAATAAATTGCATTAACAAAAATTAATTAAATTGCCTGATAATCCAATAACTAAAAAAAAAAAAAAAACCCAAAGTACTAATTTTGGGATTATCTAAGCCAAGATAGAAAAACTTATTTGCAAAACTTTTATAATAGGCTTAGCATTAGCTTTAGTCTGTCTCGATTCGACATATTTTCACCTCACCAGACGTGATTATCGTGACAGAAAATTTCAAAAGTATGCTTAATCAAAATTTGGCACTGTTCAACAGTATTAAGTCTGCTAACTCCCATCTTGATAAAGGTTTAAACCCTGACACAAGAGGAATCTTAGTCATGCAATAAACTTGATCAAATCTCAAAATTAATAACAAAAATACAAAAAATTAGGGCACAGTTTAAAATCATACTCAGCATGTGGCAGAGTAATTCAGAAGATTGTGCAACATTAGGCAATTTTTCAGTGATTTATGTGTCAAATTTACACTGACAAGAACTAACTCAAAAACCCCATCCTCACACATGTCTGTCTCTTCAGATAATGCCCTTTTTTTTCATTATTAAATAAAAGAATTTTTTCGCAACGTCTCAATTTTCAGTCAAGGGTTAGAAGAATGGTGACAGATTCTACAATTCCCAGCCATGCATTTCTTGCCTGAAAGTCTTTTTTATTTTTATTATAAATTAAGGATTTTAGATAAATATTTTGTTATAAATCACTCTTATTGTGGGTGATTCGTACGCTTTTAAATAAATAAATAAATATATGTATATATATTAGTAATTATCAATTAAAATTTTCTGGGTAAATTTAGAAATTTGTGAAAATGTTAAAATTATTAAATAAACTACTAACCGAGTAGTACATTGAATCCTAATACCTTTGTCATTCACTATTTTCTATAGAAAAGTCATACAATTGACATTGGTTTTAAGAAAATTTTTTTCTTTTTTTTTGGTAATTTTCGTTAATATTGAGAATGAAAAGAGAGAAGAAGAGTAACCGAAGCTGAAGAGATTAATAGAACACGTGTTTTGTCAAGCAAACTCAAATTGTGCTGTTATCTTCTATATAAATGGCCCTCCTTGCTTGCATTTTTCTTCCCGAAACAAAATTTCTCATACTCTTTTGCTCTCTCTCTCTCTCCAAGGTATAGTCTTCTTAATAGTTTTCTTCTATGGGACTCTCTCTCTCTCTCTTTCTCTCCCTCTCTCTCTCTCTGTGTTTTCTGCTGAGTTTCATTAGAGAAACAATGTGAGCTCATGAGGATTTTTCATTTCTTCTTCTTTTTCAATCTCATTTGTTGTTCTGTCTTTACTTCTAATCTTTTTTTTTTTTCCAGTTTTGCGCCTCTCTTTTTGGGTGTATCCTTCTTATGATTGCAATCAGACTTTGACACCATTAGAGGACTTTTGTGTTTTCAGCAATGTATATTCAATTCTGCATTTTTTTTCCTTTGATTTTTTTTTCCTGGTATCTCTTATGAAGAAGAAGCTGTTTCGGTGGGCAGCAAACATTTTCATTTTATTTTCTTTCTTTTATTGGGGGGTTGGTTTTTTGTACCGGATCTTAAAAATTTTTTGATCTTTTTCTAATGAATTTTTCATTTCTTACCATTTTTTTTTTCGCACTTTGCACCTGTGATTCATCTCTGCTCCATTTTATGTTTACATGAGTGCAACTTGTTTTCTCAAGAAAAAAATAAATAAACAAAAACAAATCGCTTTTTTTAACTTTTTATTGCATGAAAAATGAAGTCCTAAAATCAAGCAAGAGTTTCTCAAGGTTTTGCATGCTCATCATCTAACTTCGTTTTGTCTTTTGCATGTTGCAGTCTCTAATCTCTTCAATCCCTAATATCATCAAATGGCAGCTGAAGGAAACAACAACAACCAACCCCAACCAAGGCCTCCTAGACTTGTAATTGATCTCACAAGACGTAGAGTTCGTCAACCAATCCCTAACCCTGAAGATGTAGACCTTGGCCTCGATTTCAATATTGGATCTCCTATAGGACAAAGACCCCAAAATGACAACAGTCCTGTCCTCACACCATCTTCCTCCTCATCATCTGCTGAGAGTGAGGTGGTGTCCATGGATGAAAGCGACAGCAAAGCAGTCAATGGCTCTCCTCCTCTGATGACTAGCCCAGCTTCGCCTCCAACGGCCAGGGCTTCTACTTCTGTGCTGGCACGCAGGCTGTTGGCAGCAAGAGGGATGCAGAGACCAAGAAGGACAAGGTCCCCTACTTCCCCTCCTATGACACCAGAGAGGGCTGCCATTCAGAACCCTGGGCTTTATAGGGCGTTTCTGAGGATGCAAGAAGAGTGCATGGTTCCCCCGAGTCTTCCAATGCATGGTATGTATATGGTTTCTCTTTTATCTTACCTTTACACATATCATTCATGAGGGATTTTATTGCTCGTCTTCCCATTACTTTCTATGAGGTTTTAGAATCTTGCTTAGCTTTTAATCTCTTCATAGCTTAGCAATGCATGAATTTCCGTACAAGAAAAAGGTAATTAACACTATATTTTCCTAATTTCTAAGAATTGTTTACAGCTGAAACAATTATATTAAATTTTGAAAACTAAATTTGACTTCAAAATTGTGTTATTCTTACCTAGAATCATATTTGGAAAGTCCTTAAAGACTAATGAAGTCAATTTTCTTTTCTACAAGTAATATTTGTAACATATGTAGCCTTTGAAAATCTTAAGGATGATACCACTTGTCACATATATGTAGCCTTTGTTACTCTTAGCTAGTGTCTAATTTTGTAAGTTATTAAATTCAACAAAACCGATTCTTCTTATTTATAAGTTCTGATTTATTCAGATATCCCTCCTACGTCTTAGATTTCAGTGTATATTCATGCATGATCCATAATAAGGAGAGTTGGAAGGGAAGAGCTAGGTTAGGTTAGAACATAATGCAAGGATCTTATGGATCATCTATCCAAGTAGAATATCATCTACTTTTGGTTAAATATCAATTGTAATGCCTTAACCTAGAGGACTTAGAAAATTTCAAGCGTAGGGTTGTGCTAAAGTTTCTCTAAATGAACTAGTTATTTTTTCTTTCATTTCCAAGTCCAATAATGTATCGAGAGAAATAAATAGATTTTATGAAAAAAATAATAATCATAATAAGATTTTAGTGAATTCAACAAATGTAGTGATGCAAATTAATAGACTGCTTTAAGTATCAACAAGAAGAAATTTTTGTAAAGTGAATTAAAAACCTATCAATAAAAATAAGTCGATTGCATATATATTGATAAAAAAATAGATTGTTTAATTATTTATGTATAACAACAATCATAAAGCTAAGAATGTAAGAAGTACTAAAGTTGGATTCATATAGTAGGTTTGAGTTAAGATGACATGTCATTTGTGTGTATACATATATATATCCAAGTAAAATATAATCTAATTTTTGTTAAATATAAAATACCTAATTAGAGGACATAGGGAATTTCAAGTCTAGACAAGCAATCATATGGTTTTTTTTTTCAATTTATTTTCATATTACCAAAAACAAATACATTTTATACAACAAAAATAAGCTTTTAGTAAATCCAACAACATATTGACACAATTAATGGAGTGCTTAATTATCGACAGAGTGAATCTAACAGCACATCGACAAAAAGAACTCCACCAAGGTATGTTTTGTTTTACAAAAGGTAGTTTTTTTACTTTCTAATCTAGCAACACATCAACAAAGGTAAATACATTATATGCGTAAAAATAAAATTTAATGAATTCAACAACATATCGACAAAAATCGGTAAATTGCATAGGTATCAAGAAAAAGGAGTTTATAACTAGATTGGATATGTATCAAAAAAGTGATTAATTAGATTGCTTGATTATCCTCATAATGACATTTTGAGGATGATTATGTAAGGAAATCGTAGAATAACTTCTATATTTTATAGGCCCGTAAAATTTTTATTCTATTGATAAGTGCTAAGAAAGAACCTTTTACAAGTATACATTCTGATGATTATCATCCTAGTCTCTTATCAGATATAAAATGATGTTTTAAAGGAAGCTTGGCTTTTACCCAAAAGAATGCTTTTACAAGCTCATATACTTGATTCTCTTAAGACTTGATTGAGTTGGAGTTCTTTTAAACTTGGCTTTCAAATGCCTTTTTCAGAGGGTTTCTTAAACTAGCCTGGAGAGAAAGCAACCTATCAATAGAGTGTTTATGTTGTACAAAACCTATCTTTATAAGAATAAAATTAATAAAAAAAAATTAAGAAGAATAATTGTATATATAGTTGGGCAGTAGTTTTTTATGAAAAATTAATGCAGGCAAGTCATAAAATTATTCCTAAGATTTCAATTACTTAATTGTAATTAATTAATGTATAGGAAGGAACAATATGAATTCTGCAAGGATCCCCCTTGCCATGCCAAGACTGCAGATAGGCTCAAGGAGTCCGGAGATAAGGAGCACAGAAGTGGGAGCAGCCGAGCATACCATGACACAACAATCAAGCAACATGGCCCTTCCAAGGAACAGGAGGCTCTTCTTTGACGCTGAAAGCTCAGCCAGGAGGAACAACTCTGGTATAGACGCTGTGGACATGATGCCAAGTGTGACTACCGTGGGCAATGGTCCACTTGGCCGGAGAATTGAAGGGTTTCTATATAAGTTCAGCAGTCCAGAAGAGGTAAAGCTTGTTTGTAATTGTCATGGAAGGGTTTTTAGTCCTGCAGGTTTTTATAAGCATGCAGGTGGGACCGATGTGCCTAATCCCTCAAGGTACATAATGGTTGCGGGTGTCCCCCCAATTGATGAACGGTCCCGATCCCAATCCTAATTCCAATCCCAATGGCCATGGCAATAACAATGAAAACGTGGATGAGGATAACAGTGAGGATGCCAGGGATGAGAGTGATGCTGATGCTGATGCTGATCTTGATGGTGATGATGATGGAGATGAAGATGTTAATGGAAATTGAAAGCTTGCATGGATTGGGCAGGAATGATGGTGACCAAGCAACGATCGGAATGAGGCCCTCCTTGATGTTTCTCTGTTTAGTGTCATGAACATTTTATCTGAGCTTGCAAAGCATTTATATTTCTGTGTTTCTGTTGTTTCAAGTTTTCCTTTTGGGAAAAACTCTCTGTTTTCATATAGAACTATTTTATGTTTATTAATTTTTATGTTGAGTGGCGGTTTTCATTTGTTTTATGCGAATATTTTAGTCCTATATATTATTTTGTTTTTTGTTTAGTATGTTATGATACATGGGAGTCGTTTTTTTTTTTATCAACACCTATTTGATCCAACGATAAGATACTGATAGTTTTAAATAAAATCTCGATTTCGAGTTTTATATATAAAGAAAACACACACGAAAAAGTTTTACCCTTCAACCTGACTCGAATCGAATTTAATTAGATTCAATATAGTTATAATTTATAAAACAAAATAATAATGACTTTTTTTTTTTAACCATTGGATCATCATCCATGGATCACAAATTATTCTATCAAGACTGCATAAAACATATCATATGAAGTTATGCCTCACGAGGGCACACAATATCAGCATGATTTTTCCACAAAATCGTTGTACATAAAGAATTGAATAATGAATTTCAATGGCAGCCTACCCACCTGCATGTCATAGATATTCAAGAAAAAGAAAAAAGAAACAAAATGTCTTAAGAATATAAATAGTATGCAAAAAAGCTAAGAAATTTTGTTGAAAACAAACCTGATTACTCTCGACTTGCTTTTCCCTGAAATATGCTGATTATGACCCATCATCTCAATTTCTTCATCTTCATCTTCATCCTTTTGCTTTCTCTTTTGAAGCATTTCTTCATATTTGATTTTTTTTTATTCAAATATGATGCAATATAACAATTTCGACTCTAAATTAAATACACACACATATATATATCATATTATAATTTTAGAGTTACATTTTAAAAAGGATAAAATTATAATTTTAGAGAAAAATATTTAAAATTATAATTTTTAAAAATTATAAATAATTTTAAAAGGAACAGCTTGCCCTTGCCCCCTCCCATTTGTTATGTAAATTTTTCCCAAACTTTTTTACCCATTTTACATGGTTGATGATTCAAAAAAGTGGGCTTTTTTTCTTTGGGCTTACTCTGACCATCTCATCTGGAATTGAAATTTGGCTCTTTTCTGTTTGCAAAAATGTGTCCATGGTATTGGTGGTCCATTTTACATCTGAAAATCTTTCTTTCAGACTTCGGATGGGAATACGATGAGTGTTGCAAATGGGGGAGGAGCTACGATACGTCTTCTTCTTTTTGTGTTTTGGTTCCCCTCCCCCCCCCCCCGGGGGAGGGGAGTGTTTGCCATGGCCCCCCAAGACTTTTTGAGGACAATCTATTTTGCTCCTAGAAGCAAGATATGCTTGCCTTCGATCTTGATGTGGATCTCAATGAATCTTTTATTATACTCATTGGTCAACTTAGTGCAGCTTCAGAAGTGAAATTCCAACATGGGAACCCTTTCTTTTTGAAATCTTTTAGGAATTTAATTAAGGTCAAACAAAAATATCATAAAAAACGAGAGAGAGAGAGAGAGAGAGAGTTTAAAAAAAAAAAAAAAAATCTAATTTTAAGGAAGATTGCAACATTAAAAATGGAATAGCTCAATAGAGCTCTAGGATAACAAACTTAAGATTTAGAGCATTTTTAAGTAATAATACAAGTTTTATTTTATTTTGTTTTTTTATAATTTTTGATAAAAGTTTAACTCTAATTTAATAAAAATAGAAGATTTTTCTTTCACTCAAATTTTGGTCTTGAATCTTTTTCTTTGGTGGCATTTCAATGTTGTGTAGGTCATGATGAGTGGCCATATTTGAAAAATAGTGAAAAATTTATTGAGATGGTAACATTTTTGGAAATTTACAATAATAAAGTTGGAAAAGTTGTTTTAGAGAATACTTTAGAAAATGTCAGATACACTTCACATGATGTTAAATTGCAAAAAGTTGATTTTACTAAACAAGAATGAATTCATATAAAAATTCAATTGCAACATTATAAGTTAGATGTGTTAAATCATGAGAATTTTCAAAATTTAATAATGATCTTAGAATTGTGCAAAAAGTTGGTAGAAATTTGGAAATAAAAAAAATATATATATTATTTAGTTAATAAATTGATTCGTGTTATTTTGACTAATCTAATTTTAACAGCAATTAGTGAATGTCATTTTCAATAATAAGGATTTTGAAGAAAAGGCTATGAAACAAGATGGAAGACAAGTATCTTACAGATAATTTAGTTATTTATATTAAAAAAGAAATTGATAATATTTTTTCGTCTAAAATCGATTATTAATGAATTTGAATCAATAAAAAAGTATAGAACACAACTTTCATAAATTATTTATTTTGTTTAATATTTTTATATTTTTAATTAAAATTATATTAATTTTAAATATATTTTTATCTAATAACTTTTATTAATTATTACTGGCCTACTAAAAATAATTTTGTGGCTCCATCCCTGATATTTTACATTATATTATAAAAATATTTAATTTTTTATTTTTTAATATGATATTAGAATGATATTTAAATTTTTCTAATATGATATCAAAATTTTCTTTATAAAAACATTTGCAAAAATATTTTTAGGTTTTTTTTTTATATTCTCTATCCCATTTTGGTGTTATTCATTAAATAGTTTACTAACTGTTTTCTTTTCACTGGTTGGTATCTGGATTTCATCGGACTAATCCATTTCAAGTACTGTGGGATCCATTAAGGAATTGACTCTCTCAAATCTCATTTTTCCATTCTCATAGTTTGAATCCGAGACCTATGATTAAAGGAGTACAAAATTCTATCACTATACTCATGGAATTTTGATGTTTACTAACTATTTGATATATATCAAAATGATCCTACTCTTCAAAATGATCCTAATGGTTGCAACCAAACACTGGAAAAATCTCACACGTGCTCTTAAACACCAATGAAAATCATTGGTTCAACCTACCAGATTCTACTATTCGGATGTTGAAGACGACTTAAAACAATATCATTTTTGATATTTCACTATTCTCTCTTAACCTCTACACGTGTATTTCTCTAATTAGTCACAAATTATTCAATCAACACCACATATTTTACAATCAACACTATATCTTCAACCACCTTAGTATACCCTTATCATCTTTTTTCAAATTATAGTAATTTTTATTATAACCCATTAATTTTGAAAGATCTTAAAATATATTATAAGAATATTTGATTTGGTTAAAAAAATATAATAAAAATATCTAAATTTCTATTTTTAAGATTGAGGAAGTGTATTTTGATGAAGTCCTTTTTGTTATTTTTGTTCTGAGGATTATTTATCATCAAGTGATATTTAAATTTCATGATTAATCTAATTTGAGTATTGTGAAATTATTTATGAATGGATTAACTCTTTTAAATCCTATTTTTTTTATTTTTATTATTTAAATTTAAGATTTATGATTAAAAAAATATATCGTTCGAACAAAATCTTTCGTTGGATCGTTACATCAAGTGAAATTTGATCCTTTTTTGTTAAATTATAGTTAAATGGAATGGTGACTTATCCGATTTTGACCGGGAATTCCGTTGCTCTAAATTATTGGCTCTGAAAAACAAGTCTGAAAAAGTAAACATTTGCTGCCAAATGGTTCAGACTGGGTACTATGCCAAAGTTGTCCATGCTTGTTTTTTGGCGAATCAGAAAGGATATTGGGCAGAATAATAAGCTTTGAGAACCCAGTATGTTGCTAAAATAGGAGACACAAGACCTTAGACCCGCCAAAAGCAAATCTCTCTCTCTCCCCCCCTTCTCTCTCTACCATTTTTATGTCATTATTTACGCGGCTTTGACTGGATTTAGTCGTCACTATCTAGTCCGTGCCGAGCTTCGGCTCGTGCATGTATCGTGAATCCTAAAATCATAAAAAATATTTAAATCTAATAATTTCTTCGTCTCATGAGTCAATCTTTTCAGTTAAGTTTTTTATTAAAATTAAGTAATATTCTATAATTTTTTTAAAAACCATTATGAAATTTTTTTTTTTTTATTATACTGATCGGTATTTAGAATCATGTTCTGACTAATCCGGTTCGAGAATTACAATAATTTATTTAGGAGGTTACTCTCTCAACGTAGTCTGTTTCATATCCAAATCATGAATTGAATTCATAATCTCAATTAAAGAATATAATATCACATCTCACTATATCAACTATCTGTGTTGATACGAAAACCATGATAACATGTCAATTTATCGATGAAGTCAAGTTGGCCCAACTCGGTAATCTGCCTGGACCCAAGTCTTGTGGCTGGGCTCGGTACCACAAAAAAAACTCTCTCAAATATAAAAACTTATTCATATAAATTCAAATTTTTGTTTCTATTTTTCAATTAAAATGTTTGATTAATTAAAATATTTATAAAAAAAAATTAAAAAAATAAAATAAATGATAATTTTAATTTTAATTAAAAATAAAATATTAATTTTAAAACATTGTCTGTCAAGGTTTAAATTAATATTTATATCATTCTCATTCCGAAACATATACAAATCAAATATCAATAATGATAATGATATCCATTTCAAAATTTGAACCAAACAATTGATATCGGAATTATATTTCGATTTCAATTCTCGAGTACGAACAAAACGCCACCTTAACCTTGTGAGGTTAAATATATGACTCCATTTCATTTATGTGATAACATTTGTTCATATAGTTAAATTATATGAGTTGAGATAAGAATTTCAAAGTTGGCTTTGAAAAGGAAATCTTGACTTAAACTAATTTAAAGATGAATTGAGTTTTGATATTTATATATCGGTGTTAACTCTAATCATTTAGATCTAAAAGTTTATGGATTTATAATCCACTGATATCTCTAAATTACAAAATCTTTTCTTAATCTTTTTCGAAATTTTTTTATTTTTTTAGTTCATAAAAAAGGTTTTAGGTATAAAGTTATAAGAAAATAACTCACCCTATATAATTACATAATAAGTTATAATCATTAAAATTCAAATTTACTTTTTAAAAAGAAACTAATTAAATACACATTCATATCTTTTTGTACTTTCTCAATTTTTTTTATAAAAATATGTCTTATTATTCGCAATACTAGCATTGAAGTCTTTTAAAATAGTTATAATCACTCAAAGTTCACAATCCAACAAGAATAGTATTGAAGTCTTTTAAGAATAATTTTATATAAATAAACATATTAGAGACAATTTGAACATGACTCTAATATTATATTAGAGATAATTTAAATATGATTCTAATATCATATCAAAAGAAATTTGAAAGTAATATAAAATAATATGAAATACTAACATTTCATCGCTATGTTGGATTCATATAGAAAATTCATTATCACAAAAACAATTGATATAAATATAAAAATAAATAAAATCAAATATATCCAAAATTAAATCAACAATCAAATAAAATCTTTTGATTTGATTTTGATACATAATACATTCAAATAAAGTTAAATATTCTCATAATATATAGTATTTTTTAACATCCTTTTAAATTAAGTCCCGGTTTAACAATTTTTTTTCATCTTTTCTTCTCCTCGTAACGAGAACTAGAAATTAATAACTTTTGAAATAAAATTAAAAGTTATTTAGTATTTTTACTTTAAAAACAAACTGATCTCATAGTTTTTGAAATAAATTTAAAAGTTAGAAATTAAAAATTAAAAGTTAAAAGTTAAAGTTAAAGAGAAAATATCCATATCTGAAAGACAATAGGGTAAATAAATTTATGGTATGGACATATTTGAAATTTTATATCTTTCAAATGAAGATATAAATGAAATAAAAAGAAATATATTTCCTAAAAAACTTACGTATAAAAAATAAGGAGAATAAAAAGTTCCTTCCAAGATCTTTTTCTTAAAAGTTACATTTTATTTTTATTCTTAAAACAACTCCTTTTAAAAATAAGATGATCTATTTAGTAAAGCTTCTCCTTATAAGAAAAAAAGAAGCTAAAAAAAATAATTAAAAAAACCTGTTAAACTGGCACTAAATTTGATATAGTGAAGACTACTTGAGTTTGAAAAATACGATAAGTGTACTAGAAGATGGTTTGAATATATTTCTGGTACTGACGCAGGCACTGACTCTAATTATGGCTTTTAACTCTGGTTCTAGCTCTAGCTTGGCTTTGGAGGTGCATGTAGATGCATGAATAACCATTTTATGTAAATAGAGTTCTGATATCATATGAATATGCCTTTGACCATGCTAGAGAATATGAATTAATAATAATAATATAAAGTATTAAAATCCATTGTTTTAATGAATTATTATGATATATTTGATTTACATAGAAAACTTCTTGTTATAATCATAAAAACAAATAAAATTAAATATATTCAAAATTAAATCAATAATTGATTTGAGTTTAATATATAATATATTCTAATAAAATCAAATATTTTCATAATATATGATATCCTTTAATAATATTATATACATATACATATATATATATATGTATATATATATATATATATATATATATATATATATGTATATGCATGCAAGCATATAGGACAAAGCCAAGGTAGAAGCCCACTAAAAATTCTGTTAAAAATTTTAATTAAAAATTTTTTAATTATTTGAGAAAGATATTGATAGATAAATTTTAATTATTAAATATTATTAATAATAATTTTATTTGTTATGTAATATTTTAATTTTATTTATAGAACTCTGTTTTAATAAATATATTTTATTCTAATTAAAAATACATAAATATATAAATAAAAATTAAACTAAAAATTTTTAAATAAGTCCTAATGTACAGAAAAGGTAGTAAGTTAAGCTGATACATTGTATATTCCATTGATAAAAAATTTGAATTTTAAATCTCATTAAATGCTAAAATTTTTACAAAAATATTTATTTTAATATTACATTGGAAAATGCAAAAACTTAGTTTATCAAAGAAAAATGTAACCGATGATTCAAGAGCTTTTCTAACATTTCCATGAGTGTCTATACCCTTAAAAATATATATATATATAGAATCCCTATAATTCAAATCTCATTACTTTGATATTATCTCTATAATCTTAATACTTAAAAGAGTAAATATTCATAATAAAGATTGGCGGACTAAATGAGGGGATTGTCAAAGGAATTTATATGAATAGAAATTAAAATGTTTTAAAATTGAATAAATTTAAATTTATAAAAATATTTCGGATTAAGAAAAAAAATAAAATATAGCGAGTGCTTGCCGCTCTATTTAAACTTTTTGTATTAACTCTCCTGGTTTTGATGGTCGAGTTAAAATATATATATATATATAAATGATACTTAAATAGTTAAATTTCAGTATTAATATTAAAATTTTATTTTAAAGTTGATTTTTTTTTTCATTCCTTGTCTTCTTCAAGACATTTTCCCTCTGATCTCTCCTATCTTTTGGGGAATTCTTTTTTTCTACTTCTATTCTCTGTTCTCTCTTCTCCTCTATCAAAAATTAACCATCGGAGAAGAGCGAAGAGGAGAGTGGATCCTAAGGGCAAATTTTTGGGAAAAAAAAATTCTTACATCTAGAATAATAAAATTTTTTTATCTTGAAAATTAAATAATAAATTTTTCTTTTTCTTCCAAGATTTTAATTGTGGCGCTATTCAATTTATTATCAAAACGCTGCGTTTTTGTTTTTGAGAATTCTCAGCACACCGTTTCAAAAGTCAACGGAATAGAACTTCAAAAAATCAAAAACAACCAGAGCACTGATCCCCACATAGCAACAGACAAATCAGAACTGTCCACGTTTGCATACCTTTCGATCTAGACGGTCTTCCTCAATTCTTGTTTTCTAGCAAACAGCAGTTTTAGCTGTCAAAATAGTTTTCTCTTTCGACTGAACGAATATTCGAAAAAGAGTACTTGCTTTATCCGCGGCGCAGGATCATGCAAGTCCTGATTATAAATAAGTCCCCGCCACACCTGATTATTTATATTGTACCTTCGAAACCACAAGTCAAGCTCGTGTTTCCTCCTCCGTCACATCTCCTCAAATGCCAAACATTTGACTACTGAGCTCTGAGAGAGAGGGAGAGAGGGAAGACCCAGAAGCATGACTTCTTTACTCGGTAAGCTAATTCAAGCCCTTAATCTCCCAAATCCGTTTTTGTATTTTGCTTTCTTTCTTGAATTTACTGAAGAATAAATTATTTTATTTTTGTTTCTTTATGATTTTCATGATAAAATTTTGCTGGGGGTTCATGAAATTTACATAAATTGGCAATTTAAATGCTGTTTTGTGATCTTTTGTGGGCAGATTATTGGAATGTCAGATTGAGATTACGTGAGTGGTAGAAATTAGTGTGTTTTTTAATCACAATCAAAGACCCGGTAATGGGTAATTAATGACTAAAAGCCTTGAAAACATGATAGAAGGCTTTCAATTTTTTATGCAGAATGAAGAGAACTGTTAAACAGAAATCAACTTTTTGTTTTGGTTGGTGTCTGTGTGTGTGTGTGTGTGTTTGATTTTGGAATTTAACTATATTTAGAAACTGTTTAATCCAAAATCAAAGACCCAGTAATGGGTTATTAACTATATTTTATTTTTCCAAAAAAAAAAAAAAAAATCGTTGATTCTGATACACTTGCTAATTTGGACCGACCGTAACAGAGGATAGCTAAACTTAAAGAAGCAATATGATCAATTCAGAGTTTTTCACTTATTTGATAGGATTATATGCATATTCCCGTTGATCTCAATAAACTGTTTGATCTGGTATTTATCTAGTGGTTCCATTTTGATTCTCTATTCCAAATTAAATCAAAGCTATCATACAAATAATAAATAAAAAATAAATAAATAAGATCTAAACTGTTGATGACTATTTGAAAGCTAAGATCCTTGTGTGTGATGTCGAACTTCATATGTATTTATTGACGAAATTGTGGGGAACTGGATTCGAGTCATGCTGTCAGCTTGCTAGGACAGATATTACACGGAGTTCAGGCTCTTCTATCAGCCAGGTGTGACGCACACCCACATGTGAGTACAGTTGAACAAGTTTGAAGAAGGCACCACCTTCCCTCGAACTTCTCAAGAAACAAATGTTGGAAACTCGTATGATGGGTGTGGAAGCTTGATTTCTTTATGTTTCTTTGCATAATGTATATGTGGATATCATATCATATTCTAACATATCCTTCGCACTATTTGAGCTGTAATATGTGTCTTTTAAATGGTTAGGGCCAACAAATGAGAAGTTTAAAGGTGTAGTCCTTGCCTATCTGCATGACATGTTAATCTAGTTGTATCTCACAGATATTTTGGATGATCCTCTATTTGTTTAGACTCCATGAGTGTGCTGTCTATTGGTTATATAAGTCTTGTATCTCGTGAGTTCCTGGAAAATAGATGCTTTAATCATGTTGAACTTGGCAGGCTCTCTTCCAATTATCGTTCTTTTACTCATTACTGGATCTGCTGCAAGACCTTTCTTTCCCCTTCCTAGCAAAGATACTGAGGACCACAGACAGCCCTTGCAGACATCTCGTCCATATAACATTGCTCATCGGGGTTCAAATGGGGAGATCCCTGAAGAAACAGCTGCTGCCTACATGGTATATCTCATTCTCCGCCTATGTATATTTTTTAATATTGGAAAAGCTTAACCATTTTCCTATTTTGTGAAGATCAATTAAAGAAAAAAAAAATTCACCTTGCCCATGGTTACAAAAAAAACCCATCCTTAGAGATTCTTTTTAGATAAAGATGGGAGAGGCAACTTCCCATAGGAATTCTTAACATTTAAAGGAACAAACTCTATGATATGATTTGGTCTAGGTGGAAAGCAATATTTTTGGTCTTCTTTTCAATTTCTGAAGTGCAGGATTCAGGCGCAAAAGGAAATCTATAAAAAAAGATTTCACATCTTTATAATCCTAAGGTAGAGGATTTGGTTGAGCACTGCACCGAAATGCATGCTTCTGTAATCTGTGTGCAGAAAATGACCTTTTTAGGGTATAAATATCCTTCTACACTTGTAAAAATAAAACATTTGAACTTAGTTACTTTTATTAAAATTGGATGGTAAGTCCTTGGATATCTTTTATTCCAATGCAATGGATATAATGTTCAATATACTTTCTGTGTTTTCCCCTTCCAAAGACCTTCCATTCAGGCCCCTAAACCTGAGTCTCTTGCAGAGAGCTATTGAAGAGGGTGCAGACTTTATAGAAACTGATATTCTCTCCTCCAAGGATGGTGTTCTTATATGTTTCCATGACGTAACCCTTGATGCCACCACTAATATAGCAGATTTCAAACAGTTTGCCAATCGTAAAACAACATATGAGGTCCAGGGGGTTAACATGACAGGCTGGTTCATTGGTATTCCCAAAACACTACATTTTTTGTTTGGTGAATGCATCGATAATTTCAATCATTTATGGTGCCATTTTTTTCTTATGCAGCATTTTTACAAAAATAAAAATTAACACAATTATTTTGATTTTGTGCAGTTGATTTTACACTTGAGGAGTTGAAATTATTACGGGTGAATCAGCGGTATCCATTTCGTGATCAACAATACAATGGTTAGTTGCTATAAAAAACTATAAGTTAACTTGCTTTTCATTTCTAAGTTGTTTGCCTCACGTTTTAGAGACTACCCGCTACCCAGGCATCCCATCCCCTAGCAGAGGGAATCTGCATATGCAGGAGCAAACAAACAAATATATTTGAAAATACAACATCTGAACTTGCGAGAGTGGTCTCCCCATGTGTGATGACACGGAAGGAGTTGATTTGGTTTAAAAATTCTCATTCTTAAGAATATTTGGCAAAGTCTCTACTACTACGTGGCCAATTAGCCACCTAGAGTTGGGATAAAAACCTGACAGGGTAAAACAAACACTTCTATCAACATCAACATGTGCTGGCATCAATGCCCTCCTGGCTGCCCAGCTCATCTCAGCGTAACACAAGAACATACAAACAAATCTTTTGGCCAACAACTACACATCTAGACTTGTGGTATAGCCCATACCATACATAAAAACACACATAATAGATTTACAGCTGTTGAAGGAAGCTATAGCTGTCACTGCATTAATAAATTTTCCTCTTTGTGACCATTTTTTTCTGAGAATGCTATAGCATCATTATTTGAATTTTTTGATCTATTGCACTATGGCATCATAAGGAATCTGTACACATTCAACATGCACTACACAATGAATTACCAATTTCTATTCTACATCAGTCGTTCATTTTAGTCCTCTTCAAATTTTGAAAATCTACTTGGTCAAATTATTAGTTGCATTGTCACTGTGGTTGCTGGAGGCAATTTTCCTTATGCAAGGGATTTCTTGTACCAAGTTTATGTTCTGTTCAAATTCATTCCACATCATTGAAAGTGTTGACTATTAAAACACCTGGTGCATCAGTATGGTCAGATGATTACAATTTTCATTGTCTAGTATGAGGAACAAAGTCCCTGAACACTATGGTTGTAAAATGTATTGGCAGCTGTAGCATTTTATTGATCACAACACTTTATCTTTTCTTCCATCTTTCTTAGATTGTAAAAGCACTGTAGTGAGAGGCTCTATGGTTAACGCTGCATTGTGATGTACTGTGCAGGAAAGTTTCAGATCATTACTTTTGAAGAATATATTGCAATTGCCTTGGATGCTCCCAGAGTCGTTGGAATCTATCCAGAGATAAAAAATCCTGTATTCATTAACCAGCATGTAAGTAAATCATGCCTGTGAGATGATGATAGAAAGAGTGGCATAAAAGAAGGTATGAAGCCTTCAGAACTGATCCATTCAAAGGGAGCAGTTATCTTGGAATTTCCTAATCTTTGAAAATCGGAGTTCCCACAATTTGCATCCAATAGCAATGGTTTGCAATCAAGCCCGATAACATTAAAATATCAAAAGATTGATTGGTGTTGATCCTGTCAAGGACATGTAATCATTGCGAATGTATTAAAGAGTATTTTTCTTTTTCTATTTCTTTCTTTCTTTCTTTTTGGAAGAAATGAAGCATTTAGAAATTCATAATCCGTCTGATGAGGTCTCAATGGAGTTGTTGATCTGGAAATGAGTTTAATTAAATAATTTCATATAGAATTGATTTGTTTACATGTTTCTACATCATTCTAAACTGTTTCCCCATGTTCTTCAATACCTGGCTGCTGCTTTTGACAGGTAAAATGGCCAGGTGGAAAAAGATTTGAGGACATATTTGTCAAGACTCTCAAGAAGTACGGATACAAAGGCTCGTATCTGTCAAAAGAATGGTTAAGACAACCCGCATTCATCCAGTCTTTTTGCTCCAACTTCGCTTGTATATATTTCAAACCTGACAGACTTGCCCAAGATCTTTTTAATCGATGACGTGACTGTTCCAACCCAGGACACAAATCAGGTCTATATTTCATTATCTCATGCTACATCTGATATTTGGAAGTGCAGCAATATGAGACTTTGGTCAGAAATTTGCTATTACTGATTACTTCTCACTAATACCATATATGGTGTGGCCTGGATTGTTTGGTATGTAAACTGCTTACTGGTTTCCGTCAAAATAATGTGATTGCCTGCAATGTGCAGTCGTATGCAGAAATCACCTCAGACAGTTACCTTGATTACATCAAGGAATATGTAGTTGGGATTGGACCTTGGAAGGACACAGTTGTCCCCGTTGAAGGGAATTATTTGACAATGGCTACCGATCTTGTTGCCAGGGCTCATGCCCATAATCTACAGGTGAGTGACTTTTTTACACTTCTACTTGAACATTGCATCTTTCATGTTGATATTGACAAAGTATACTGGGACTATTTCATCTTTAACAATTCTTCTGTTGCTCAATTGCAAACTCTAAACATGGTTTAGAGTGCCTTTACTGGGATCTCTTTATGCCACATCATGCCTTTATCGGTTGATTCCTATATACTTCAAATCCTTTGGCAAACACCCCCCCCCCCAAAAAAAAAAAACCAGAGAAAAGGGGGAGGAAGTTTCACTTTCAAGTCATAAAACTTCAAGAACCATATTTTAACCATCTGGTTGAAGGGTTTTGCTGAGGACGAGCTCAAACTTTTGGCTCCTATTTCCCCCCCCCTCTCTCTCTCTCTCTCTCTGTGTGTTCAATGTAGAGACCTATCTGACAGCTTCTGTTTTGGTGGTTCCACATCAGGTGCATCCCTATACTTACAGAAATGAAAATATTTTCTTGCATTTCAATTTCCATCAAGACCCATATCAGGAATATGATTACTGGATCAGCAAGATAGGAGTTGATGGACTATTCACCGATTTCACTGGGAGCCTCCACGATTTTCAGGAATGGACAACCCTGCTCTCTTCAAACGATGATAGTGCATTGGAATTGTTGCACAAGATTGCATCCATGATCCAGTCTTATAAAAGGGGCTGAGTGAGCTTCTTGTATACATGTCTCTATTTATATCAGTTGAATTTGATGCATTCATGGAATAAAGTCATTCCATTTCGTTTGATGAAGGTTGCCTTTCTGCTTTTGTTACCAGTTATATACAACCTTTACAACTGAGGCACCATCTGTTTGCTATGCCGTGTCACACCTCTCTCTAAAACACTGTGTGTGTGTGTGTGTGTGTGTGTGTGTGTGTGAGAGAGAGAGAGAGAGAGAGAGAGGCTATGCAACAACGCCAACTTCTAAGTACATAACCATAAGTGATCTTGAAGGATGAAGTATCTGATTACATGAAACAAAGAGGTGGAAGGAAATGGAGAACTATAGTGCGATGTCGTCTTGGATGATAAACGGATAAATCTGACCAACGAGAAAGGTGTCCTTGGGCCCCTGCCAACAGGCGGCAATCTACACACAAACTCCCAACTTTTCCAACCTCTGGCCTCTGGGAGACAAAAACTCACCTGCGACAACCCTTCCTACCAATCTGTTGCCTCTTATGTACCAAAACTTTTCAACTCATATGTGTCAAAACTTTTCAACAAACGTTTTTATTTTTAAATATTTTTATATATTAAATTAATAAAAATTTACATAAAAGTTTTTATATTTTTCATATTTACACAATTTTTATATTTAATTATAATTTTATTTTTATATTATTTATTTTATAGTTAATAATTATATATCAGATTATTTTAAATTCTTATTAAAAAAGATGATTATTTTTTTATTTTTATAAAAATAATTAATATTTTATAAAAATTCTTATTTTTTGTATATTTACGTGTTTTCTTCGTATTTTTACTTCTTATATTTTTATAAAGTATTTTTTTCCGTGCCGTATCATATTCTTTTCCATTTATTCATTTTCGTTTCTGCACAACCTAACCTAATACGAGGAGAGAAACAAAGACCATCTCAAGACAAATAAGAGCAATCATCCTCCAAGTCACCCTTAACCTCGTTTGGGGACATAACCTGTTTCCTACCTCCACCAAGTACTAACCACCCTCAGGAGGATCTTGTTCTGTCTGGGTCTGCATGACATCATCTGAAATACGGTCTCTATGATGTTTGCATGACGGACAGAGAAGGCACTCTGAGTTCACCAATTACTTAACATGGACTTGGCTTCTTGGGTTCCACAATTTCCTCCTTGGAAAATAACTCAACCCCTCCTCGGAATCCCTCATCTCCATTCTGGAGAACTCAGTCCCACTTCAAGTCAGGCGGATACCTACACATTCCTCCCTAAGTTTGTCCTGTCCACCTTGCGACAGTTCGAAAACATCTTAATTGATTCAATAATAAGATAGGACCCTCCATACAAGAGCTCTAGCTCTGGTTCAATGGGGCACGGCATCTCTAAAACTTTGAGGTATCCAACAGGCTTAAGCTTTAGCATGACTTAAAATTATCTTTATCTTATTTTAGCCTTTTCTTTTGTATTTTCTGCCTTATGACCATATCTAGTAAACACATTAATTCTGACTAAATTCAATTCAAATCGAGATAAATCTTTAAAAATAAATATACTTTTGTTATAAACAAAACTTAAATCCAAGGAATATTTACATCCAATCACTAGACTAAGATAGACCAATTAAATGTTGATTTTCATGTTACCATCAGTTGGCACAAGGAACGGGACCTCAAAATTTGTCTAAAGAAAAATGTAAACATGTTCATGATCAGTCACCAGAATCTACAAACGCAAGCAGGGAAATTACAAATCAAGTTAAGGAGACATCCACATAAAACGCCGATAGAGAACCTCACAGAATGCTACAAAATCCTGAGTCGAAAAACTTGAAATTCCAAAATCTCATTTGATCAAAACAAGATTAAGACTTCAGTATCCAAAATATAATTACATATTTGCCTAAACGTCTTGCCTTGGAGAACTACGTAAAAATTACACATTCTAGAGAGAGACCTGCACCTTTTTCATCTCTTCTAGTAGGAACCTGGATTCAGCAGCAAAATCAATTGGAGCAAGAGACCTGACTGTAATCCTCTGCCTTTTTTCATTCATGTATTCATGTTGTGCCACACTAACTCGGAAAAGATGAGGAACCCATGTTGCTTCTTTCAACTTTGATTGATATTCCTCTGCATTCTGTGTAATATAAGCATCAATTAAGTTGAATTTAGAAAATATTCTGAGAAATCCATGTAGTACAAGGTTTCAAATAGCAAAACTCATTTGAAACTTACCTGTGATTTCAGATTGTCAAGCTCATCAGCTGAGCAACCAATAATTTTTTCTGCTTGTTCATTGAACATTGATATCCACGCTTCTCCAGTTGCATCAGAAATTTTCAATACCAATATATATCTGCAGAAAATGATACCATAATATAAGAACAAGCTCTGCATGTTTGTTTACAATAAGAGGGCCCACAAAGGAAAACAGGATTTGCTATACCTTAGGCAGCATTCTTCATCATTCTTCTGACATCCTTCACACCAATATCCAGATCCAATTGCCTCAGTCACTTTCTTGTGACATGTTTTACAAGCTTTGTACCACATTGTCTGATCAGCCCTTATTAAACTTACACATGCTTTTATGTTGAAAAACACAGGCTGTCCACACAACAGAAAATTGGATTAGGCGTGGTTCTTTCTTCCAAAAGGCCAAAACTTAAGCTAGTATTGTTCATTCAAACTAATGAAAGCAACCGAAGTGTAAAAGAACAGATAATGTTGTTTGCAGGCAAAAAAGTTGAATGAAACATTACCTTCTCCTCCCCCAGTGACTGGTTATTCGTAATATAAGAAAGAAAGACCCTCTCAGTGTACATAGATCTTGCTCCACTCTGAGGTGAAGAACTCATTCCAGCACCAGCAGAAACCATCGACTTCCCTTTCCCTTCAGAATCATACCTGCACACACAAACATATAGTTAGGAAGACACTACATAAGAACATGTATAACAGCAGCTCACAAAGCCACATCTTACCAGGATCTCAGCTTTTCAGCTTCAGGTATATCTGGATTTATCAATAACACACTTTTGCTCAATGTTGACAAAGACACACCTAATAGATAGAAAATGATTATTGCATATTTTCATGTAGATTGCTTGTAAACAAAATAAGGAGTTTTACTCTTGTGAGCCTATATTAAACATACCATTAAAGTCACCAACTTTAAGTGACTTAATTGCAATAATGGGTAATTTGTCAGCCATGTCCAACAACTCTTGCCCAGTTGTGGTGGCATTCTCATTCCATAAAGAGACTATAACTGTCTTATTCCTGTAATTAAAAAATCTTGAGCCTGTAAGCTTCATGTCAAAACAATGATGAAAGCATAGAATATATGAAATTTGTACAAGCACATACGTCTCATCTGCAACTGTTATATCACGTTTTGGAACAATTTCATCATTACTCTTCCTTCGGATGCTCATAGTGGGAGATACATGCACAACCACCCCAATAATATCTGAAATTCCAAAATATAAGTGAGCATTAAATGAATTCAAAAAAAAATAATCTGGAGACAAATTTTGAACAAATATGAGATGGTTCTCACCAACTAGTTCCCGGCCTTGAACATACGGTCCCAACTCATCTATCTTCACAAAGTTAAATTTAGTAGCAGGAATAAAAGATGCTTCATTACTAGCTTCTTCAACCTCTGAATTCTCATTCAAGGACATCTCATAATTGTTTTTAACTGTATTGAACTGTTTGTTGGCTAGCTTGAGAGTGCCCCTTGAAATGTAATACACCTTTCCCAATTCAAATTTATCAAAGAACTTCCTTGCAGCTTCATTAAACATTGTTGCCTGGATTTGAGTACCCTACAAGGCAGGAAGAAACCTCTATACATCAACAATCAATTAATTAAGAACAGACAACTGTTTTAGAAATTAAGCAATCCAAAAGCATGAAACAATTTGCTTACATCTTCATCTGTTAATTCAACAGTGAACACACACCCTTCTCCTCTGGCATTCTTATATGTGCGCATGTTCCCTTTGCCTGTAAGCCGGACCTTAATGGTCCAATTCCCCTGGTAGGGGTTCAATGAGACAAGAGGATGGACTCTCCTTGTCATAGCCATTCGTGCCGATGGAGCCATGCTACATTCCAATAAATAAATCAATAGACAATATAAACCCATCACTGAAGTGCAATGAAACGAGTACTTTTGACACAATCCATATGCAATTAATTAAATGGTTACAATAGAAACAGGATTATAAGACCCTCAGATTAGAGAACTGTCACACCCAACATTTTAAATTATCTCATCAATTACCCACATGCTTTTATAATTAGATTAAAAGCATAAAACCCAGTGTGCTACTAGGTTAATTAAAATTGGTCAGTGGCCAAATTGACCACATAGTCTAAAAGGGTTTGCATATGTCCAGTCAATGGATCTCCCACTGTTTCAGTACTAAGCAATTATCCTAAAACTGAGAGACTCTTTAGGACACAAGAAAATACAACTTTTTATGCAAATTCCTGCACCATATCTTCATGCTACTGAAATACATCGCAGCAGAAACAAGATTTGGAGACCCTCAAAGAAGAAATTGCCACACACATCATCCTTGATCAGGAATCTTACAAACCAGCAATTTTTTTTCTTCTAGGACAAAGGAATTATTTTCAATCATGGACCATGGACTTCATAGTGCCTAAAAGCATTTACAAAAACATTTAATAAAAGAACAAAAGTGGGAGAATCAAGATGCTCACTTTCCATGCTGTTCTTGAACAATTTGTGCAGCAGATTTAGCAACAATCTCCTGCTTTGGCTTCAAGAGAATGCCATTTCCCATGCTTTTCATCTCCATATCTTCCTTAGGCTTCAATACAATGCCATTATGTTCGCTTTTCACCTCACTCTTGACCTCAACTTCAAGTGCAGGTGACACCACCTCACACTTGGACACCACCAAAAACCTAACAATATGATGGAAAGTGATTTTAAGTTGAAGCAAACCTATTTACAACAGGAATCAATACTAAACCTTTTTTATAAGGAAAATAGGGTTTCCTTTAATTATTGAAAAGACAACGTAGTACAGATAACTATAAAATAAAACCAACCCATGTGTGATAAAAATAAATTCTAAATTTTTCAGAAGAAAAGGGCTTTTCTAATTCAAAGAAGAACATTTTTTAAGCTTTAGAGACGATCAAGCACATAACAAGTAACAGCATGGTACAAACTACCATAAACTAGAAACAAGCCCCCCCCCCCAAAAAAAATCAGCAACAAATTTTTCAGAGTAAGAAGGGGTTTTTTATTTATTAAATATAAGAAAAAAAAAGTATTGGCCTACTTGTCTGGCTTGCCAGGTATATCATTGAGAGCGTATTCCAATATCCGAACTAGTCCCAAGTTTTGAATGTTCCCGGAGTTGACTTCAGATGCAAAGCTAGATTGCAACAGTGCTTGTAGCTTCATCTTTCCATCGCTAGCCGTAAATCTGGGAAAAAAAAGAGCAAGTCATTAAATTCTTTAGCAATAAATCAAATTACCCTTTACCTGGATGAGAGAAAGAGATGAATCTGATAAATCAAAGTATAGGAATAACTTAAAAATGAGACAATTGAACCCTAAGAAGCCTAAAATCAAATCATTTAAAGACACTCTAGTGCAATAGAATGATAGCCCAGATGCAGTTGCGTGAGAGAGAGAGAGAGATGCATAGACTTGAAAATCAAATTACATAGCCACTTAAAGAAGACATAGTACAATACAGGCAAAAACAAGATGATAGAGAGAGGGAGATCAAGATGCATAAATCTAAGAATCAAATCATCAAAATCTCTTTGAAAGAGAAAACACTAAGAAGCAAAAAATCAAACAATTTAGTTACGAAATAGCACAATAGAAACAAAACCCAGATGAGAGAGAACGAGAGAGAGAGGTTACATGTATTTGCTACCCTTTCCGACAGGCTTGAGATCGAGGATTTGAACGACGAGATCTGGAACTTCTGATGAAGAATCTGGAGATGGGTCCTTAAGTACGGTAGAAATCGCATCTGGGGTAATCATTGATGTCGACATTCTTCTTCTTTCTTCTTCTCCTCTGGAAGCACAGAGAGGGAGATGGTGAAAATGCGAAATGAGAAAAGAGAGAGACCGATCATTTTGTATTCGGTGAAATTCGGGCGCCAAATTTTCCACTTTGGCGTTTTCGCGCGACAGAGCTAAAATGGAATTTGAAAAGATCTTTCATGCTGCGCCATTGTCGTTTTGAACGTGACCTTTCTATTTCCCATTTTACCCTTCCTACGGTAAATAGGTGGCAATTTTTGTTAATTGCATTGTTTGGTCAAAGTGGGCATTAAAAAGTTATTTACTTTTTCTTTTTTGTAGGGGTAATGAATATTTTTTCTTTCACTAGCACATTTTCAATGATGAAATGTAAATCATATATATATAGTAGTTTTTTTTACCCTCGTCAATGCGCACGGTCCCACAAAATATGAATTATATTTTTTATCATATAAATATTTATTAAATTTATAATTAACTCAATATTTGAACTAAATTATTATCTAAATCAATAAAAAATATGATATATATTAGTGACATAAAAAAAAGAGTCTAGCCACTGAAATTTTAAAAAACACCAACAAATGAAGTAAAAAATGAATAATAAGTAGAGTAAAAAGGTAATAGAAATAAATGAATGGCTATTGGTGGAGAAAAAATGGTGAAAAAACATCTGTTAAAAAAATGAAGGACCAAAGAAGAAAAAATGGTAAAAAAATAAAAGAAGTAAAGACCTAAATAGAAAAAACTATGATTTAAGAATAAATGGATGACCATAGGTGGGGTAAAAAAATAAAAAAGAAAAACATATATTAAAAAATGATGAATAACTAAAGTTTTAAAAAATTTGGATAAAGAAAATGATTTGAATGGACAAGTAGGGAAAAAAAAAGAGGAAAAATCTTTGTCTAAAAAAAGAATAACTTAAGAAAAAAAATTAGATAAAAAAATGAAAAGAATAAGGATCTGAATGAGAAAAAATTATGATTTAAAAATAAAGTGATAATCATTCATGAGGCTAAAAAAATAAAAAGGGAAAAACTTATATCTAAAAAAGATGAAAGATTTAAGAGGAAAAAAGTCAAGTTCAAAAAAAGAGCAATGATCCAAATGAAAAAAAAAAAAAAAAGTTATGATATAAAGATAATGGGACAACCATTCATGTGGTAAAAAAAATAAAAAAATAAAAAACCTATGTTCAAAAGAATGAAAGATCCAAGGAAAAAAATGGTAAAAAAGATGGAAAGCTTAAAAAAATAAATAAATAAAGTATGATCCTAAAAAGACAAATGACCTAAATGAAAAAAAAAAGTATGGTCTCAAAAAGGCAAAGGATCTAAACAGAAAAAAAAAAGGTCAATAAAGTGCAAGGTGATGAATAAAAAAAAAAACTAAAAGTGTCGTTACGAATTTAAAAAAAAAAAAAATGAAATGATCTTAATGGAAAAAAAAGCATGGTTCATAGAAGATAAGAGATCTAAGCGAAAAAAAATGGTTAAAAAAAGTGCAAAAGACTTTTACGGAAAAAACACAACGGACTCTCACGTGTAAAAAAAATGCAAAAGACTTAAAAAAAAAAAAAAAAAAAAAAAAACATAGCAAAGTCCGCAAAAAAGTGTAATAAATTTCAATGGAAAAAAAAAACAATAGTGAGGTTCCAAAAATATGGAACGACTAAGTAAAGACATCTCTCAAAAAAGATGATGCGGACAAAAAGAAAAAGAAAAAGCACCCAAAAAAAGGACGTAAATGAAAAAAATAGCGGAGTACAAAAAAAATGAGATGATCAAATAGGAACTTTCAGGAAAATCACATAAACAATATAGAATACAAATGAAAACAAAAAAAAAAAAAGAAAGCTGGACAAAAATATGAATGGACCACTTATGGGCTCCAAATCAAAACATATGAATAATAGAGGATCTGAGTGAAAAAGAAAAAATAAAGTTAGATGAAAAAAAAGGATGCAAATGAAAGAAAAAAAAGATAGCGGGTCCAAAAAATATGAAATTACTGTTCATGAACAGTAGAGGAGTGAAAAAAGAAAAAAAAACTGGATGAAAAAAAAAAGATGCAAATGAAAGGAAAAAAAAAAAAAAAAAAAAAAAAAAGAGGGTGGGTCCAAAAAATATAGGGTTGTTGTTCATGAACCGTGTCCATAAATAGTAACCCTAACTCTTTATATAATAGGATAATATATATATATATATATTACATTGAGATTGAGGCACACAGCTTGACCCATGCACAAGTTCACAATGTGGCCAAAATATTTTGAATAAAAGAACTTGAAAAAGTAATTCTTAGTGTTCGTTTGGTAGTGTCTGTTTAGTATAATTTTTTTCAGATTTTTTCTTAAAAATCCTATCAAATAATATTTTTTAAAAGTTCTAAAAAAAAAAAGGAGTTTTCTTTTTATGAAAAAAAAAAATAGAACTTCATAAAAAACTCCGAAACTTTGTTTCTCCTTTCAAGAACACGCTAACTTTTGCGAAAACATAATATTTTTTCGTTTCATTTATACCCTCATTTCAAAATCATAATTCCAACTCTATTTTCCTTTCAAAATCCTTCCACTAAATCTCTCCCCTTTGCCCTATAGAGCTTGACAACACTTATTTCTCTTCTCCTCTCATTATAGCATCTAATATATCTACTCTAATTTCCTACAAATCTCATCGATAAAAGCCATATTCCTTTTATTTTCCCTGATTCTACCGAAATACTTCTTTCATTTTGTCCACTTATAGTAATATATTCGTTGATTGAATTTATGTAAGTCTTATATCATTTCCTTGTTTCCTTTAAATGAAATACATATTTTGTGGGAATAATCATTTCGTTGCAGTCTGCTTCCTTTACTTGTAAGTTAGTTAATTGATATCTGTTTTATTGGTCTATTAGAAAGTTCTAAACTAGTTTTCTTGTTTATTTGTACAATATGGCTAGCATTCATCAATGAACCATACTCTTTTTGTGTTTCAACTTCAATGTAAGGCCTACAAGAGATAACCCTTATTGACAGTGACGGATCCAAAACCCAAGAACAGTGAAGACAAAAATTTACATGAAACAGAATGACATATATTTTTAAACCACAAGCACAATGCAATAATTCAATAATGAAACACATTAAAAATATATATTATATTACACCAAATAGAGAATTAAGAGTATATACAAAATTAATCATATAATAAAGTAACTAAACTTTACAATTATTCTCTTCTAGACTTCATCTTTTGGAATCGTTGCAAGATAGATTCATTTTCTACAATATTAAATGCATCTTTATCAAAATATGTAACAGGACAATCATTCATCCAACTGTTACCAATCCAATTTCTTAGCTGATTTTTTTCAAATTTTATTACAGAAAATGCTCTTTCTACTATAGCGGTAGCGATAGGTAAAATCATGGCCAACTTCAAAAACAAATAAACTAATAGATAAACAATATTTCTTTTGGTCAACACAAGTTTCTTAGCAAGATCAATGATTCCTTTCAACTCTGAAAATTCATTGCTTTATTTCATATCAAATAGGAAATTTTCAAGTTGGTCATCAAGCATAACAACATCAATAGTTAAAAGATCAGATGGACAGAATTGAGCAAGTCGAAACAACTTTGTTTTATCAAAATCAAAAAAGATATTGTCTGGATTAAAGTATGCCAAACAAAGAAACAACTCACTCGTAGTCTCAATGTACCGATCATTCAACTCTTGAAGTTATATATCCACAACATTGTGTAATAGCTCTATGCGAAAATGATGTAAATTGGTAACATCTTTGGCTTTGCGGCGAGATCTCCCTCTGACATACAATCCATCCATATCAAGAAAAGCAATATCATGAATACTACAAGAAGAGGAAACTTCTCCAAATAAAGAATCTCAGCCACTATCTCTCATGTTTTGCAATCGTTCCTTTGAAACCTTAATACCAATCGGGGGTTTTGGGTTTTTACCCTAAGCTTTGATTCTTCAATTTGCAACAGTGAAATCATTCAACAGAATACTAGAAATGGAAGCAAATTACTAACCAACTAGAAAAAGAGAATCAATTTAATGAAACAGAGAGAGTAAGAGACAAAGAATAAAACATGTTTTCTTTACACTAGTAAAGTGGAAGAGATATCTCCCGCTTTACTTCTCAAAGAATAGAATATGTTTTAAAATTATATTTGAAAAAAAAAAAACCCAAACAATCAAGTAATAGAGAGAGAGAGAGAGACGAGAAGACAAGAAGATAACCCTAATTTCAAAAACAAACCTTAATCTCAAAAGTGAGAGAACGAACTTGAATGGAAGGTGGAGAAGAATTGCCGACAAGAATAGAATCGTACTTCGTCAACAGGTGTAGATGAGATTCACGAAACCTATAGAGTTACTTCCATGAGTGGGACAGAGAAGATAAGACAGACGAGAGGTAGAGAGTCAAGATTGCTTTGTTTTAAAATGACCAAGAGAATTACTTTCATGAATAGGGCAGAGAACCTATTTAAAATTATATTTAAGTGTATATATGTTGTGTTGTATCTTTATTTAAAGGTAACCAATGATAAGGGGTATTTTTTTAGTATGGGATAATATTTTGAATTGAATGGAGGTAATATTTATTTGACATAGGTAACCAATAGTAAAGGGCATTTTTTTTGTAATGTGAGATACTATCTTGAATTGAATGAGGACAATATTTAGTTGACATATAAAAATTAATGAAATTATTTTGGTCCAGTGGGGGCAATTGTCCACCCTTTTTTATATATGGCTCCACCACTGCTTACTAGGGAAGGTGAAAATATTATCTTTCTTGTCTTGTTGTATTATTACCTTTTTTTTTTCAATTCAGTTAATGAACTCATAAGTGATACTTGTTCTCTTGCTATTTAAAGCACAAAGTAAGTGATTGAAACGTATAACCTGCATTTAGAGATGGCTGAAACATTGAACCATCTATCACTTTAGCTGTAGGTAATTTTAAATTACTACTAATATATTAACATTTAACACATTCATATGTGCTTATATACTTGCATATATCCTGATATCTGTTTATTATGCAATGAAATTATACTTGAATTATTTAGGAACTCACTTTAATCAATGGGTACACATATACTTTACTTCTTTTATTTGATGATTGATTTATATCTTGCAGTTTATGACTAACAAAGAAATATCCCTACTTAAGTCTGAAATTCCAGAAAAACAAAAACTTAATGCAAAGTGGGATTCCATCACTATTAAAATCTTACTTCAAGTTTGTATGGATGAAATTCGTAATAGTGGAAAACTAGGAATATCATTTCAAAATAAAGAAATAGAAAGTTGTGCCAGACTATTTCAATAAGCATGCTAAAAAAAATAAAACTATATCAAAAGGCAATTGAAGAATAGAATGGATAGTTTAGGGGTGATTGGATCTTATGGAAACAATTAAAGGGCAAAAAAAAGGATTGTGATGGAATCATGCTACTGGAATCGTTGAAATTGATGCTACATGATGAGAGGCCAAAATATGAGTAAATATTTTAATTTTTATATTTTTAACTATTATAAATGATTTAAAAGAATAAGTTCATCTGAATGCTAATTTATTCTTGTTGTTTGTGCAGGAGAATAAGGGATATGCCAAATTTCATTATGATGGATTGGAATATTATGATGAATTAGAATACATATTTGGGAATATAGTCACAACAAGTGACTATGTATGGACACCAACAATGAATATACCAGTTGAAGACAATGCCAAAAATTTAAATCTAGTCATGGTAGAATATTGTGTTGAATCAGATAAGGAAGACTTTAATATTGATGAAGATTTTAACCATATGGTAGACACTCAGCTTAAAAAGGAAAAGGATGGTGCCAAAAGAAATGGAGAAAAAGATAACAAATGGTAAAACAAAGATTAGAATTATAGCAAACATGAAACTGTCATTGGAATGAATAGCTGATGCAACAAAAAGTCACAATGCAATTGAAGCTGTCGAAATTTATTGTCATCCCAAATCACTGAATAATATTCTATTTCAAATTGCATTCAAGTATTGAAATCTTTAAAAGATAAGGGGTAATGAGCCGAGATCAATTCAATTGGGCACTGAACTTTCTTATGTTTGAACAAATGAGAATCATTCTTATTTTTTGCCTGACATAAGTGACAAGTTAGACTGGATTCTGTATAATTATGATTTAGCCAAAAACTCTAGTAATAATAACCGAATAAGTTAGCATTGGATTTGATATTTCTTATTAACATGTGGAATTTCAAACTATTATCTCCTTATATTTGTGATTTGATGTTTGAAAGAGTTTGCTATTATCAGTGTTATATTTATTTGGATATATGTATTATATTAATGTATTTGCAACAATATTTTAGTTTATACTCATGTGTTTTGATATTTTCATACAGTTAGTCTCTAATGAAACTAGAGCATTGGCACAAGTTGTAACAAGATGGAAACATGCAAACTTTTATCAAAAGATTTATGAAGTAGTTGCTATAACAACTATATATCATATGAAATATTTAATGAATGTAACAAATTCAACTATTCTTATGGATGACAATGGGTTCGGGAAACTATTGCTACTCTAGGTGAAAGCTATAGAATATTTAGAATGAAACCACATACTATGTATAAACTTACACATTTATTCAACAATAAAGGATGATTACATCCATCTAAAGACATGATCGAATTGGGGGTAGTTGCTATATTTCTTTGGACTTATGCACACAGCGAAATAAATCATAATGTTCAAAATAAATTTGAAAAATCGGAAGAGACTGTGAGTAGAAAATTCAATAAAATTTTAGATATTTTATGTTTATTGACCTCAAAAACGTCAAACCTCTAGATTTTCTATTTGAAGAAGTTCCATCCAAAATAAAAAATGATAATAAATGCTGACTTTATTTTCAATGATACATTGGTGTTATAGATGAAACACATGTTCCCACTATTCCTCCTACCAATGATCAAATTCGTTTCATTGGTGAAAAGGGATATCCAACACACAATGTCATGTTAGTGTGTAACTTTAACAGGTTCACTTTTGTTGTTGTCAATTAGTCTAGTACTACATATGACACCCATATCCTTTTAACTATACTTAAAGAAATGAAAGGCATGTTTCCTTATCCACCTGAAGGTATAATTTATAATTTTTCTAATATATAAAATGATATTATTGCGTCATAGAATTTATTTTTTTTAATGAACTAATAATGAAACCTTTAACTTTTTTTATGTAAGTATTATATTGTAGATGTTAGATATCCAAATATAAAAGGGAACTTAGCACCCTACAAAGGTGAACAGTATCACATTCCTAATTTTAGAGATTGTAGTCAACCACAAGGTGAACAAGAAATATTCAATCATGCACATTCTTCACTAAGAAATGTGATTGGAAGTACTATTGGAGTCTAAAAGAATAAATGACATATTTTACGTGATATGAAGCCATTTCCATTGGTCAAACATAAGAAAATTATTGTTGCGACAACGACATTTCACAACTTCATTCGAAACTGTGGTAAAGATGAGAAGTTTGATAGATGTAACCATAATTCTGATTATATTCCTAAGATTCAAGAAGAAAGAAGCACTGATGAAGAAATAACCAATATATCTACTCATGAATGAGTATCGAATGATAGTTATGTGAATAAAGTTCACAACTAAATAGCAGATTCATTGATGGAAAATAGAAATATATGACTTTTTATTTATTTATAAATTATATGTTCTTTATGAATCAATGTTATATTCGGATGTGCTTTTGTTTGTTGAACTTTTATGTTAACTGTTTTTTTTTTTTTTTTTTTACCATTTTGGGGAGAAAGATTGAGGCATGCTATTGTGACAAGATTTCCTTAAGTGGCATTTTTTAATAAATTAACAGTCCTAAGTTTTCCATGGTCAACTATTTTGTTTAGTGTTTATCGACAATTATAAGTAGTCAACATGAATATGGGAAAAAAATTTACACTTTGCATGATAATTTACTGAATCTTATTTATATGTGAGCACATATGAAAGTGTTTTGATGTGTGTGTACATATATATTCATTTAATGTGTTAACATAAGGATGATAGAGTAGCTAAGGTGCATTTAATAATATAATTAATTATTGCTATATTTATATAAAAATAAAATGATCACCCCCATATTACTTTAAATTGAAATAAGATGGTGCGATGATTATGTGACCACTGGATATGTGCGTTGTTAAGCTTGATCTCTACATTTTCAATCATTTTTAATGATTATGTATTATAGGCTTATAGAATAAAATTAAGAAAAGAAAAAACAAGAACCAGCAAGAAAGCAAGATAATCGATTTGGTTCTATCTCTTTCAGTTCAATTATATTAACAATAACAATTACTTGAATTAACATAACTTGATTTATATATATAAATATATATATATTTAATAGCTTAAAAAAATATTAATTTATTTTATTATTGATGCCTGAATGGTTAGTAATATACTTGTAACATATCTATATCCTTTATGATAATTTTAACTAAAATTAAAACTTAAATAGATTGTTTTACTAAATAGTTTTTTAATAAAAATGTTTAAAAAATGAGTTTTTAGAAGTGAAATTATCAAACAGCTTTAATTTTATTTTTTAAAATATTATTTATAACTTAAATTTTAAAACAACTTTTAAGTTAAAAAAATAAGTTCTGCCGAACAGTCTCTTAGACTACAGTTCAACAACTTGGCCTTCCCAATGCTCTTGAAAGGACAACTCACTCACGTTTCATCTTTGTATCTTCTTTCTTTGAGGGGCCATCAACCTCAGGTGTAACCTATGCTCAATCCTGCATTCAAGGTTAACATTGTTACTGAGACAAGAACAATAAACAAAACGTTCCCTCAAAGTGACCCTCTAAGATGACTACCGCCGAGCGAAGATCCGCAGGAGTCAAGCGCATGCTATGGTAGCAAACCAACCAACCAAAGTGTATGCTACCGGAGGGATGGATTGCGTTGTTTCAAGCCACTGATCTTGTGCAATCATTAGGTAAAGATTTAATTCTACAATCTAAATGAAAGAAAAGAAAAAGATTACATCTAATCCCCACAAATTTGGGGAAGAATATCATGTTGGTGGAAAAAAATCACCTAGAATAGAAAACTAGTCTATCTGCATTTTCACATTCTATACAGGAGTTAAACCCTTCCACTAGACCCAATTTCTTTTCATGGATTCCAGCCTAAAATGAGGATGGGGAAAAAGTTGGCAAGGCATGGTCACGCGGCATAATTATACCAACCTTGGTTGCTATAAGCCTAGGCATGTCTTCTCAAGAAGATGAAGGGCAGCATGATGGGCAGCAGAAGCAAGAAAACCATCTGTTCTGTGCCGCATCATTTGGTGCTGTTCTTGTTGGTGTTGCTGCTTCTGGTGTTAGGGGTGTGTCTGGTTGTGAATTTAGTATCAGGTTATTCTTTGGTGACTGCACCTTCAATGAATTCTTTTCTCCTTGTGACAATCTGCAACCAACCAACATGGTCATTTAGTTTTTAAAGGTGTGACATGGCAACAACACAAAAGGTTCGATCACATTCATAATTTAGTGGCTATCACTTTGAGCATCTTCCAAAACTCGGTCTCACAGTATCACTCATAACATACTGCCTTTTTATGGGAACTGATGTGTATGGTGCAAGATAATAATCTAGCTACAAAAAAAACATGGGGTTTACACAACTGAGGACGGCTTTTGTCTTATATTGTGCAGCTAGCGAGAGATGGTCTTGGAAACACAAGCTCAATCACTTACGTTAGCAACCGGGAAAAAAAAAAAAGACAGACAAACAAACATGAGAGTGGGTAGATGTGGATCTACCCTAGCTAACCATTAAGGTAATGGCAATATGCTACAACAATAAGGCAGCAATTGAAGTAGTAATGGCATGCTTATCAAAGATTAAATGATTGAAAACCAGTGTTTTTAAACCTAGACCGGACCGATCAATCCGATCGGGAACCAGACTAGCAGTCGGTCCAGAGTTCTTAGAGAAACTGGATTCTAAAAAAACCAGTCAAACCCGATCAAGAACCGAGTTCGACCAAGAACCGGATTGAACCGGTTGACCCCGGTTTTTTCTCTTTTCTTTTTTTTTTTTTTAATTGTTGTAAAAAGTGCAGAGGAATGGATTCGAACCCCAGCAACGGCAGTGCATCCTTAAGTTGAAATGACCACTAGAGCACACTCCCCTGTGTGCTTCCCCATTTTTCCTTTTTCTTCTATCTCCTCTTGCCTCTTAAGCGCTTTTTTTTTTTTTTTTTTTTTTTTCACCACGGGTCATGTTCTTATTCATTTCTTTTCTATTCGACTTTTCTTATTGTTTAAATTAAATTTTGTTACGCTCAATGTTATCATTTGAATTAAATTTTGATATATTTGAATGATATTTCATATTGAATAATTTATGATATTTAGATGAATAAATTGTCTTATTAATATTTCATATTTTGAACATAATTTGATAAATATTTGTTATTAGATATATAGATTTTTTAAATTATTAATATATTATAATTTAAATTTATTTATGATATCATCCGGTTTTTTCATTCGGTCCGACTGAATTGACCCGGTGACCATTGAACCCTTGGTGTGATCGGTTCATACTCCGGTCCGGGTTTCAAAACATTGTCGGAAACCACATATTGTCTTTACTAAACCCTTATTGTTTTGGTTCTTAAATCATCTAAGATCCAATTTAGTGTCTCGCTTATAAATCTCCTACTTAGTTAACTAGTCAAAGCCTACAACTCCCAAATTCAATAAAAGATCAAGAAAGAGAGATGAGAGTCGTGTAGCTTACACCGGAAAAGCAAAGGATTTACAACTAGCTGCACTTCCATCTGAATGGTGAGACACACTAGGAGAATGTCGTGCTTCTTCAGGAGAAAACTTGTGATGACCTTGATCTTTTGTGTTTTTGGTCTCAAAAGCTGCATTACTTTCATCCAAACTGTTCCCTGGTGCATCTGTGTTGCTGATTTCTGGAGATTGATTAACTGAGGAAAAGTTGCTCCCTGGCAAGCTTATCAATGGACTAGGTATCATAAATTTTCCAGTACCTAGTTCCTCAGAGTTTTGCAACAAAATTAAATAGTCTCTTGTGAAACTCATATTTCCAGGGTGGATACTGAACAAAGATTCATTGGATGCAGAACTCCATTCCACTGGAGCTGTTGTATTAGTTCTAGCAAACACTGAAGATGGTATCCTATTTTCATCATCACCTGGGGGGTACTCCATTACTTGGACTGAAGGTGTCTGAGTTGGCAAACTGTAGGGTACATACTCCGGAGTATTTGTTTGTACTGTGCTTACAGGCAATCCATGACGAGAAGTAGAGCTCCCAGAAGCATTGTTTGAAGCTAATTGAGCATGCTCAACAACTCCTGGGAAGTCAGTCGTGGAGCTACCAGACTCATTTATATCATCATTTAAGATATCTTTAAACTCCGATTCAGATGAAGAGGACGACGATGAAGATGAGCTTTTAAGTTTTCCTATGCCAAAAAGATCATCTTTGACATTTGCAGCAAGATCTGAGTGCACATCAGAGCCTAATTGTTTTCCTGGAGTTGATTCCAACACATGCTCAGCTTCCATGGCTAGAAAAGACAAAAGGATTAAAAAAAAAAAGGAAAGGTCATGCGTAGTATTTACAATTAATTTGCCCAGGTTAAAATAAAGTCAACGCACTAAATCCTGGATCTAAGTACAGACAACAAAAAGAAGGAATGAAAATGAATGATGTATTATAAGCATTTAGTGTGGTTCGCTAAGAGGAACTTGATTTGGTGGGTTCTATACTGGTATCAAGAAGAAACAAAATCTGAAGAGGCGCAAGTCTCTTTTCAGCTTTACTATGCGACACAACTCTGGAGTCTTTCAATTGCTTGAAAGAGAGACTTGTTAAGAGTGGTGACCTAAAACTCGACAACATATAAGGTGCACAGGAAAGAGAGTGAGCTCTGTTTGATGGTACAATGATCGGATTATGTAGCTATACTATATGACAAATACATGATAGAAAAACGTTACTCTTTGTGAAAATAGGAAACATTAGCTTTAATTGTTGGCATCTTAATTTAAGCTTAATAAAATGAACCTGACCAACACATTTATTCTCCTATTTCTCACTTTTTATATGGTTGGATTGGATGTGGGAAAATGGGGAAAACAAAATAAATAAATAAATAAAGCACTTAAGCTCCTTCATTAGAGATCACGGATTCTGTGAGCTATCAATGGGCATAGAAGCGCTCCAAAATTCTGGCATGGATCAAATTCCTACTTTTGCATATGTCTATGCATTTAAGCCATGTAAAGTGCATTTGTTTACGCTTATTGACCTTTCAGCATAGGTACTTCAACCAATGTAGCAAGTCCACGATTACAGTCATGGTTGATTCACGATATAAGCAATGCAGTAACTACATTGCTGGCTGCGGATGTTAAAATCGCAGCACCACCATCAAATCTAGCCTGATATTTTACAGTCTGATCAAGGGCCTTTGTTGGATTTTATCCTTTGCTTTCACAGAAAAGCAAAGCAGAAAAAATGATTTGCTAGTTCATTTTTTCCCTGGATAATTTGGGATTTTTGATTGTTGTTTTGGTATAAAGAAAACTATCATACATGTGGGCATGCGATATGAAATAGAATACAATGGTATAGAAGGATCCATATAGCCGACCCCACTTATTGGGATAAAGGCTTAATTGTTGTTGTTATTGACTGTTGTTCTGGAAAAGGAAAAAGAAAAAGATCCACCACCATTTTCCATGGGCACAACCTTTAACAAAACTGTGATCTTACTACTTCTATGGGTTTGTGCCTTGTTCACTAATTCATCCTTCTAAGAAAAACGTTTCTTCGCCTGATAGTGGGAAGACTAAAAGGAACAATACATGAGATTTGCAAGCTAGACCCCTATTTTGCCCAGCACCCACCAAACTTTTAGGTCATTTTTATTTTGGTACCTGAACTGTTTTATTTCTATTTTGAACTTCGAAATTGCTTACAATGTGGCCCAAGCTGACCAATTGCAAGGTCAATGGAGGCGGTAACATCACCAAAGCAACCATCAACAGACATGTTTTGAGGGCTAAAAGAAGATTTATGTCTTGCAATCGAATGAAGTTTATTGACCTAAAAATTCAGGGGCCAAAACAGGTGTTTAACCTAATTATCTGTAAGATCTGAAATATATGAAAAGCTAGTTAAAATCCAGACTTCCGATTAAACAATTTAAGATTTTCAGGAATATATTTAACTAATCAAAAATCCTTTTGGTCTTCGTTCAGGGTATTCGACTCTCCTATTTTTGGAAAAGCTATGTTACATGCGAAATGCCTCTAATTAAATGACCTAGAAAAAAAAAATCAGAGAAATAGATTGAGAAAATTTTTGCGAGGTTTGAGAAAATCTGAAGCAGAAGAGAAGAAAGTAACATACTCACCCGTTCCAGCATATGTGCCCTAAAGTTATCAGATTTAGAGACAAGTGCAATTGTGGCCCATAATCCAACCTGTTCATATTGATTTAGGGATTAGAAATTTCTTTATAGCGAGAGATAGAGAGAGAGAGAGAGCATGAGAATTTTACCTGGAAGAAAGAGGGAAGACGAGATTTGAATCATGCAGGAGATAGATTCTGCTAAGGTTTCGTGTGAAGATGGAAGCAGAGCGAGCAAGCGAGCGAGCGCGAGAGAGAGAGAGCGAGCATTTCGGCGGGAGACTGAAGGCATATCGACGGTTTCGCTCTCTCTCTCTCTTTCTTCTAAATATAATTGAAGTAGGGTTTCGGCGGGACATATGCTTTGTTCGGCATTTCTACGGTTTTCTCATACGCGGAGAATGGCCTACAAGGCCCCCGATATTAACCGGACCTACTGACATAGGTAACAGCTATAAGTACTCCCATTTTTAGGAGCCCTAAAGCACCACATCGGCGACCATATGAACACAAGGCCAACTTCTCTGTTGTTGTCCCAAATAAATGGGTCATATTTGGTCTGAGCCCTAATGCCTCTTGGAAAGTAGAATTACATTCCTGATTAAATATGATGGACGCTACACAAATTCTATTAACCCAACTTTTATCTACGGAACTGGGAATGGGTTAAGATTCATATTTCTATTAACCCGATTTTTATCCTACTTTAGGAACTAGGTATGAATTGAGATTCATATTGTTCCAGCAGTAAAAATACTAAATTTCTCAATCAAGATCTCATGTTCGTGCATTGGAATTAAAAGAACATATGCTATAAAAAGTTGTCCCTTAATGAATCTGATAATTAATTTAAACCAAAATAATTGGGATCAATAAAAATTGATTACCATCCTCAAGGACATAGTCCAGAGAGGACAGTCTCTTCCCCGACCCCATGATCTAGGGCTCAGATCCTATTATAACAGAAAAAATAAAAATTGATTATCAAATATCAGTTGATAAAAAAAAACGAAACAAAACGACAACCACAGCCAACCCCCACCCTGAAACCAAATTTCCTGAGTTGAACGTCAAAAAGTTTCCAAACTACAGTTGTTGCAATTAGGTTGCTTGGGTTAGAGATGGGACTAGGTCAGCTCTGGCTCAAAAACTGGCGCAACTGTCCCTTTATAGCTCGGACCAAAAACCAATGCGGGGCAATAGTAACCCAGAATTGGACTGGCCTGCTACAATAACCGGGCCAGATTGGTTTCTTTTTTTTTTTTTTTTTTTTTGAATCAATCCAACCCAATTCCAATGACCAAATTTTTGTTTATTTTTTGAAAATTTTCATTTTGAAAAACCGTCGAACCGAACCGACAAGTCACGGCCTGGTTCAACGGGCCTAGTTCACCGGGCCGAGCAGGTTCCAAACAATTTTTTTTTGAACCAAACCGGCCCAACCCTGGAAGGCCTAAGAATCGCGGTCAAACCGACCCACAATTCCTGGGCCCGTCCAGAAACCAGACCAGAACCAGACCGGTCTCATCTCTATCTTGGGTGAAGGGCGTTTAAGTCACCTGCATTAAACAATAAAGCTGGCCTAGATGGTTCGGTGCTAGTTTTTTCTGGAAAGCAAACAACATCCGTGCAGGAGCAAACAGTTAAAGTCAGAGAGTTGAGAAATAGGGTACATCTTTTGTACTTTCCGGTAATGCATCTAAAAGAAATCCTTAATGAAGTACAGAATAAGTTCATTCATTCACATTATCGATTACAATATCCCATCCCAGTCCCGCTGATGAAGTCGGAGAAACTGAAGACCCGAAAAAGAATCCAGTGTGTGGTCCTCTGGGAAACACAATATCACGAATCTAATGACTTGGAACCCACAAACAGACCTGAATCCTACTAGAGAACTCCAGAGTCCACGCGCATGCAGAGACCCTCCTATGCTCTTTCAAAACCTTTGTTTATGCTATAAAAGGGCGCCAAAATGCATGTTGTCATTGAAGCTAGGTCATGGATTTAGATCAAATTCATCTGCCCACCCTTCAGTGCACCACAGGCTATATGTTTGAGTAGCAAATGCATAATTTTACAACTCTCCCCCACCTCCCTATGTTCAATGAAAGTCCACTGTGCTGGGAAGACATCGAAGCATTCGATGAGGCAAACTTACAAAGTCTTTTTCTTCCCCACCATCATGGACTCTTTAAAAGAGATCAAAGTCAAGACAATCCAAGATGACAAGAGGACATCCTTGTCTCTCCCTCATAAAGCTCCTATCACAGCCACAAGCTAGAAAAAAGCTCACGCCCCCACCCCACGGATGGTGGCAAATATCACATAATTAAGCCATTCAGAGATGGAGGAAAGTTTGCATAACATACATATGGGTAATGCCTTGCCATTCTCCATCATCCACCACATGCTTTTCATGACAAATCTTTTCAGTCCATGATTTCCTGATTAACCTTTTCCATTGCTGGTTTGCCACATTAGCCGTGGAGCTCCTCTACAACAATTATGGATCAATGGAGTGTAGCAACTCCCTTTATGCAAAGCATGTTATTTGCTGGAATAGAGAACACATACGAGTAACTTAACAACAATGACAAGAAGATCAAAGCATAGGCAAATTACCTAATTTTTATATCTCAAGACGGTTGATGCCACCAGCTCATTTGAACTTGCTCAAACTCTTAACTTGAATATGACTGTTTCTTAGAATGTTAAGTCTCCATTAAGCTAAGAACAAACTTTGCGTTGGCATGTTCTTCGATTATGCCCACTTTGTTTACAAAGCATGCAATGAAAATTTTTCTCCTTAGAGCTGACAATTTGGCTCTCCTTCTGCCTTAACTTCACACAGCTTCTTCTATTGTGTCCTATCTTTTTGCAGATATTGCAGTGAGCAGGATTCCCTTTTAAGAGCTTCTTCTTCTGCAAATCTGCAGTGTCGTCTATAACATTCTCCATGCATACAGCTTCTGTCTTTCTACAAATTATGTCCTTAATTGGCATCCCATATATCAATTCCAAGGCCCTCTCCTTTGCCCGATGAGCTCTAAGATAAGGTATTGTCACGCCATATTCATTCTCTAGATCTCTCATGATATCCTTTGGTCTGTAATCAATATTATCTTGAACTCGGTCCTTGATGCAACTTATTATCCATTTCATTGTTGCTTGTCGATGGGTAGTACGCTCAGGGCGAGAGCATGTATGCTTTTCCTTCATAGTCTTTATTTGGAAAGTTTGAACTTCTGGAAGCTTAGATGCATGGATTCGCCACGGACAACCATCTGCAGCACATGTGGCAGTCACTCGAGTTCGATCTGATCTGATCATCCTTAGCTCAAACTTCATGGCGATTGCAGCTGCTCTTAAAGCATTTCGAAATCCTTGCGCATCAGGAAACTCCTGTCCAACTGCTAAATTTTGATTATCTCCTCCACAAACTAAGGCACACGAAGCTGGACTTGTCAGGCTATCCACAGAATCCAAGGGCATAGCATCATCAACCCTGTAGCATTAGGAATTAAACACACATTGATGTGACATTTCTCATGGAAACTACGAGGTGTTTCAACAAGTCAAGGCACATACATCAGTGAACACATGGCATCATTCTGTCTTCTTTAAGGTGATGAAAAAATAGCCATCATAAAAATTATGCTATAATCACAATAAAGTCTATATAGGATTACTTGCATAGATGATTTCTTCTCTCTCCAAAAGAAAGGAGTCATATTTTAGTAGGTATCTATTCAACACAAGTTTCTGCACAAACATTTGGTTCTCGCAGTTTCCCCTTCTTTTTTCCCACTTACTTCAGCCAGTTTTAAATTTTTTTGAGAAAAATCAAAGGCCCGGATAAGTAACAAATTGCATTAAAAACCATAAATGCCATTGTATGTATTTAAGCATAAATAAATACCCCAAATGATATGGTAGAATTTGGGTTCCCAAAACTTCAAGTTCTCATATAACACAAGAAAAATTACAAAAATAATTACATTCATCTATTAAATGTTCAGAAAACCAATATTTTCCATCAATGGTCCTTGCAGAACTTCAGTTTAAACAAAAGTTCCAACAGTTCAATATCCCGTTTCTAGATTAAAAATTGCACAACCAAAAAACAAGGTAACACTGGAAGGATTAAAAATCAAAACCATCTAATACACCCTTCTAGTATTCCTTATCCAAGTATAAGTCATTACCGAATGTAACTTATAGACATAACTTTGACATACAAAAATGTGGTTTTGTTATTTTTAAACTAAGGACTATTTTTGCCATCAAGTAACATGCATATGAAATTAAATTTTGTTCAATGTGCAGTTGGACCATGTACAAAAAGTATGAACGATTCCTTTGGTAACTTCAAGGTTTGAGGACAAAAATAGGGTTTCCACCTCTTATTTTGTACACATTGTATGATATTAATATTATACTCAATTAGTCAAAAAAGGAAAAATAAAATTATGCTAGACCTTCAGCTTCCATCATAAATACAAGTCTAGCATGCTGTAGGGGACAAACAAAACATATCACCTTCTATTATAAAGAATATGAAGGACTCAACACTATTGATAAACTCAATCACTTTCACATCCATAGATTTATTCAATCTGATACCTTGGAAATGCAACTGCATGAACCTCGCCACCACCGAGCTCTTGGAGATTAACTGCGGAGCCATTCTCTCTAAAAATTTTTCCAAATAAATAAGTAAATAACACCAGAAATTAACCATAACCATAATACTGTCCACCCAATGCAAAAATAAATAAATAAAAGAAAGAACTAGACTATAAAATTAACAAATACCCATCATTTGAAATCGGCTCATCAACCACCATTTCGACCCCTGTTGGACAAATACTTCCTCTGCAATCGAAAGGACTACACATCAAAAACATTCGAATCAAAAAGTTCAAAACTATATACCAAAGGAGAAAGCACTCCAAGCATGTTTAACTGCCCCATACCCAAAAAAAAAAAAGAAAAAAAGACTTGTGAGAAATGAAACCTTTAAAATTCAGCGGACCAAAATAAAATAGTAGAATTGATTCAATTCCAAAATGCCACTAACAAGCATAAATTGTATTTAACGTTTCTAGATGTGCAGTCTAGCTCACTTTGTACTCTACTACTACAGGCATGTTGAAATTCATGACTTTGGGGAACATGAAATATTATCCTTGTACCATTAAGGTACTATCTTAGTGGTAGTACATATCAAGTGACACAAATTTTCCAATAAAACCATAAAAAGAAATTTACACTTGAAATTCAGATAAAAATCGAAAAGAAAGAAATTATAAATTCAAACAGACAAAAATGACTTTCACATACTACCTCCGAGTCGAAGATTGTTTTATGACACGAAGTACGTAAATGGGTATTCTCTGAGGGCGATCAAACTCATTGAACATAGCAAAAACATCATCGTCACATTCAATGGAGACAAGGCGCGAGTTTAGGGTCTCATTGGGTAGCTGAAACTTGAGTTCAATAGAGTCTGTAGAGGAGGAATTGCAGATTTGGGAAATTTTGGACATAAGAGAATCAAAGTTGACTGATGGGTCAACAAGGACAAGCCGGGTTTTCCCACCAACGTAGACTACGGTGGAGTTGTGAGGGTTAGTGGTGAATTCGCCATTGAAGTTGACTAGGAGCTTTGCTTTCGGGATTGACATGGTTTTTTTCTGGGGTACCCAAAAGGTTGGGTTCTGCGTTGTGGAGATCGGGAGGGTGAAGGGGAAAGAGGGAAAGAAGTAGAATTGTCAATAAAATGAAGAAGGTGGGGGCTTTTCGGGGATTTGATAGCAAGCCCAATGGGACCAGTTTACTATTTGAGCCATCTAGACTAGGCTTTTTAGGCCCATGAGCTTAATTGGGCTGGACGTAACCCCTTTTTTATGAGTAGGGGGTTGATTTTTTTTTTTTTTTATGTTTGATTAATTGGTATTCGAAAATATACTTTTATTAATTTGACTCGACTTACTATTGGACCTTCAATAGGGAGATGTTCTATCAACGAAATTCTTTCCATTTTCAAGATTTGAATTAGAGTTTAGTTAAAAATCTAGCGTGTTTCTCATTAAACCGTCTGTTGATATTGATCATATATGTAAATCAAATGAGAATACATCCTCCCCTTGGCCTAGCGGGATATGGGGGTTGATGTAACAACCAACCCAAATGGTTGAACCATTTTAAGAGTAATGGGCAAATTGTTATTTAACGGATTATAGTTAGTTGAGTTTGTAACTGGAATTAGTTAAAGTTACCATTAAACAGTTGGCTTAAGTATTATATAAATAATGGATGAAAACTTAGATGAAGAAATAAGAAATGAAATGAATGTTCTTACCGTTTCTCAACTCCTCTCCTTTGTATCTCTCCTCCCTCTCTCTCTCTAACCCCTCTTTCTCTCTCTAGTTCTTTCTCTCTCAATTCTTCTTCTTCTTCTCTCTCTCTCTCTCTCCCCCCCTCTCCCCCTCCCTCCCTTTCTGTTCTGATTCGTTCAACTTCCATAGTTGACAAAAACTCCTCACTAGTCAACTAGCCCAGCCTCCATTAGTAAACTCCATTTGAGTTTGTGACAAATTTGGTATCAAAGTCAGACATCTTCGGAAAAAGATTAGAAAGTTATGGCAGAAGGTACCAGATTCAAGGTCATTGATAAACAACTCAAGAAGCAAGAAACAAAGATGCAAGAAATCCAATCAGAACTCGAACGAAAGATAGAAGAACAATATCAGAAGTTAGAAGCAAAAATTGAGACTGTTATAGCCAATATAGATAGTAAATTCAATACTATTATGAGAATGTTGAACCAAGATATGATTGATGATCAAGAAACAAATTGAATGGCTAAATCCCTAATTCTTCCAACTCCAACGGAAGGAAGAGCAAGAAATGAACTTGGGTCACAGCCAGTCAGAAAAGATGCAAATGGATATGGACAACTACCCAATCCTCCAAGAGTTGAATCACCCATATTCATCGAAGAAGATCCTCAAATATAGCTAAGGAAATGTCAAAATTTCCTCACAATTTATCAAGTACCTAGTTACAACTGGGTAGATACTATCGAATTATACTTGGATGGCAATGCTGAAATTTGGTTTTAAGGGGTGAAGTTAGTAAAAAAAAAAAAGACATAAACTAAGAGGAATTTTCCAAGATGTCAGCGTTTTGAAACCAAGGGAACAAAAGATATAGTTGAAGAATTTAACAAGCTACACTAGCAAGGATCAATTGTGGAGTACCAAGAAGAATTTGAGGAATTGTGATCCCTTATGCTCCATACTAATCCTATGCTAACAGAAGTATATTTCATATCAAGTTTCATTAGTGGACTGAATGAGGAAATCAAGCCAATACTTAGAATGTTCAAGCCTACAATCTTATTATAAGCTTTTGAGATTACAACCCTTCAAGAACAGTTCTTAGAATTGACTAAGTACAAAAGAATTGACATGAATAAGAATTGGGATCCAGGAGAGGTTGAAGTAAGGATCAAGGACACAGTAGCTCACAACACCAACTTCAAAAGTCATATAATATCGCCACAGAAGAAGCAGCATTGCAGAGCTAACAATTTTTGTTTTAAGTGTGGCGAGAAGTATGTTCCTAGTCATCAATGTAGACTAAGAAACCTCAATGTAATCCTAGCTGCAGAGGACATGGAAGGATTGGGATTGGAAGAAAATAAAGAGCAATAAGGAACAACTGGGGAGAACATGAGCTTTATTAAGACACAGTATCCAAATTTTAAACCTTAAGGACAAGATGTTTCTTAGAAGAGAGGGAAATTGTAACAACCAACCCAAGTTGTTGAACCATTTTAAGAGTAACGACCAAACTATCATGTAACATACTATAGTTGGTTGAGCCAAACTATTAAACAGTTGGCTTAAGCATTGTATAAATAATGAGTGAAAACCCAGATGAAGAAATAGAAAATGAAATGAATGTTCTTGCCCTTTCTCAACTCCTCTCCTCTATGTCACTCCACCCTCTCTCTCTAACCCCTCTTTCTCTCTCTAGTTCTTTCTCCCTCAATTCTTCTCTCTCTCTCTCCCCCTTTGTTCTGATTCTTTCAACTTTCACAGTCAACTAAAACTCCTCACTAGTTAACCAGCCCAGCCTCCATTATTCAACTCCACTTGGGTTTGTGACAATTGATCTTTCAACAGTGGTAGAGTTCAAAACCCGATCTTATTTGAAACACTAAGGATTTCCCAATTTGATTTATGATTTCTCAGCTTGATTTTGTGTATGATCGTATTTAAAATCTAATTTTAATTTGACTTAAACATAAACCTTTTGTCTAGTTTAACAAGCTCTATTCGTTATTTTGTTTTGATTTAAAGGGTTTTTCATCTTAATTTTATTTGCAATTACATTTGAAACTCATTTTTTATTTAACTTGAAATAATCAGACCACTCAACTTGATTTCCAATTTTGATTTGATTTGAACATGATCAGACCACTTGTCTAACAAGCTTTGTTCATTATTTGACTGGATTTAGTAATATTTTGTAATGTCGTGCATTTAATTAGATTCATATAATTAGACTGACTTGATAAATTTTGAAATGAATTTAAAATATATTATTTATTCAAAACATAAATTTAATAAAATAATTTTATATACAAATAAACTCGATATCATACGAAGTTGTACGATGAGTATATAGCAAATTATTCTTTCGCCTTTTAAAAAACAAAAAAAATTAAAAAAAAAATTGATATCTTAATCCAGCCCAATCCATTAATAAGTGGACTTGGACAATAATAGTGGGCTCCCATCTATGGCCTAGGCCGAGATTAGGCGCACAGATGATCCAGTTTAGTCTGGACTCCGATCAAGCACACGTAATTTTTTTTCCCACCTTGATCACGAGCATTCAAAAACTTATTTAATGCAATTTGAACAACTATGAGCTCAATTTAAGGGCTATCTCTCTTAATATTTATTTTTTTATTTTTAAAATTTGAATTTGAGATTTTAATTAAGAAAATTTAGTATCCTATCACTAAATCCATGGTTAAGCACATGCAATATGGTTCAATTAGTGATTTTTTTTGGGGGAAAATATATAAATTAAAATTAATTGCAATTGATATGGAGTTAATTTTTTGATAAAAAATTATAAATATTTATTTTAACTTTTATAGATAAATTTAATTTTAATTTTAATTTTTTTTTTACTTACGAGATACATTTTCTACTAAATTTTTATTTAATTAAAATTGTCCTGATAATGGTTTAGTAAACTAAGTGATTTAATTTTAGCATTGCATGGTTAATATGAAAATAGCTATGACACCATCTCGTTACCCTTAAAGGTCTCGAATTCAAGTATGTTCTGTATATAAAAAAAATAGATATATAGGAAGGAAATGTGCTTTTCTATTAATATGATGATGGAAGCATTTTTTGCAGAAGATGATGCAAGGGTTTGGATTTCAAACATATTAGGTTTGTTTGACTAGAACAACTCCTAAATTTTAGTAGTATTTAGTCTAGAAGGTCTTAGCTTCTGCCCACCATAAAGAGAAGGGTTTTTTTTTGACCAAATTAAAAATCCATAATAAAAAAAGATAATATTTTATACTTTGTGATCTAAAATTTTTTTATTTCCAGTAAAAAACTTTTGACATTGCTTTGATATTCCCCCCGTCCAGCAAATTCTTGAAAACTTTTGTATATATATATACTCATGTGTGATATTTGATCATATTGATGATTAATTTTTGGGGTCAAAAATATAATATTTTTATTTTAGATAGAGAGAGAGATTGGATAACAAAAGAAAATTTGTATTTACTCAATTATAGATATCTACAATTTTAGTTGAGAAAAAAAAAATCCCACAAGCATCACCTCGCAACCACTATAATATTAATTTCAGTCAAACAAAAATTAGCACTATAATATTAATTTAAAATAAACATATAACAAAAACCCGATTTTAATGTCAGTTATAATATCTAGTATACAAAACTAATGATTTTTTTTTCATCGTAAATTGCTTTGTTACGCTAAATTTTGAAAACCTTCGTGATGAAAATTAAATAAACATTGTAGATTTAAGTGACACCACCTTTCATTTGAATAATGTGACACTAGTGATTCGTTAGGATCATAAATTTTTTTATTTTTTAATTTTATTTTATTTGATTATATCTTTTTATATTAAAAAATAATAATATTGACGGGGAACAGCTTTTGGGACTACTTGGCAACGATACAGTGTCATCTATTTCGTGACTAATCCAGAAGTTAAATAACAACTTCATGTGCATATCAAAATGAGTCATTTCTAATGTTTTAAATGTTTTATTTTTTTTTAAATTTGTTTACATAAATTTAGACAAATATTTAAATTAAAATTAAATATTTTAAAAGACATTAACATACAAAGGAAATGATATTCCACACACACGCGCACGCATCGTGTGACCACCACAATTGAGGTTGATGTACTGTGTGACGTGGAAAAACGCGTTACTAGTGATATTAAATATGTAAGTTGCAACCTCCGACAAGATGACATGATCCCAATTATAAAATTACACCATTTTTTTTAAATAAAAATTAATTAAAATATAATTTTAAATTTTTATTAATTATATTTTTAAAAAAAGAAGCAGAGGAGTGAGTTTTGGCTGGGAGCACTGCTTGGTTTTTGGTCGTTTGCGGTCATAAAATTAAAAAGGAGTAGCAGGTAAAGACAAGAAAATATTGGGTGTCTCCCATGTCTTTGAAAATCGAATCCTTTCCTTTCTTCTTGTTCTATACGTTTCAAATGGCCGGCCAAGATAAATTGACCATTAATGACAAACAGTTTTAATAGAAAAATGTTTGTAAACCTCTCTTTCTAGAGAGACACTTCTCCATTGGCTACCTAAAGAGCACTAGAGCAAAGCAAACTCAAAACTGGAGTGCTTGAATTTGCAAGTCAACTCAGAGAGAGAGAGAGAGAGAGAGAGAGAGAGAGAGAGAGAGTTGTACGATTGATTAAGATGTCAAAATTTGGACAGCTGGAACGTGTATGTAGAAAACAAGGGCAAATTCGGCCAAACAAACCAAATAGGTAACTATGGCACCAAACCAAAAGTGATAGCAAAATGATATTGTACTATGTGGTATTCACTATGCCAAATATTTCTTCAAACTAATCGAATCCAACATTTCTAAGTTCGGGCTGGCTGCTGGCTTGCATTTCTCATTCCTCGAAATAAAAATTTTGATTTCAAATTTTAAAATCGAATGTTTGAAAGATTAATATAGAAAAAAGAAGAGAAAATAATAATAATAATAACAGTAAAAAATTAAAATTTAAAAATAAAAAAATAAAAATAATGAAAAAAAATTAAAACTATTCATGCAAACTTAAAATAATAATAATAAACCCTTGACATTCATATCGTTAATTGATTTGAATTCTTATATGTTGTTCATTACTATCTAAATTTATTTTTTTAACTAAACTCTTAATACTCATACTTTTACGAATAATTTGTATTCAAGTTTTAAATGGTCTACCCCGACGTTTTATTAAATATTCTACATTTAATATCTCACTTCTCCTAACTAGTGCGTTTTTAGATTTTCATTACACATATTCAAACTATTTTAAATTTTACCACATATCCATCTGAGTATTTTTATTTCATTTACAACTATTTTATACTCTTATTATTATTTAAGAGTCCAACACTCGATACTATACAATAATACATATTTTATTGTGATTTTATAAAACTTTCTCATTACTTGTATTGACATCATATGAACGTAAGAAACTCTAAATATATTTATTTGTTTCATTCAATCTGTTTAAATTTTATGATTTATATTCTTATTTATGTCATTATCCTTTTGAATGATGGAATCGATATATCTAAAATATTCACTCCGTGATACATTATGTCCCTTTAATTTAATCATTTTTTTTTTATCATTTCAACAACTGCTATCAAACATATACATCGTATACCCGTTTTTTGATCAACTTAATTTAAGTTCGTTTAAATTCTAACTCCTCTAAAATGAATGTAAAATCCAGAAGGCCAAGTGTAATTCTCTACCCAAGCCGGTTATTTTAATAAGTGTGATTTGGCCAATAACCATTAAAAAAATTGTTATTTTTGCAATTAAAAATGATATTAATTTACTATGAAGAGGAAGACAGAATTTGAAAGAGAGATTTGTGAATAAAATTTTGTACAATGGAATATTTATACTTGTTACAGCCTATAAAATTAAGGGAATTAATCCTGATGGTATGATAATCAAATCTACACAAAATACTAACTATGAATTTTTGACTTTCTTAAATATATATTAATTTACATTTTGATAAATTTATGTCAATATTACGTTGATATATATCAACATACTCAAACTAGGGATGTTCAATTCTTATAATAATAAAAATAATCTTTGTGCGATTTGCAATAATCTGTCACATTGGATGCGTAAAAGATCATTCATCAATCATCATAGTATCTGATTAAGGTTTTTAAGAAACAGTTTAATAGTCACAATCTCTCTTTCTAATTTTGAGATTCAGAATTTAAATTGTCGTATAATTAAAAAAAAAAAAAGCATGCGGTCAAGATGGTCATGAGTACCAATTTCTCTTGTTCACATCGGCCAGGATCACCCGAACTCATCTAGTTTTTTCTAGTCCTCCGGGGGCCTAATCAATGAGTCTGCTCTCTAGAGTAAGATGCTTGGAGACAGCTCGTCTCCGGTCCACACTTTTGATCAAACTGATCACCTGGTGTACGTTGCCCTGGTATGACTGCATCTTTCCAAAATTTCTATTCAAATTTTCTATGAATTTCACGACAGTTGAATATGTGATCATTACTTTTTATAAATTGAGATAATAAAATGATGTATAATTATTAAATATCTGATGATCGTCCTTATTGGAATTAATATTAATTTCAGATGTCCTAACTATAGTCCTATCAAATGGTTTGGTCTTCCTAGCCGGTCAAATTAATTTATAAGATAAAATTAAAATTATAACTGTTTGATAACTAAAATTTATAAATGTTTATAAACCCAAAAGATGTTTATAAATCTAAAAAATAATAAGCTGCTCCTATCAATTTTTCATTTTAATACTTTTAAACATAAATCAAATAAACTATTTTGACCAATAAAAATATTTTTCATCCTTTTATATTTAACAAATGATTTTTTCTCTTTTTTATATAATTTATAAGCACGATCAAACAATTAATTATTTTTAAATAATATTTATTTAAACATATAACAACTTATTTTAAAAAAAAACCAAAATGATTTATAAACTAAAAAACTGCTTATAAACAATAATACCTTTTTAAGCAATCCCAAATAATCTCTTAGTCCTTAAAAGCTAAACTTACTCTATTTTTAGAGATCGTTTGGGATTGCTTACAAAATGCTACTTATAAACACATGCTTATAAGCAACTTTTTAATTTGTAAAACTATTTTAGTTTTTTAAAAAGTAATTTATTATTTGTTTGGATAAATATTACTTAAAAATAGTTAATTATTTGATAAAATAAGTGTTTATTAACTATATAAAATAGAAAAAAGATCATGGTGGGATAAGATACTTTTACCTATTGTTGGATGAGAATATGAAAACTATGGTATAGTTATAATTTTTGTTAAATATAAAAAGATGAAAATATATTTTTATTGATCAAAATAATTTATTTTAGTTGTATTTAAAAATACAAAAATGAAAAAGCTGAGGAGCAGTTTTTTTTTTTTTTTTTTTTTTTTGTTGCTTAGAAGTATTTTTTAAAATTATAAGTACTTTTACGGCTTTAGTTATTAAACAATTATAATTATAATTTTGATTTATAAATTGGTTTGACTAATTTATAAGCCATCTCAAATACTTAATGTTTCAAGCACAATAAATGACCGAGTTAAAGCCAAATTATGTATACACAGTCACTATTTAGACCCAAACCATAAAATCAAAATAAATCGAAGTTGGTGGATTCACGACTTTAAAATTGAAATTCAAATTGAATTTAAAAGTTCAGTTCTGATTTTTGTAAATAAAAATTATGAATTGGTAATTTCAGAATGAAACTGACAGTTTTGAAACCGTAGTCATGTCTAATAGGGATTGAAAAGGCAAGCGAGTTATATAGATTTTGATTTTTCTATATCCCACGAAGAAAAAAGTAGAATATTTGAAATCAGAACTACTTACTCCCATATATGACTTGTCCAATTTACATTACACTAGAAGAAAAAAGTACCAAGTCCAATATTTGTATGGATTCAATATGCTCAATTTGTTATGTAGTTTTCACATATTAGTATAAGAGATATTTGAGATAAATTGAATTGTTTTTTTTTTCTTGGGTAAAATGAATTGAATTTTATTGACTATACAAAGAGCTAGGGTTTTGAGATTGATTCCTTACTAATGTAGCTCATTTTTTTTTTTTTTTTGGGTGAATTTGTTCTTTTGACTATAAATGTAAGTTTTAAGTCAAGTTATGCAAAATTTTTCCCTTTTGTGTTAGTGTGATATCTAACATTTTAACCCCAAACAGGCTAATATACATTGCTAGAAAGGAGGGTTCAATCAACCATGCTCAGAGTTAGTCTTTTTGGATATATATGTATAGCTATGAAACAATTAAAATTTAAAATACTTTAAACTTGATCGAGTTCAATTGATTGAAACGAGCTATTCATCTTTATTTATTGTTAAATAATTTATATTTAAGTGACAGTTGCTAATATTGAGAGAGAGATAATAGAAGAAATATGAATCGATTTCTCGATTAAGATCAAGAAGAGAAGATATAGATGCAAACAGAGAGGAAATTTTTTGTTTTGATTTTATTTTTTTTTATAATTTTTAAAAAAATACATGTGTTAATTTCGTCTTATAATTTTATTTATTATTCATAAATTATATAAAAAAGTTTCAAATTTAGGGAAATTCAACTTTATTAAAAATGTTCACAACAACTTTAATTAGGTTAAACGTTAAAGTGAAATTGAGACATTAACTAGTTGAGATTCCCTTTTTTTTTTTCGTGAGGAATAAACTAAAGCAGTGGGATCGATCATCTGAGGATTTTTGTTCCAACGTTGCCGAGAATTTGGACGTTTCTTGAAGACCAAGAATTCAAAAGTCAATATCCACGATGAGAGAGAGAGAGAGAGAGAGAGAGGGAGAGAGGATCCAAATAAAGATTTGCCAAATGGAACTTGCGAGGAAGAGGTTGTGAATTCCTCATGCTTGTCAAACTAACGAAGCTTCATCTTCAACTTCTCCCTCAAAAAATTCCCTTTTCTCTCACCCGGTTCTCAATCTCTCTCTCTCTCTACTTGTACTTGCAGAACTTAATGGGCAAAAGATTTGAACAGTCTAAGGCTCCAGAATTCTAGGGTTTCACTCCAATCTTGTCAGTCTCTCTCCATCTCTTTCTCTGGAAAACTCGAATTTATTTCTGTTCAACTAAAAATTTTGATGATATAAGTCTTTATTTAGTATTTATTTCCATTTCTTTGATGGATATATGCTGATCAGCCTCTATTGTGCATCTAAATCATTTTTTTGTTAACTATTTTCCATTTCTATGGTCAAGTGAATTCAGGCTTTATTTGGGGGGTATTTCTCTAAATTGTGAAGTGGGTTTTTGAGTATATTCTTGATTGTTGTCTGATCACTATGTATTCATCAATCTACTTGAGAAGGCTTGAATGGTCTTCAATCTGAAAAGTTGAGCTTTTTCCTTTATGTTCTGGCTGAAGTTTTCTGATATTTGGTGCTGTTCTTCCGGATTTCATGAACTTCAATTTTTGAAATTTTTGGTACTTTGATTTTTCTTTTTACTTTTTAAATGATTTGTTGACATAATTTTGCTTTTTCCTTGTTATTCATGTGTGTAGCTTACAGGCAAGGGTAAGAAGCACTTGTCCTGTGAGTTCATTGTCTTCTGTCTCGTGTGTAGTCAAAATTTCTCACATCTATAGTCAGTGTATCAAATATTCACGGTACTTCGAACCTCTCTCACTTCATGTTAGATCATTTAAGTGAAACCCCATTGACCCACTGTAGTGCTTCTTGAAACCCTTGTCTGGAATCTCTTGATGAGATTGTTAATATTGTTTCGAGGTTGTTTTTAGAGTAGACCAGATTGGTACAGCTATTTTTCTTCGGGCACTTATTGCCTTTGTTTTCCTCTCTTTTAAATCAAATTAGGTGCCCTTTGCTAGTTCTCTTGTGTAGAGCAGTTTAAGTTTGAGAGGGATGTCTGTCTCTTTTCGATTCATTTGGCCAGTTTGAAGAGTTACTTGGATTAGGGTTGGACTCCTTGGTCTTTCATCTTTGTAGAAAATGGGTGATGATAGATCAGTAGTCTTAACTTCTGATCAAAAAGGGCATCTCATAGCTGCAGTTCAGCACATTATGAAGGCATTGGAGTTATCTGTAAGTTTACCAGATGATCTCAGAGAAAACCTTGCTGCTCTTGGCACCCTTTTTTCCCCGATATCTGTAGTCAATGAAGCCAAGGGAGATGAGATGAGTGATATTGAACAGCGGCTCAAATGTATTCAGAAAAAGATTTCGGGGTGCGATTCGAAGCAGTCAATGATATGGGATGCTGGCCCTGATGAAGCTTTGGACTATCTACAAGCGGTTGAAGAAGTTCGCAGAATTGCTCAAGTGCTAGGAAACTCATCTTTTCACCAACCAAGAAAACAGCAGGAACTTGTTAACCAAGTTCACATAATTCTGCATATGGCAATGTCAAGACTTGAGGAAGAATTCATCCACATTCTTGTTAAGAACAAGCAATTCTTTGAACCCGAGTTCATGTCATTTCGCTCGAATGAAGGGTGTGCTATGTATGATGAATCATTTGAGTTGGAGGAGGATTACACGGTTGAGGATGCAGTTCAAAGACAGAGTTCTCACCATGAACCTGAGGTGTATTCTCTAGATTTAGTCCATCCTGATGCGGTTCCTGCTCTCAAGGCCATTGCAAATATGTTAGTTGAATCAAACTATGATCGAGAGCTGTGTCTAGCATTCATTAGGGCCCGGAAGGAGGCTCTAATTGAGTATTTGACAATTCTTGAGGTGGAGAAACTTAGCATTGAGGACGTGCTCAATATGGAGTGGAATTGCTCAAATTGCATGATTAGAAGATGGATCTGGGTTTTAAAAATCATTGTCCGTGTCTATCTTGCTAGTGAAAAACGGTTGTGTGACAAGATCCTGAGGGATTTTGGACCCATTAGCATGGATTGTTTCCTAGAGATTTCAAAAGCCCCAATGATGTGTCTTCTAAATTTTGGCGATGCTGTTGCTATTGGACCTCATACACCTGAAAAGTTGTTCATGCTACTCAACATGTACGAAGTTCTTTTGGACCTTGTCCCTGATGTAAATTCATTGTTCTCAGAAGAAGTTGGTTGTTTTATCAGGACCGAGTTCCACGAGCTTCTGAAGAAACTGGGCGATTCTGCAATAGCTACTTTTCTGGGGTTTGGAAACATAGTTGCATCCAGAACTTCCAAAAACCCTTTTCCAAAAGGTGGGGTTCACCCTCTTACTAGCTATTGCATGAACTACATCAATGCCCTTACAGCATATAGCAGCACCATCAACACACTTCTAGGAAACAAAGAACAGAATGAGTCGGTTCATCATTTTACCACTTCATATAACAGGGGTGGTTCCTCCGGTGATTTCTCTCCAATGACTTATCATCTTAAGTTGATTATATCTGACCTAGAAGCCAACCTGGATGCCAGATCCAAATTGTACAGTGATGATGCCCTAAAACATATTTTTTTGATGAATAACACCCATTATATGGTGAAAAAGATTCAAGGTTCTGATCTTTTGGATCTTTTTGGAGGTGAATGGGTGCGAGATCATATAAGAAAATTTCAGCAGCATGCAACAAGCTACCAGAGGGCCACGTGGAGTTCAATCCTGTTTTGCCTCAGGGAGGATGGTTTGGAGCATTCGAGTCAGAATTTGAGGGCCACCTTAAAGGAAGTGTTCAAGAGTTTCAATACTTCTTTTGAGGAGGTATATAAGATTCAGACGGGATGGTTAGTTTCAGACCGTGAACTTAGGGAGCATCTGAGGCTTGTAACCTCCCAGAGAGTAATCTTAGCATACAGGGCTTTTATTGGGAGGAGCTCAAATCATGTTGGCGACAAGTTCATTAAGTACACCGTCGATGAGCTGGAGAACTTCCTCTTGGATCTCTTTGAAGGGACCTCAAAATCATCGCAGAATTTCCGCAAGGGTAAACGCTGAAATATGTTTGAATTTCAGCATTTCCTTTTCTCATTGTTTATTTTTTCCACTTCATGCTTTCTTTTTGTAATTTTAAGAGAACAATGAATAGGATCTGTTAAGCTGATGTTAAGCTGATCCAAAATGGTTGCATGAGGGGACTTTGTTCTTTTTGCAAAAGAGACAACTACATGTTTGTAATATATCCTGGGCTTCCAACAGAGGAATCCCTCTCTCTCTCTCTCTCTCTCTCTCTCTCTCTCTCTCTCTCTCGGTTTACTTCTCCCATCCCCTTTTGCCTAACAACAGTTTTGGATTGGACATAGTTGTGAGGAGATCATTTAGATTGAGATTATGTTTCTTAGAGTCCATTCTTCCTTTTGCCTTTACTTGGGATTGACCTATGAGTAAGTACTCACTTTCTTTTCTAGCTGTCCATTTCATCAGTCTTCTTTTAGGCACTACTCATTTCATCAATCAAATGCCAGCTGCTGATTGGGACTTGATGATGTAGATTTGCACCCAAAGAACTTAACTGGATTGGACTAATACTGTTCTTATTAAGGAAATTGGTGTCATTTCTAAGTTTGCAGGACCACTGATTTCCTTCTCTTCCCTGAGCTGACAGGCAAAGTTCTTTAGTGAGAGAACCATCCAGTTCTTTACTGAGAGAAATCTGAGTACTCGTCTTGTAGGTCCATGTCTAATGCGAGGTCAGGAAATTTTTCTTAATAAAAAGTTTCGAGAAAAATATAAAAGTACCCCTTAAATATAGACAAAATGCAAAATCTCCCAAAACTACGAAAATGTATAAAATTAACTCTTCCATGCAAGATCTGTTTATTTTTAATGAAAAGGTAATAAAAATATAGTGAAAAATTATTTTTTATTAAAAAATATTCGGTATATATTTTTTATATAAAAGAACCTTCCCTCTCTTCAATTATACTTTATTTTATATAATTTTTCTAATTATATAATCACTATTTTCTAATTAATTATTAGCCCTACCATATCTATCTGACTGCAAACTAATATGAAAACCCACCAATTTTGACCAGATAAACAAACATGGTGTTGAGCACAGAGTTAGGTCATCAAAGGACCAAAAACATCATCTTTTAAAAATTTTCAACAGATCCTTTCTATGTTTTCTATCGGATGTTTATTGGATAGTTGATCTAATAAGATAAAATGTTAAATGAACCCTTAATTAAGTTTTAAATTTAAAATTTAAGAATTAAAAAGACTACGTTGAGAAAGTTGTCTCCGAAACAGAATCACCATAGACATTCAAACGGGATTAGTCGAAACATAATTTTGGATACCAGTGATATAAATAGAAGAAATGGAGAAAATTTAAAATTCATTATTCTTGATTTTTCTTTTTATTGGTTGATGCCCACGTGTGGCAGTGTTTTATCAAAGTAAATATTTGAATTTCAAAATAAGGAGGTAATGGGTAGTTACCCATTATCCCACTCTCTCCTATTTTCTCTCTACAGGACTCCTAGGGGAATAGTAATTAAATTTGGAAAAACAAGAGTCTCATGGTAATAAAAAAAAAAAATTACAATCTTGAGAGAAATTTTCTTCAGGGAGACGAAGAGGGGAAATTAATTGTTGGAGAGATGAGGGAACCGAACCAATTAAAGAATCGTGCATGGAAAGTATGAAATTTTACTCAAGATCAACGACAAAAATAGGTTTAGAAGGAAGTTCAACAATCATAGGGGTATGGCTAACCAATGATTTTTTTTTTTTTTTTTTAAATTCAATCATCAAATTGGCATTAGATTATGGTGATCAAACCATCCTAAAGTAAAAACCGTGAGCAAAAGTGTTAAGGAAACAAAAATTTCTATTGAGAATAAATAATTTTCAGAATTGTAAAAAGATAAATTCACGATATATCCTTATGATTACAAAAATTATTTATCCCTTGCATCGATTTTTCCTTAACACTTTTGCTCACGGTTTTTTCTTTAGGATGGTTTGATCACCATAATCTAATACCAATTTGATTTAATTCATAAATTCTCAATTTTCTTTTTAGAATTTTTTACCAAAAAAATCATTGGTTTGCGAAATTTAATTACCCCCTCTGGAACTGATGATACTGTCGAATCTTTTTGGCTTTTACCGTTGAATTTAGTTGTTCCATTCTGCACTTGTTTTCAAATTTAACTTCAATTGCCTTCTATTATTGTTGTTTCTTTGTTTCACCATCGATTGTCTACAATTGTTGCTGTCAACTGCTGCTATGATTCATCCACTGTGAGTTCATCTTCACATCATCACCGAATTCGATTCTTCTGCGCCTTCATTTTAGCCACATCTTCGCTTTCGACTGTGCCCTCGTTCGAATTCACCGGTCTTTTCAGTTTTGCCGTCCATCTTCGATTCTGTTCTGTTTCAAATTGCTTTCAACCGCTTCGTCTGCCCCGCTCAATTTCATTGCTACCGTCGTCCATTCTTTGTTCCACTTCATCATTCTTCACCTTTGGATTCTCCGCCAATCGTCGTCCTTCGTCTTCGTCTTCATTTGATTCGCTTCGCCTCCGCCCTCGAGTCTTCGTCGTCTGCCACCATCTCCACCCTAACTTCGACATCTCTACCCTAACCTCGACTTCTCCACCTCTGAGAGTTCGATTTCGTCTCCGTTCGCCTCTCCACTTCCGTCTATGCTTCAATCGCCCTCAACATCATCTTCTCCACTTCGATTATTCACCTTCCACAGTCATTTAGTCTCCAATCGTCATTCGAATCCAATATCACCTTTGATTGGGTTTGAAGTGGTAGATGGGAGCGAGAGAATGAGAATTTCCTCTTATTCTCAATTTTTTCTCATTCACCTTTGGTTTTTTTTTTTTTTTAATTCTTAATTTTTAAATAAATCAATTTTTTATTGCACCAAGTGAATGGGATATCCTTTCATGTCACTGTATTTAAATAACCTAATTTTAATATAATATTACAAAAAATACATATATAAATTTTTATCTTTAGTTTTATGTTGATAGGGTTATTCTTAATTTTTAAATAAAAAATAAAATTTTAAATAATTTTCTATTATTTTAACGCATAAAGTAAACACGGAAGTAAATGAAATGATGAAGTTTATATATTTTCAAAGTTGAGATGAGAGTTTTGCATTTCGTTTTTTAATTTTAGGAGACCTTTGTATTTCGTTTATAGTTCATGCGGTATTTTGGTACTTTTTTCAAAAGTTTTTTTCTATGTTGCTGACTTTGTAAAATTTTTATTTTTCATTTTTTATGGGTGTAAAACAAAAATAGTTTGTTAACATGAAATCATTGCTAAACGCGACTCCATGGAGATTGATTGTGAGGTTTCAAGATCGCCACCAAGGTTACGCAAGGTACCTACTAAGGCCCTACTTATTGCTGGTTAACTACTGAGTTGGTATTGGAGCTAGATTTTAACTTTACGGATTTTAGCTCTTTTTATTTAAATAGTTGTTTTGAAAATTAATTTAAAATTTATAAAAACCTACCGAAGGGTGTTTCTATGAGAGAGATTTCATATTCAAATCAGAAAAAATGATTTTCAATTATAATGAAATAGACTGAGCACTAGATAGAGAAATTGGGAGAGAGAGAGAGCTCTTGTGTCAAGTGTTGAGTATCGAGGAGTGTACCTGGGTTTTGATATTCTGAAAGTTTATATCTACTTATACTTTAGCACTCGTATGTATTCAAAATGTTTCAATTCTAGTTTCCTTACGAGAAAATCTGAAAATTTCAGAATTTCATAGTCAAATATTTTAAAAAAAATTATGATCTTTATCACTTAGAAAGTTCTAGCGATACGGGAAGATCTCTTTCCTTATCAATTAGTTTTCAAAAGTCTCATTCTTTATTTGGAGAATGCGCATGTTGTCTTTTGCTGATAAAAATTACAATTAACTCTTTCCTGATACGACAAGGTAGTATCATATCTGGTGCACTGAAGATCTTTGAAGGTCACAGATCGGTTAGCTTATTACCGATAACAATCACTAGGTGTGTCAGACCGTGTTCACTATTTGGGAAAATTAATCCCTAATTATTGACACGTCTAACCATAACATGTCTCTTTGGATTGTTGGCTCACAAGATTAAATACCTTTCGTAATGAGCCTTTAGACTATGTTCTATCATTTGCCCCCAATTCGTGGTGTCGTTTCGTGAGAAAAGCGCCATGTGTGATAATTATAAAAAAAGTGCGAATCTTTTAGTGCAGCACGTGCCGTTTCGGGTTTCTCGAATCGTTTTCAGCACTCTTTATAAGATCAGTCGTTCGAGTGGATTAAACACTTTCTTTTCTTGCATCCGTTTTGCTTTCTTGAAAACCATCATTGCATAAAAAAAAATCTTTCTTGAGTAAAATGGCAAAAGGTTTTGCTTTTCAGATTTATCTGAGCATCGACGACATTAGGAACGTTATGACGAAGGAGGAACTTCAAGAGATCCAAACTGATATGTTGATGGGTAATGATTATACCCTGGTATCGACAACAGACGTGGACAAGGCCAACAGGGCGCCAAAAGACTGCGTTCCGATATACAAACAGTCTATGAAGTTTGGCCTGAAGATACCGTATACCGATCGTTTTGCAGAGGTGTTACGCCGTTGGAATTTTTTCCCAACATTGCTGATTCCCAGTGCTTGGCGCCTAGTCATTGCTATGATTTCTCTGTTAGGGTTTTGTTGCCTTTGTTTCACTTTCGAGATTCTGGCAGCTATCTTTCATTAGTGAGATGTGCGAGTAATGGCTTTACTCGGGACTGGTACAAGCTACAAACCCGGCCCGAGTCCTACTGGGGATTTTATTACAAAGAGTCGATTAATAAAAGTTGGACGCACAAGTATTTCTTTGTGGAGTTCAGGAATAAGGACCTTGTGCTTGTACTCCCTAGGGTTGATGAGGAACTATTGTTAGGGTTAAAACCTTCGAACCCTTCCCATCATTTTCATTTCATGTGATCGGTTGGTAGCTATTGCAAGTTTACTCGAAGGAATATCTACATCGATTCCCTAGTGGATGACCAAATGCTGTCCTTGGCGGGCCTGTTTATAGGAGAGACGTGAAAGATCAATAAGCCTCGTATAGTCGAAAGGAAGGAGATTAAACTGGTCGATGCTTTGGCTTCTCTAGAGTATACTGTGTTAGAAGAGGCTACGACCGTTTAACAAGTGCAGCCGATCGCCAAGAAACCCTTGAGGAAGACCGCTGGGACATCCATGGCCCGACCAAAGCTCGCATCTCCATCATAAAAAAGAACGAAAATTCTACTGCCTGAGTCTTAGGTAGAAGGAGAGTGTGAGGGAATCGAAGGGGCTGAAAAGCATGCGCTCTCTGCTTCGACAAGGCATTCGGAGCTGGTGGTCGCTAAACCAAAGGAGGTCGATAGCTTAGCATCTGACGACCACTCATTATCGGCTGATGATGAAGGTGTCACAGTGTCGAAGGTACTTGAATTGGGAAGGCTTGAGGATGTTCTCATACCAAGTGTCGAGGCAAGGCCGCCAATAGAACCGGAGGCTTCTGCTGTTATGGTGGAAGAAATGTCTGGGCCATCGTTCATTGTCCCCTTATGGCCCCCACGCAAGGGGAAGTATAATGTATTCGATGGGACTGTCATTCCTCCTTCTATCCTTGTTCAGTCCTTCGACGATAAGAAGGGTTCGAAGGAAAGGGGAACAATTGCTATCTGTACAGGAGACAAGCGATATAGCTACGTCGACTTGGTCGAGGTAGGTCGAATAGTCGATTGGTTTGATTTTTATCGTTCTGAGCTAGAATTACATAGGATGTCTTTGGAGCAAGTAGACGAGACCCTTAAGTCTCTCAGCTTGATGGTATTATTTTCTCATACTTGTCCTGTTTCGCTGCTTTGTTTACTTTTAGTTGATCCGGTTTTATTTTTTGTAGACGATAGTCTTGATGGAGTACCAGGAGAAGTGGAGGAATCAGACGATCGGGCACTTCAAGGAGAAGGCCGATCAACTAGGTCATCAGGTCTTGGCATTGCAAGATACTCTTTGTCAAAGGGGGAAGGACATGGAAGTGGGGAGAGCGTCGGAAGCAGAGAAAACGCCTAATGCCTCGCTTGCTGAAAAGGAGGAGGAAATAAAGAGTTTACGGCTGGACTTAGCCTTGTACCAAAAGCACTGTGACAAGCTTGAGGGCGAGGCAAAAGGTCATGAGGCCTGTTTGCAAACTGCTGAAATGCTGGTTCGGTTGCATGAGAGTCCCTCCAAGCGGCAGAGCGGAAAGCAATTGAATCCAAGGAATCTTTGACCAGAAACGCTGTGGCCTTTAGAGACTCCCAGTGCAAACTGATCAAGAGGTTGAGGTATGCTGAAGAGATAATCTGTCAAGTCAACTTGGAGGGGGCTTTGCCCCCAAGCGAAGAGACTATCGATTGGGAGGTATTGGACCAAGGTGTGGCCCTTATTGATCCGGTCGATGTTTCTACTGAGCTTGTTGTGGTTGCAATGGAGTTCTCCCCTTGGGAGGTTCTAGCGCCTCCCCCCATTCCTCCTGATTCTGTATAACTTTTGTATGGCTAACCCAAGGAATTTTTGTATTGTAGCACACTTTAATGAAAAATCTTTCCGTACTTTTGCATCTGGTATGTATTGATATTGGGGGACATTCCCCTAATCATTAGAATAGTGAAAGCAAATTTGTCCGAGAGGCTCGACCAAGCCATATGTTATGCTCATCCGTTTTAGGCTATCTAATTGATAGGAGAATATCTGCTCATCTAGGGGTGCTCCGCCTTTGCTAGGAGACCAACTGATAGGTCCAAATATATTCGTTCGTTCGAGAGCCTTGCTCCTCGAGTAGATCACAATTATTAGAGCATAGATGGAAGGACGGGCTACGGTCACCTTTTTGGGAGACAAATCCCTTATTGACGACGCGATACGTTTGATAGGAAACAAATGATAGAATGGGCGATACCTACCTATCTGAGAGTTCTATCCCGTATTGACAGCATGCTACGTTCAATAGGAAACAAATGGTGGGATGGGTCGTACCAACCCGTTTGAAAGTTACATCTCGTATTGACGGTACACTATATTCGATAGGAAACAAACGATAGGATGAGCCATGCCTATCCATCTAGGAGTTATATCCCATATTGACGACGTGTTATATTCGATAGGAAACAAATGATAGGATGGGTCGTGTCCACCTGTCTAGGAATTACATCTCGTATTGACAGCATGCTACGTTTGATCGAAAACAAATAATAGAGTGTCATGCGTACTAGCCACCAAATGAAAAAATATTGTTGCAGTAGAATCTTAAAGTGAGATAATTAGAACATACCTTGTGGTTACGAAAAGGTGGCGGTCACTTGGGAGTAGATACTAGGGTTCCAGATCACAAGACAATATTCTGATCCCGAGTGGAGTTCTGGACATGACCTTCATGTGCTTGGTGCTTGGCAAGACTTCTAGGGCATTCAAGCACGACCTGCCTAGAATGACATTATAGAGCAAAAGAACTTTAACCACATTGAATACAGTAGTCGTCGTCGCATGGTTTGGTTGAGGCCAAAAGTAACCGGAACTGAAATAATACCCTTGAGATATATTCATTCGCCAGAGAGTCTTTTGACTGAACTCGCATGAGGTTGGAGGTGTGTTGGGTTGAAACCTATTTGTTGGAAGGAATCCCAGTAGAGGAGGTTACATCCTACTCCTTGGTCAACGAAGATTCTTCTGACCTCACACCAAAAGATTTTGGCTGTAATGATGAGGAGGTCATGACAATTGGGGTCAACTCCCACCAAGTGCTCATCGGTGAAGCTAATGATCGGTCTCTTGTCCTTGGGCTTTTTGTCGACATGAATCGTTAGTATTTCTTGCAGAGCAGGCTAAGACATTTTGGCCAAGTAAAATATAGGTGCAATCAAACGTTCAGCTTCCCCCTCCAAGAGTAGTCTTGAGGTTCTGAGTCGTCGGTGGGAAAAACATTGGATGAGACATAAGGTTCGTGGAGAGCTCATTTATCATAGATCTGGAGGATTATTCTATCCTGTTGATTGATTGATGGTCGAGTGATTGGTTGGTTGTTCGGTTGATCTTGTCATGGCAGAATCCAGGAGAGGGTATATTCCTCCTTTTCATGTTAATGAATCTCTATAACCTTCTACTTCAAACTAGAAATTTCAACTCATCATTGAGCTTCCTGCAGTCGTCGGTCATATGACCATAATCGCGATAAAAGTAACAATACTTGGTCCTATCCTTTTTAGGATCGTTCTCCATAGGCCGGGGAGGCCATTTGCCATATGGCTTGTCTCTGATCTGGAGCAAAACTTGGCCATGAATCTCATTTTAGAGGAGTGTATGTATTAAACCTTCGCTGAGGTGAGGCCTTTGTCGATTTTTCTTTGGTGAGGGTAATCGAGATGACCGACTGGTTCCCTTTGAGACAATCGACTTCTACGTCTGTCAAATGCTTCAGCGTCTTCGACTGTGATATACTTTTCAGTGTGAGTATAGAACTCCTAGATGGTAGAAATAGAGTTCTTTGTGATGGATATTTTTATTCTCGTGGGATGTAATCCCGTAAGTAGGGCAGCTAACGCGATAGAATGATCCAAGACTGGAACCTTCATCATTTCAGTTTTGAATTTGTCCAAAAATTCCCTCAAGCGTTCATCGTCTCTTTGCTATAGTGACAGTAGAGAAGTAAACTTCTTTCTGGCCCTCTGACTGATTATAAAATGGGTCTCGAACTGTTATCAAAATTGTGAGAAACTCTTGATGCTGAGCGGTGGAAGTGAGTTGAACCACGTTAGGGTATTTCTCTTAAGGATGGTTGTGAAGTGTTTACACATAGCGGCGTCTGTGATGTCTCTTGAGACCATTATAGTTACAAAATGGGTTGCGTGATCTCGAGGGTCGATAGTACCATCGTACCTCTCCATGGGAGGCAGGAATATGTCACAAGGTATCGGCTCTGAAAAGACCTTTGAGTTGAAAGGCGACATGCCAGGGGGATAAAGAGGGGCCTTGTCCCTTCTTGCACTTGCTCACTTGACCTCGTTGGCTACAAGTTGTTCAACCTGCTTTCTCAGATCATTAGGGTCATGACGGGAGGTCACTGATGGTTCATAATTTAGGTAAGGCGCGAATCGCCAAGAGCGTGCATGCCCTGATCCTTGTGAGGAAGATTGGCCTTCAAGCCTAATAGCACAACTGAGTCCTTCTAGTTATTTGCTCATGTTCTGTAGTTTGGACTCTAACCTTTCCAGTTGAGGACGATTGACTCGTTCCAGGGACATGGACGTAAGAGGTGTGACCAGGTGTTCTTGAGGTACAAATTGTGAGACCTACTCGAGGCATGGGGTTGAGGATGAACAATAGGATTATCAGCAGGGTGAGTGGGTACCACTGGTAAGGCAGCGTCAGTCGGAGTAGCATTATGTCCATCCACAGCGGATGCAGCCTTCGAGATAGTTCTGATTCTCCTCTTCGAAGGCATGACTGTTTGGCAACTTGAGGTGTTTGTTGAAATTACTTTAGTATGTTTTCACGGACGACACCAATCTGTTGGAGGTGAGTTTTAGCTCCACAAATTCTGACTCTTTCGACTCAAAATGTTGTTTCGGGAGATGATTTAAAATCTGCAAAAGATTAACGAAGGTTGCTCCGATGGGAGAGACATAAAGAGCGGTTTTCAATTAGACTGAAACAGACAAAACACTAGAGAGAGAGAGAGAGAGAGAGATCGAAAGAGAGAGAGAGAGCTCTATGGTTCTTTGTGTGTCAAGTGTTGAGTATCTGAGTGCGTACTTGGGATTCGGCGTTCCGAATGTTTATATCTGCTTGTGCTTTAGGAGTCATGTGTATCCGGAGTGTTACAATTCTAGTTTCCTTACAAGGAGGTCAGAAAATCTCAAAATTCTATAATCAAATATTTTTAAAAGACCTGTAATTTTTATCACTTAGGAAGTTTTAGTGATATGTGGAGATTTCTTCTCTTATCGATTAGATTTCAAAAGTTTTCTTCCTTATCTAGGAAATGCGCGTGTTACCTTTTACCGATAGAAATAACGATTGATCCCTTGCCAATATGACAAGGGTAGTGTTATATCTGATGCACTAAAGATCTGTAAATGTCACAGATCGGTTAGCTTATTATCGATAGCAATCACTAGGTATGTCAGGTCTCTCCACCCTTCGGAGAAATTAATCTCTAATTATTGATATGTTTAGATGTAATATATCTTTTTGAATCGTTGGCTCATAAGATTAAATATCTTTCGTAATAGGCCTTTACACCATGTCCCAACCCTGCACCACTAACATTCTCATCCGCGTATGCATGGTATATGATGCATATATTTTTTTTTTGTCCCACAAATTTTGAGCTTTTAACTTTCAATATTGACTTATCTTTTAACAATATTAAGCTAATATATCTTAGTAGCTCCAAGTTTTGTCTTCAACTTCTAATCTGAATCCAATTTCTCTCTCTCTCTCTCTCTCTCTCTGTTTGATCCGTCCAACAATTTCCAGCTCAAACACAAGGACAACTTTTTTTTTTTCCTTTTTTTTTTTTTGGTTCCGCAAGTCCTTCAGCTATTTCGCTTTCATTCTCTTTTACAAAATCACATGACATTGGTAACAAAATTTTGGGAGTGGGTGTAGGAAGAATTTAAATTGGGTCATAATCTTTTAAACCAATGCTAATTGTCATTTCATCTATTGACTATATTTTCACGTGAGGAGCCAAGCTTTTAAGAGATTGATTGAATCTAAAGATGGGGTTGTTCAGTTCCGAAGATATTGATTTTAGTTGTATTCGCTTGCAGCTGTAGGTCAAACTTTCCCAATTGACACCGAAAATCCCATGTATCTGAGAATAGACCAATCTAAAAACTCTGATGAAATATCCCATAAAAAGTGGGAAGTCCCAGTGGGGCTGATGGGTAGTAACATGTGGTTTCAGCCGGCCAAGGTAGCCTTGGTATTGCTGGAGTGGACCAATAGACCGGTTGCCAAGGCATGGCACAAGTATCTGTTCAATTTGTGAAGCAGCGGGTTGGTAAGTCCCCTGAGTTTTTAAGGGATAAACTGCCTGCGGATGAGATGGCAATGGCACAAAAGGAATGTCTCCAGCTTAAGGGGAAGTATAACCATATGTAGTTTGTCACAAATTTTAAATTAATGTTAAACTATATGCAGTTTTTAAGGGATAACTGCTTGCAGTCATCCAATTAGCTTGAAGGATCCAGTAAGCCTTTTCCCACAAAACTCGAGTTCTAATGCAGTGGAGTAACAAATGATCAACCGAGTCAAGGTCTCTCTTGCAAAGCACAGAACTATTCACCACCACTAGCCCACTTTTTGATGAGTATCCAAAGTTAAGATCCTCCCCTCTGACTTCAAGGCCTCCCAAGCAAGATCAAAAAAAAAAAGTTTTGGAGGAGAAGCAGTTTTCCAAGCCATCTTCCAGAAAAGAAAGTTCCATCATTCACCTTGCAGATTAAATTCCCAAGACTTCTCACATGAACAAGCTCTGAATGAATACCCTCCATGGCACATCTTCCGCCTGATTTATCTTCACTCCTTCCAACTACTCAGATATATATATTGCTCTCAGGAGATCCCAATCATCTGTTCTACTACTAAAATTAACACCCCAATAATAGGAATCTTCCCAAACAGCAAACACATCTCTCGAACAGCAAAGAGGGGTGGTTAATCCTTCAAATTGGTAAGAACCAATTCACCCTTATCGGACGCAAAATGAAAAAGCTTGGGGAAATGGCTTTTTACAGTAGTTGCTGACACATAACAAGATAATCAGCGTATAAGCCAAAAAATAACTACTACTAGCAACAAGTCACAGAATCCAGTAAGAAAAAATTGTGTAATGAATTCAATTCCAATATAATAACAGTCGGCACTAGAACATCAAGAGGTTTATAGAACATTCCATAAGAAATGCTTCAAGCAAAAACCGAGTAATAAAATAGAATGACACACCTAGAAAAATTGACACCGGAAGAGCTGGCAAAGCTTTCTGATAAAGTGCTAGTAGAATCAGTGTAACACCAAGGCCAGCAAGAATTGCAAGATAACATGCATAAACCGTCATAAAGTCGTACATTGCAGCCCTACCAACAAGCACACTATAAAATATGAAGTCTCCAAGTCCCAGTTTTATCGCACCTGATGATCCAAGTCCTATTCTCTCAATCGGAAATCCTCCTCCAGAACTATCTTCCTCCTGCACTAGCCACTGATAATTCAGTCTTTGCTCGATTAATGGTGCAGTGAGTTCAGAAATTCTTTCTTGATACCGCCCCTCCTCCACACTAACCAAATTTGTCCCATTTTGGTTATTCCCAACAGAATCCGAATCCAAGGCCCCAGAATTCTGATCCTCAACCGGAGCTGAATTAACCACCCTTGTTTCTCTCCACACTCTCCTTTGAGCAACTCCAGTAGCATTACTTGAATTATTTTGTGTAACAGGCCGAGCTTCATAGACTAAAGCCGGTATATCCTCATCTCTCGAAATTGCAAGCTCAACCAAGATCCTCAAAGGTCCAATGGGCAACAAAACAGCAGCAAGATCATACAAAGCCATGGCAACCAAAAGCACCCAAGTAGTCCACTCAGGCAGAAGAGTAAACCAATAAGCAACCAACATTCCAATGACAACTAAATACCCTTGTGTAACAAAAATTGCCATTTTTGACATGAATACAGCAATCACACCCACCACAGAAAAATTCAACAAAATCACTACAAATGTGATACAATCAACGGGGAAACTATAGTCAGTGATAAAAAAAAGAGCAATTTCACCACCCAGAAACCCTAAAACAACAAAAGCTGAATAGCCCATGTAGATTTTCAAGAACTTTGTGCACCTAAAGTAAAACAGCAGCACCAAAATGAAGGTAGCAAGAGTCACAACACCAACAAAAGCTAGAGAATTCAATAGGGCACCAATGAATTTATCCCAATCAGAATCTGAGCTGCTCTCGTTATAAGCTATTGTAGCTATTGATGAAACTGAAGCAGAATTTGAAGAATCTTTGTTTAGAACACTCACCAGAATGACAACTAAGAACATGCATATAGATACAGGGGTTACGATTCTGATGATTTCTTCACCAAGAGAATCAAGAAGACTTGTGGGTTTCGCGTTTCGGGCCATTGGGTTTCTGAAATTGAGATCAATTTTGGGTTTTGATGATGCAAGTGATTGGATTTGAGGTGGGTGCGCGAGAGATTTGCTAGGGCTTTGATCTGAGGAAGAGGAATTGTTGCATTTTCATATTGCTTTCTTGAAGTCTTTTTTGGGGTTTGAGTTTGACCTGTCGTTTTCATAGTTAATTATCTTCGCTGTCAACCGTCCGATTCAATGCTGCAGTCGTCTATTCCATTGTAGATGCTTTGAACCCGACCTGGATATTACTCCGCATACGATGGAATCGGTTCAATGGTTGAGTCATTGCAGATTTTTTATTATTTTAAAATATATAATATATAATTATATATTTTAAATATAAAATAACAATTATAATATTTATAAAAGATAAATATATTTTAGATTTAAATCATAAATAATATTTTATAAATATTATAAAATATATATATGCTTACCTTAAAATCGATATTAATTATTAGAATTAAAATTTTAATTATTATTATTGTTATAAATATTATAAAATAAAATTTTTTCTATTACTCCCAATTTACTTTTATTAATGAAGGAGAGAATTCTCAAAATATTATTTATAAAAAAATATTTTACACAATTTTTTTAAAACTATATTCTTTTAGAGAAATAGATAATGGTATCATCATTAATGAAATAAATTAATTAAATGATATAAATTTTTTATAAGTTTTTGGAATACGTAAGAAATTTTCTCACTTTTTGGTAAACTTTTCATTTATGGACGGGGTTAGAGGAAAATCATCGTGACCATGAGTCAGTGTCATTGGAAATTTGACTTTTTTATCCTTTTTTTTCTCTTTGAGTCTTTTTAAATGTGACAAAAGTTAATATCAAAATCAGAAATAGTTATAATAATTATATACGAATTTTATAAAATCTAATGAGTCATACGGATTGAGAATTGACTGTTATAGATCCATTTGATATATTCAAATCTAATAAAAAATTTAATTTAAAAGATTAATCTATTAGATAAGAGAGTTTATTAAAATTAAATATTATTTTATAATTTTATTAGAAATTAATATAAAATTCATGACATTGTCTGACTCTTGAAAAACCAGAAGTCCATAGATGGCTCTCATTCTAAACTTTTCACTACACCAAGTAGTTCTTTTCATTTTTTTTGGACAGCTCTCACTTTGACGTCAGGTAGCCCTTCTCCTCTTTAAACGACTCTCACTCTGATATTAGGTAGCTATTTTTCTCTTTGGAAGGCTTTTACTTTGATATCAGGTAATCCTTTTTTCTTTTTTTCTTGGATGAATCTCACTCTATACCAGGTAACCATTTTCTCCTTTGGACAGCTTGCACTCTGACAGCAAGTAGTTATTTTCTCTTTAAATGACTCTCACTCTGGATCTTATCAAGTATTAGATAACTCTCTTTCAGATAACCCTTTTTCATATTAGTCTGGTTCTGATACCAACTTGTTATGGATCCACTTGATGGACTCAAATCTAATAAAGAACTCAACCCAAAAAATCGACTTATTGGGTGAGAGAATTTATTGGATTTAAATACCATTTTATAATTTTGTTGGAAACCAATGTGAAATTCATAACATTTTGTCATAACTCGGTCCAAGAAAGGAGGGTTGAAACCTTAAATTGTTAATCTCATGAAGAAAACCAGAAAATAGAGCATTATGGAGGAAAAATAGAGACCTGTTGTGCTTCTAAATTCAGGTGTAAGTTGTGATGTTAACGATGGAGATTGATAGAGAAATGGTTAGAGAGGAAAGAGGAAAAGAAAGAGTTAGATTTTAGAGAGAGAAGGGAGAGAGGAAATAGAGTGAAAGTTAGAGAGAGTGAGTACCGTCGAAACCCACAATCTTCTCTTCTTTTCTTCTTTCAGGTCCTTTATACAATTTCATCACATTGGTACTCAACTAACATAACTACTTGAGCTACTCGACTATTACAACTAAAGTAACTAACAATTAGTTGGACTATTTTAACTGCTACAATATTTTCCCCTATTGAAAGTATCCTTGTTCTCAAGAATAGAAGGTTAGAAACTAAGCTTTTATGAAGTTCAGATCTTCCCAAGTAGACTCCTCTAGGCTAAGATTGATCCACCTGACCAAGATCTGAACCTGTGGTTGGTTGCTCCTCCATATTACCCTTCTTCTTTTCCCGTAAACTCAAGAGATTGTTCTTGTAACAATGCAATCTCAAAAGCCTGTAAAAGAGTTGTGGGTTTTATGATTCTTATCATAGGCTTAATATCTTCTTTTAGCCCGCTGATAAAACTAGAGATAAGTATGACTCTGAGAATTGTGGATTCTTGTGAAGCATGACTGACCACAATTTCTCAAATCATTCTTGGTATTCGACTAGGGATCCTTTTTGTTGTAATTTATTGAACTTCTTTACCACGTCTTGTTGCCCATTTGCTTTGAACCTATGGTATATCATTTGAGAGAATTCTTTCTACCCAATTTCTTTTTTTATTATCTTGGGACCTTGATACCATATTTTAGCTTTGTCTTCTAGGTACATCTCCACTGTATCAACCTTTTGATGATTAGGTATTTGATACATATTGAAGAACTTGTTACTCTTCTTTAGCTAAGCTCTTGGATTTTCTCCTGAGAACAAGTGCAATTCAATCTTGGGAGGATAGGGGTTCCATCCACGAGCAAGAGAATCCATTTTAGTTATATGATGATCTTTATCCACCTTTAATTGATTTTCAACTCGGGTAGACAGCAACAAAGAATTCAAGATTCTATTATTTTGGGATTCTTCATTTTGGTCTACTTTAAGAGCATGCTAATCTTGGTTTCAATACTAGTCATAAACGCTTCCATTTTTGTATTCTGCTCATTAACTTTCGGGTTAGTTTCTTTGACTTCATTCATCAATTCTTGTATCTGGGCGTCTTGTCTTTTGATTTGGTTCTCTGTGAGCTTATGCTGGGTGCCTCCTGCCATTGTTTCTTCTTGGGGCCGAAGATCTGTGGCTCTGATGCCCATTTGTCACAACTTGGTCCAAGAAAGGAGGGTTGAAACCTTAAGATGTTAATCTCATGAAGGAAACCAGAAAACAAAGCATTATGGAGGAAAAACAGAGACATGTTGTGCTTCTATATTCATGTGTAAGTGGTGATGTTAACGATGGAGATTGAAAGAGAAATGGTTAAAAAGGAAAGAGGGAAAGAAAGGTTAGATTTGAGAGTGATAAGGGGGAGAGGAAAGAAAGTGAAAGGTAGAGAGAGAAAGTATTGTCAAAACCCAAAATCTTCCATTCTTTTCTTCTTTCAGGCCCTTTTATACAATTTCATCACATTGGTACTCAACTAACCTAACTACTTGAGCTACTTGACTATTACAAGTTATAACTGAAGTAACTAACAATTAATTGGACTGTTTTGGGATTGTTGGCTACTAACTGTTAACTTTGTTACAGAACCCAACCTTTAGTTGTTACATTGACCTGCTATTAACCCTCGGGTTATAGGGGTTGATTTATGAATCAACTCTTTAGAACGAGTGGATCGAGGGTTCGGATCAATCAACTATGCTGTTGCATGGCACAAAATATAGAAATGGGAGACAGATGTTAAATTTTATAAATGTAAATAAAACTAAAAGAATATTTTAAAGATAATTATTATTAATTTTTTTTAGGGGAAAAAATTCTCTTTTGCTTATATAGTTTAGTCTAATTCAAGTGATTTTTTTTTGTTACAACGAGATTTGAACTCCGTATCATAAGATTGGGAAATGAAGATGTGATCATTAGACTATTTCTTGGGACAATTTAACATGATGGGCAGATTTTTTTTTCTCACTCTATATTTATTTTATTTTACTTCTATATAAAATAAAAATGTTTATAAAAATATAAATTTTATAAATAAAAATCATAATTTTCTTTATAAAATAATTTAAATTATTTTAATAAAACGACACTTTGTAGACAGAAACGCATTGTCGTTTTCATTTACCCACGGAATGTTGGTGTTTAAATTATTATTATAGTAATGATTTTTTTATATTAAATATTATATTTAATTTTAGGTAAACTAATCACTTAATTTTCTTTAAATAGGCCAAAACCCTTTACTAAAATTTCAATTGTCATTACATCTTTAAAGTCTTTGTCGAGATGACTAGAACAAGGGAGGAGCAATAATTTGTCAAAAGGGTGTATATCCGATCCTAAATCCCAATTCTGATAACCATATTCAACTCTAACCGATTTGCATTAAAAAAAATAAAAAAATCATATTTAACCCTATGAATTTATATAAAAATTTGGTCCAATCCAATCCAATATATTATATGCTTTTAAAAAATCAATATAATCTGATTCTAAACCGACTTATAATCGATTCAAAAAAAAAAAAATATAAAATCACATAAAATTGTATGAAAAAAGAAAAATATGAAACTAAATCCACTTGATATCGATTCAAAGTCTATACCTATAAAGAAAAGAGTAACAAATAAATTGGTTTGTTTAACATAAAGAATCTAAAACATTTTTCCATGTATAGGAGGAAACCAAACCTGAAATTGCTTCACGAAAGGTTAGTGCACAATTTTCTGGCATCAGCGGTGAAGGTTGGCTAGAAAGAGAGAGATGAGAAAACCAAGAGCAATGAAACCAACTCGACTACCCACGAAACCAAGAGCGACGAAGGTTGGCGAGGTCGATCAAAGGATGCGATAGAGAGAGGTGGTGGGAGGCGAGGCAGCTAGGGTAGTGAAACCAAGAGCAAGGGCAATGTTTGTTTGACTTGAAACAACTCTAAATTTTTTTTAATTTAATAATATAATATTAAAATAAAATTTTATTTTATTATAAATTTTATCAGGTCGAATCAGATCGAATTATTTATAATATAAATTCATATTCGAACTGACTTGTCTACTTTAATATTAAAATCCGACCTTAATTCGAGGCTAACCCTATTTTTGAACAAACAAGCCCAATTTAGTAGATCGGATTTTTTGGATATCCATAAGATTAAATCGGATATTGTCATCCCTAACGGTGTCTTTGACAATCTCATGAGAAATGAAGATAAAGGAAATGATGGAAAAAAGAGGAAAAAGAGAGTAAAATTAAAAATCATGTTTGACAACAAAATATGTAATGGGAAAGGGAGGAAAAGAAAAGTAAAATAAAAAATCATGTTTGATTATACGAGAAAAGAGAGAGAATATAATTAAAAAGTGTATAAATTTATTGTTTTATTCTCTTTGCCTTTTATTAGAGTTTTAAAATAGATGATATAAAAGTAAATTTAATATTTATAATTTTAAAAGAGAATCACTCATTCTAAAACTCATCGATTTGGTAAAATTGAAAAATTGGGCTTGGATGGTTTCATAGAAACCCTCCATTTTTATCATTTTCTCATAAAAACCCTCAATCCAACAAATTGTAAATGTATACATGTTGTAAATTACAAAATAGTTAATTCATTGGCACAAAGAACAAAGAGTTAAAACAATTTCTTCTCCAATTTTAACGGTCAAATTATATCAAACAACTTTTATAATAAAATATTCTTAATTAAAGATAATTTTTGAAATCAAAATCAATTTATAAGAAATAGATTTATAGATAAAATTTAGTTACCCTTAAATTTTCTTTATAAGCTTAAGAAAAATTACTCTAAAAATCATATTCATGCTTGCACTTACCCTTCAAAATCCTAGGATGCACTATAGGGAAACAACACTTTTGAAGAGTATAGAAAACGCAACCGTGTACAATCGAGTAAATATAAAAAATATAAGAATATTTATATAAATATCAATTATTTTATGAAAATAATAGAATAATCATATTTTATAATAAAAATATAAAATGACCAAGTGTATAATTATTAATAATAAAACAAATAATAAAAAAATAAAAATTATAATTAAATAAATAATTAATTTACTAAATATAGAAAAATATGTAAATATAGGAAATATAAGTATTTTTGTGTAAATATTAATTAATTTAGCGTGTAGAAATATTTCAAAAACGGAAAAATGTTAGTATTGAAAAATTTCGATGCATCATTATCAAAATCTATACCTCAAAAATTTACACTTCAAATTATGAAATTTAGACATTTACAATGTTTAAATATTTTTTTTTTTGTTGAAAATCAATTTAAATTGTTCTCACAAATTTCTTCAAATAAATGTGCCATGAATTAGAAAATTAATTTTATATGTTGAAAAAATTTTTGATGCAGGAAGCAATGTCTCCCCCCTGATTAAACTTGTTCTAGTCTCCTCACTGAGGGTAGGGCCATTTCTTTTTTCTTTTTTTCTTTTTATAGTTTGAATAGGTGAAAATTTGAAAATAAAAAGAAAATTTGTTGGGAAGATGAAGTATAATTTAAAATATTTGTTACATTTCTCCTTAAGTTTATGGATGAATTGAATTAAGTTAAATAAACCTAGTTTATATCAAATCAAATCAGATCTAATTATATATATATAAGTTTAAAAATTTTATTATATATATAGTTTATGAGAGAGTATATGTCTATTTATAAATTTAAACGTAGACATAAAAAAATATAAAAATTTTCAATTAAAAAAATAAAAAAATTCTACAAATTATAATTTATTTCATTTATCTCGCTCGTTGAGCAAAAAGAATGAAATTTATTTAAACTTAATTTTCTATCTAATTGAATATATTTAATATAAAATGAGTCGATTTATAAAATCATACTAATTTAATGATTTGATTATTTTATTTAAACTATTAGATTCATTCTAAGCACATTATGGTAGGTACCAATGATAAAAAAAAAAAATGGATAGAATTTAGGTTCACTAATTTTAAATTTTAAAATAAAAATATATTCTTTTGCATGTTTTGGTAATAATATTAATACGATTTTTGTTATAGATAGAATTCTTTTTTTTTTTCTCTAGAAATTTCAAAAGGGTAAAAAAAAAAAAAAAAAAAGAAACAATTGCATCCGCGCATGTGTGGAGTTCGTGTTCCCAGCGCAAATATCCGCACCACTGTCGCCTCCAATCCAACGGCTTTCGCGTCTCCAAACAAAAATGGACGGCGTAAATCAATCTAAAAAGTCGATATATTTCTCCAAAATGACCGCATAAATTCCTCTCCGATCAAAAACCCTCGCCTAGGCCCTAGGGTTTTACTCTCTCTCTCTCTCTCTCTCTCTAAGGTACTCTCTCGATCCTCCGCAAAACCCTAGTTTTACACTTGTAGACTCTTTTCAAGATCTTATTGATTGATATGTTTCTGGTTTGGTATTGCTTAATTCGTTTACAGTTCGATTCGTGTGTTGTGTGAGCTTGCATGTTGATGATAGCTGCTGTCTGTTGAATAGTTAGGGTTTTCCATATACATGTACGAAATTAACTGTTTTGATTTGCTTGGTCTTTTTGTTTTGATTGTTCTTGTTGTTACTGTTAGAAGAATCATTTTTCGGAACAAGCTGAAACGTCTGAAGTGAAAATTTTTTTGGACGAATAAAAGTTTTTTTTTTTGTGGGAAACTAGAATTAGGGTTTTCTATTAGAAGTAGTTCTTTTTGAAGGGTCTTGATTTATCGGTGGTGATTCCTGATTTATAAGAAGTTTTATGTGTGGCATAGTTGGGTTATGTTAGTTGGGTCTCTGATTCTCATTCGGGTTCTTCTTTTTCGACCTAAAATGTAGGACTTGTTTTGATTTTCACTGTCAAAAACCAAAAGCTAAGAAAATGAGGAAGAGATTGAGAAGTAAAAATGAAAAATGAGAAATAGTTGCAAGATTGTGAGATTTATTCAAGTGAGTGGCAAAATAGAACCTGTTTGGTTATGTTCTTTTAGCAAAAAGGCTTATAAGACCTTGAGTTAGCGTATTAGTATATACTAATGGAACAATGGCTCTGTTGTCTTGTTCTTCTATGGTTCTTTATATTAATTTAGTCTTTCTTGGCTGGTTTGGCAATGGCCATTGGATTCCCATCTTCTGTAATTTTGAGCATAATTTTGTTTGTTCTCAATTGTAACATAAGCTGCGGCATTTTCTCGCCATTCAGAAGGTTATATTGTGTTTATTTGCACACTTCTGATGGATGGTGTTGTGACAGACTTTTTTTTCCTCTCTCTAATAGAATAGGGTGCAACCATGGCTTTATTTAGTAAAATGGGGAATGCACTTAGGCAGACAGTCAGCAGGCATGGCAATGCAGCTCTGTCTGGCGCCAACCCTTCCATTTTCCAGATGATACGTTTCATGTCAAGTTCAAAAGTTTTTGTTGGAGGTTCAGATATCTCTCTCCCTCCCTCTTCTCTCTCACTGGATAGGTTTGACAATTATTTTTCGCTCTCATGATGAAAACATCTATGCTGGGTTTGTAGGGATCTCTTATGGAACAGATGAGCAAGCTTTGAGAGAGACTTTTGGACATTATGGGGAAGTTATTGAAGGTATGCACATCCCTTTTCTAATTAACAATAAGAGATTTTTCTGGCCAAATTATCTTATGATGCCTGTATGACAAATCCGCACTATTTACCTGGAAGATAAAGCATGCTTATGCGTGTTTAACTGCAAGAGCAGATTAAATTAGGTGCTTCAAGTTTCTTCCATTTATTTTGTTTCTGTGAATGTGTTCTATTCTTACTCTTCTTGCCTCTTTATTGATGCTTGGATTCAACTGTAATAAGGATTACCATTTTGGTGTTGTTTATTTAGTTATTTTGTTGTCAGTTAATAGTGTAATCATAATTTTTTGCTGTTGATAACAAATTCTCAGTGTCTCTACAAAAGTGACCTTTTTTTCCTCCCCTTTTTGCGTTGGTTGTATATATATTGGCATGAAATGGCAGCATCTGCAGGCTATCTTATCTCCCTCGCTCAAACAAAAAGGCATATCACTGCCTTGAAAATTCCTGAGGTTAAGGTAGTTTTCAATTGGTATCCTAGTAATCCTAAGAGATCTCTCACTCATGCAGAGGTAGTTTTAAGGGAAATTTCCTGTTTCTCTTGATGAGGCAAATATTGATGACTGTTCTTGTTCATGCATGTGTGGCTGCTCTGATCAGTTTGGTTGTCACTGCAGCCAGAGTTATTACAGACCGTGACTCCGGGAGATCTCGGGGATTTGGATTCGTAACATTCACCAGTACTGAGGGTGCCTCAGCTGCAATCCAGGCAATGGATGGACAGGTATTATTGCTGTTCCCTCTTTCTATGATTCATGACCCCTTTTATGGATTGCTGAGGTAGAAGTCTTCTTGTTCAGAACTTTTCCATATGGGGGAGTGTCCAACTTTTGTGGAAAAGTTTATAAATCCTTCTTACAGTTTGAACATTCATTAGGGAGATGTCATGATCAGTGCATGTGCTGCCTTCTGCAGTCTTTAGTCTTCTGCCTTTTGCAGCATTTAGTCTCTATATTCTTTCATTGGTGCAAGTGTTTCTTCTTGTGATGTCTGTGCTATGAATTCATTGTTACTAGACTCTCTATTTACGATTCTTGGCACATGTGGTGGGTACCTAAGTAGCCCCCAATTAAAAAAAAAAGCCTTCATCAGTGGAAGTTTTTCCATGCCCGGACTTCCTGGTTGTTGTAGATAACAGAATTAGAAATGCTACACTTGGATGTTCGTTTAGTTGGTAGATGAGTTTTGGTCTGACCATGGTTCCATGGAACAAGAAGCAGCGATATGGGGTCGGGTTCCATGGTTAGGGGTACTTGAACCTGCACCTACACTACTGGTTCAGCTTGGGTTCATGTTTGGTTCCTCTCCAGTTCTGGTTCCAATTGGGTTCAATGACTAATACAAAACTTAATTTGCCATTCTTTTGCTAAAATACCCTCCAACTAGCCATTATTTAACAATTGGGATGTCCGAAATCTAATTTAACGCTTTATTTTAAATTTTGGGTTCCAAAACTGATTTCAATCCCAGTTATTGAGAGGAGGGGACGTGAACCTTTGAACTACGGCACTGGTTCAGTTTGGAACTGTGAAATATTCACACATTTGGTTAGGTTCGGGTCTTGGTTCCTATGAACAGTGGCCCAATGATGTTATCGGTGTGCATCTGTGCTGCTTCTTGAGTACATTGCCATTTGAACTATGAAGTGGTCAACAATTAATTAAATACACCATCTTCAACCTCAGCTTTTCAAAATTGTATGATGGACATTTTCCTTTGTGTTCCACTTGTTTTGAAATTTAGTGCGCCTCCAATTAATAAATACCTACTCAAAATTCCCATGTCACAGCAACACAAGTACTTATTTTAGTCCAGTTTTGGCTTTGCCCTATTTGCTGGAACATGCAAGCTTGCTACTAAGGTTGGGAAGAATGCTGACATTTTCTTTGTAGGATCTCCAAGGTCGTAGAATAAGGGTAAACTATGCAAATGATAGAGGGCGAGGCTTTGGAGGTGGTGGTGGCTATGGCGGTGGCTTCGGCGGTGGTAATTATGGCGGTGGAGGTGGTGGTTATGGTGGTGGTAATTATGGCGGTGGAGGTGGTGGTTATGGCGGCAATGTTGATAGTTATGGTGGAGGCAGTGGTGCAGGCTATGGTGGTGGTGGAAATGTTTATGGCAGTGATGGTGGTGATAATTATGGTGTTTCTGGTGGTGGTGGGGGCAGTGCTAACTTTCCTACTGGTGGGGGAAACTACAGTGGTGGCAGTTTTGGAGCTGAAAGCAATGTTAGCAATGCTACTTCTTATGGCAGTGGGAACAGTGACTATGTCAACCAAAGCAGCAACAGTTTTGCAGCCGGAAGCAATGCTAGCAATGCTACTGCTTATGGCAGCGGGGACAATGACTATGTCAACCAAAGCAGCGAGGCCGGTGAAGGCATTGGAGGTTTGGACCAGAATGATCAATTTGAAGGGAACTACAGGGATGACGATGATGAGCCTAATGACTATGCAAACAAGAGGGCCTAAAACTGTTGGTCTTTTAAATGAACATTTCCTGGTTAATTGAGGGGTTGTGAAGCTATTGAAATGCTTCCTCCAGTTCAATAGTAGAGGAATTTTGTGTTATATTTTTCCATTTTCTGTCTCCCTGCTCCTCGAGCAGTGCTTTAGTTAATGTTGGATTTCGCATTGTAAACTTGAATTTAGATGAACTTCCCGTCTGAATTTTCCTCCATGGGACACAATCCATGTCAAAAACAATTTTCTTTTATATCATTTGGAAATTTTCAATGTCCAATTTTAATTGTGATATAGTTTTAGCTGTTTAATATTAAAATTTATGTTCTAATGCTATATGTTGTAAAAAATTATTATTGTTTCACCACTTGCCGCTTGTATGGAAAGAGACATTTTCCTTGTTTCTCCAACTAGAGAGGCTGCAAACGGTTTGTTTGGATTCTCCATAAATAAGCACTTCCATATTCTCAAACAAAGTAGAGTACTTCCTCGAGAAATGGTTCTCTTTGAATTTACCCGCACACCGGACATTGAATTTGTAGTTCTGATGAATCCTGGTTGTCTTATGTTAATATTAGGGCTCCATGCATTGAATTTGTAAATTTTTCTCATTCAAAACACACTGCTGTTGTCATCAACTTTAGAAATTTGGCAGAATTTGAGATGGGTGTGCAATTAGATGAAAACCATGTATAATGTTCTATCATGAAAATATTGAACAGGAGGCTTCAACTGCAATTGATTCTGCAAGAAAGATGAATGTTGTTGATGATGGTCTATTGACTCTAGTTCCATGTTTTTATGGCGATCATGGGCACGCGGTATGAAAAATCATGCATCTTTTGCAGAACAAAGGCGTAAATTTAAAAGGCGAGCAAAGCTAATAATGCAAAATTATACTTTTATTCAATTTGAATGCTGGTGTTCCTCCAATGAATACAACACCTTTTGAGCCTTTAAAATAGCCGTGGGGGAACCTTCTCTAGTTTTCTCCACAATTCGCTTTTTCAATAATTTTGCAACCTCATCGTCATCTGAATTTACAGTGTCACTTGAGTCCCATATGTGCTCTTTAATAGTACTAAGCTCCTGTGGGGCAGCAAAATTTTCCAAATGGCTTGATAGAAGACTCTCATATTGCATGAATGTGTGTTTAAATGCATATAATCCTTCCTGATCAGCATCTTCTCGAATAGCAGCAGTAGATTCTTCTTCTGACTCGTCCATCCTCATGAGCTCATCATAACACTCATTGTATGCAGTAAGAGCTTCTCCGGTAAGTTTTATAACCATTGGCTCAGCCATGGAACTTCTTCCTGTTTCGGCAAAACTTTCTTGGGGAGAGGGAGATCTCCATTCATAATCAGGTGAAAGCCTCCTGAAGGTTACACCCTCTGACTCCATATGCTGCAACTTCTTCCGGCTGTTTTGAAGTGCAGTCTCGAGCTCCTCTATGCGTTCTTCTAGTCTTGATTGAATGACCTCGTGCAAACGCAAGCTTAGCTCTCGAGGTGAAACTGCATAGTTTGCTGTGTGAACTGTAGAGGTGCCACTTGAATCACGATCTGAGTCTGGAGCAATGGCTCGTCCATTGACCATGTCAGTTCTCAGTTCACCACAAACGAGATCTCCAACAATATCTGAGTCAAGCTGCAAAGCATAGTAAGGATTTAGAAGTCATCAAAAAACAAAAAGAAAGGGAAAAAAAAAGTCAGACCGCTATAGTCACAAAAGCATAGTGCTATGGAAGTTCTCACCTATCATTTTCTTAATGAGATATCATAAGTCAGCAGTTCTAACTCTAACATGTTTTTCCTCACATGCTAGACACGCAAAATCTTTGTCACAAACTTAAGATTCACCTTCTTGTAGTTGTACCTGTAGCTTTTTATCTACCTTTATTTAAATCTAGGCGTAAAGACTTTCAACAAAAATAAATTCTTCATAAGCAACAGAAACCTAAGTGGCATTGCCAACACTAAAAGATAAAAAGGTTATCACAAACAAAGAAATAATAAGTACCTCGGTTGGACCCATCAATTCATCATTTAGACTAGAATAAAAAACTTCATTAAAATTTTTGGAATATAGTCCATGGTTTAAATCTCATCTTATCTTAGGGTGTAAATAAGGGTAAGGTTCAATTGTGACAAAAAGAGAAGTTTAATAATGGCAAAAACATGGATTGCAACACCAATCATCTAACAGTTGCTTCTTATGGCCTATTTGAGCAATTTGAAGATAAATAGGAGAAGATATATTGAAAATAAGGATAGGAACACTGTCCCTTTATCAGCCACAGAGCATACACAAAACTGCCTAATCAGCCACAGAGGGAGACTGAAAGGAACTTCCACATATTTCATTGTATCAAATTATTAAGGGCTTGGCTTGACTTGGCATATGCAAGGGATCACCTCAGAAGCTTTTCTACATTATTACCTTTTTTTTTTTTTTTTTTTTTCCAATGGTGTTTTATCTTGGGGATGCTCAGTGTTGTGGATTTTCTCTTACCTTTCTTCTGACCAAGTTCAAGTACGTGTTTTATCAATGAAATCAAATGAAAGCCCAGAGTTCTGCTAGGCTCTAATTGTCATACATTTCTACCCTAGAAGTTGATAACTATGCTTTGCAGGAAAGTCTTCAGCCATTTCTGTTAAAGCATGGTCTCCACTCCCTTTCGTTCTATATAATTTTCAGTGGTGGTTAATGCTCGATTTGTCACAGCATTTGCAAGTCCTATAATATAAGTTAAGTGAACCTCACTACAGAAAGTAGTATCCATAATGCTGGATCCCAGAGACCTCAACTCGGTTCTTAAATTGGAAAAACCAAGTCCCCTTTTCTTCGGACTTGAAACCAACTTTTTTTCCTCCCTTCCTTCAGAATCAAGGGAGCCACATCTCACTTTCTCGGTGGGTGTAACTTCTGGTTTCGATTGGGAAGTGAGGCTGTAAAGATTACGACTAGCAAGAAGTAAATCAGGCAACATTTGTATTATCTGGTCCTAAAACCAAGACACCGTCTTCAAGGGCTTCCACTCCCATTAAGCATCAGGCTATTTCAAGCTTTTGTTAGTGTCAGAAAGAGGTGGATTGACAAGGAGAGGAACATTCGCATTGGTAAAAAGAATCTCTCTCACCATATCTGTTGGCATACATACTAATTCATGTTGTATGTTTTCAGATACAGGAATAGGGTGACGTGATTAAAGTTACAGGATGTAATGTGGAGGCTTGACTTTGATTAACAGAAATATGACCAAGAAAATTTTGTGCAACGTCTGTTCTTTACCTGATGGTTTTATCTACCCATCCACTCAAACCATGGACCAAATAAACTGAAAGATGAATATGGTAGTTCAAACTTGGCTTGTCAAAAACTCTTTTGAGCTCGACTCCTTACATTAAAAGACCTCAACCTTGAGCTTGTCGATTTAAGAAGCCAAGCTCGAGCTTTTTGTTACTCAGCTTATACTTTGTGACAATTAATACGTGAGCTTGGATTGAAGTGAACTCAAAATGATGAAAAAGCTAAGCTCGACTCTTTATGATAGTAGAGACAAGTATGACCAACATAGTACTGTGGGGTGGTTGGATATTAGGTAACGCAACAAGGCTAGCATCTGGGGGGTGACTTAAACCCAATTCTACCTTCTTGCAGGAAAGGTCCTCCCAAGTCCTGCCTCAAACTCTCAAGACTTGGTAAACAAATTCCAGTCCTTGATCCTAGTAAAACTAGAGGTCTGATGCTGAAACCAGCCTGACTCAAGCAACAGCAATGAAGAGGGAGGAGAGAGAGACTTGAAGACAGAATTCCAACATATAGACCATGACTCAACTTCACATCATTGAAACAGATAAAAAGAATGAGAATGACCAAGGGTTTGTATGAATTAGAGAGTAATATTCATAGATACTCCGTAAATTAAAAATCAACTCAAGGCAGAATAGAAATGAGTTAAAGTAGCTGTTTACCAACCCCAAAGCTCATTCAAAGTGATCTAGATCTTCCCCTATTGTAATGTACAAGTGCCATTAGGGTTCAAGTGGCATGGCAATGAGATGAAGAGAATTCCCCACCCTTATCCATCGGTAACAGACTCAAGTAGAGGTTTCAGGGGGAACTTCCCAACTGAACTATCACAACTTGATATTCATAGTTGATGTTTCTTGCACTCAACTATCATTTTTACCTCTTCGAATTTTCTTCATAAGCCTCAGGAACATTTTGGAGCTTTACAATTTCAAACAAGAGATATTGACTCCTGCTATAATAGATATATTCTTGCAGCCTGTGAAGAATTGAAGTAGATTTTATCCTACATAGTCTCCACATATTCTTTTGCATACCAAGAAGCACAATTCCCTTCTCTGTGCAAATTGCAACACAACATAACTCCACTACACCTCCCATCTAAGCTGATCAAATTAGTTACTCGAAATCTTTTAATAGTTAATTAGCTTTTGGCTACAAAAGGGTTGAAGGCTTTCCCGGCAAAAGGGAATCATTTATTTCTCGTGTTTTTTCAAGCCATTGAACCAGCTTTCTCTATTATTTTCCATTGAAATTCCTCTAGTATTTCGACATTATGAACTTGTCTTCCTCAGAGGTATCACATTTAGGCTGTGTTGTTATTTATTAAACAATTTCTATGGATAATTATAATTATTACCATTATTTCTGGCCTTGAAAGTTTGTTTCCTAACTTGATCAAATGCAAACATACAGCACTCCCCAGCTTATCTCTACGATGCATGAAGTGTACATCATCTTAATCCCACAACCCCATTATAGATCTAAGTTATGAACACAGTTGACTTGACAATTTTTTTGTCCATCTACTACACATATCCATTTCACATAACATACTACTGAGTTGCACATGCTTGCAAGATTCAAAAGCAATCAAATGACTAACGTGCAAAAAATACTAAAGAAATAAGAGACCAAATCTCAAAATTGCATATCTATCTGAAGACACTAAATCAATGTACATGAGCTGTCTTCTTTGTAGAATACTGGCATTTCATGAGAAATAAAATAATTAAATAACAACATATAAAAGAGTTGAACAATATTGCAGCATAACCCAAACTAGTGATCATCATGGATATATTTATGTTAATAGGAAAAGGCTGATGAAGAATAAAGCTAGAATCTCCATATTCAGATAAAAAAATCTTATACCAAGTATATCCATACCTCAACAAGATTGGACGATCTTTTATTAAAGCTAGGAACTTTCATGTTTAGCTCTAACCTCTCCAGCTCAGCTTCAAGTTCAGCTTCAATTTGGCTCATGTGAATTAAACCATCCTCTGACTTCTTGATGTTTGTTTCTTTTCCATGACAACTACATAATTCATCTATGAAATCCTTCTCAGTTGAATTTTCAAATGATTCGCTTTTCAGATAATTATGTTCATGTGTATGCTGTGATTCGCAGTCTTCACTCGCTAGCTCTTTAACAGTCAAAGAATCTTTCATCTCAAGTTCATCTTGCAGATCTTGAACTAAGTTCTCAGTTTGCTTCAATAGTTCTTTCACCTTCTCCACTTCCTTTTTAGCAGTTAACATAGCAGATATTACACCAACGGAGACCCCAAAACAGAACGAGATCATCTCCTGTGATGAACCTGATATAAGCCATGTTAGAGCTAGAAAACAATCACAATAAAAGAAAAATAAATTAGGCACAGATGTTAGATATTGAATTCTAACTTCACCAAATTTCTGTATCTGAAAGTTTTTGTAAGGCATCGTACTTGACATAACATTTAGAGAGTCCATACAAGCTATATAAGTTGTGGGGAAACAGGAAGAATATTTTAGTTCATGATCCCAATGGTTTGCACCACCAATGCCGGTGTGATACTCCATTTGGAAGAGAAATCAAATAAAAATATAGGACCTTTTGCGCCACCTCTATTCTATTTAATAGAAAAACAGGAGAAATTTTAAATGACAGAGAAAAGGAATAAAATCAGAGAAAGAAAGCTATTTTTCATGGAAACAAAAAAGTCAACAACATTGCACAATCCCATGCAGAGGGCTAAAATCTATTAATAAGAATATCTTCTACATTCTGCAAACAAAACTAACATTCACAAAAAGTATCAACAATTTCATTCCCATGCAAGTGGTTTGGCCATGTACAATGTAGGCCTAAGGACGCACCTGTTAGGAAGGTAGAGAACTTAAATATAAGAGATTTAATAAAACGTAGAGGTAGACCATTGAAAACTTGGATACAATGTATTCGTAAAGATATGATAGTGATAGATTTAGTTGAGGAGATGGTCTTAGATAGAAATGAATGGCGTAGAAGAATCCGCACAAACTAAATTGTTTTTATTTTATTTTTTTTTGTTTTTTTTTTTTCGTGATTTTTAATATTTGTCTCCCGTATGGCCGACTCCAAAATTTTGGGATAGAAGGCCTAGGTGGTTGTTGTTGTTGTTGTTGATTTATGGAGACAAAGCTATGTTTGGGCCCATCAACCACAAGAAATTATTCTTATAAATCTTGTTAAGAGCACCTAGCCAGAAGAAGGATTTAATTGCAAAGAGAATATTGAACTTGTAAAGATAACTTGTAGAAGAAAAGTTGGCTTAGACATGGATCATGAAAAACACCATTAATAGAAATGATATGTTGTAAATATAAAACATGACTTTTATATGAAAATATTGTAATAATGTCATAAGTTAGCATTTTCACTTGCTTTTAGTTTCAAAACCTTAAACCTTTTTAAGTATGCAAATTGGATTTATTTTGAGACCATACTAACTTCTATGCAGTTAGTACGAGAAAACTCTGTCCATTTAGGAAAACTCCATATTTTTCAGCAGTTTCTCAAATATTCACCCTTTCCAATGCTTTTCTCACCCTCCTAATTTTATGGAATTGTCTTGTTTTAAGGCGGACATAAATTTCTGTAATTGAATAAAATAGTAAAATTTATATGCTACTGTAACTCTAAGCAATCATGTTTAACAAAATGAGAAATAGTACCCATGAGAGAGAAGAGTTTTTCTTCTTCTTCTTCTTCTTCATTTTTTTTTCCCGTTGAAAGTGCAACATAATGGGAATGTATAGGTGATATTATTTTTTTACCAGGAGGGAGGGGGTTGGGGGAGGCTGTCTCATGCGCTTCAACAAAGAAGACACTCCCATCTCAATTGTGTCCACATTTTCTAGTGTCTAAATGCCTGCATATTTCAAGAAGATACCCTTTCAGTGCTTATGGGCCGCCTTTCAGGAAGTCAACCCCAGAAACTCTCCCAAACTCACACTCTTTAGGAGGAGAAATCCATTTTTGAGACACAATGTGGCTCAAAACTTAATTATGGAATTTCCCTCCGCCTTAAATTCCCAACAGTTCTGGGTGGCAAAAGCTAAGCTAGCAACTCTGACTTGCATAATGATATGAGGAAGAGGTGTTACGATTACCAAGCCAAGAGTAGAGATGGAAGCTACTATCTCAACTAAAAGGCTAACACAGAAGCTTCTAATGATAGTTTAGACATATGTTATCTGTGGAGTATATCAAACTAGGATTTAAAAACTATGCTTTCCACCATGAACCTCCATAAATGCCTGACTAACAAAGCTTTGTTGAATTCCATCAAAGATTTAATACCAACTTCCGATCCAAAAAAACAAAAGATTTAATAGCCAGCAACCCCCCCTTCCCCACTTGGAAATCTCCTTGCCACCTCCCAAGCCACTAACATGTGCTACTCTTCCTCTATATCACTCCATAGAAATCTTCTTTGGCAGCCTATAACCTTAGGGCCACTACACATGGAGGAAAACGAGACATCATAAAGTAAACTAATATATTAGAGGATGTGCCCTCTATCAGTATGAGCCTTCCCCTTCAATAAGAAACCTCTCTTACACCAGATTTCATAACCATCTCATCCCATATAGCTTTATTTTTGTGCTAAGATCCTAGAGGCAGTCCCACATAAAGAATGATAATTTTCCTACTTCACATCCCAATATGCCAGCTAAGCAATAATATAAACATATCATGAACCTAAATGGCCTCATTCTTCGAAATGTTAATTTTGAGACCAGAAACAGCTTCAAAACAAGATAAGTTCTTTCCATGCATAGATGTTTCACCTTACCTTTATAACAGTCTTGTTGCAAAAGAAGATGATATATCTTGGCCTATCTTTTTCCCAATCTTCCCACCCAATCAGCCACTCTCTGAAGCTCTATGGATCGTCTTTTCCAAAACCTCTATCACCAAGATAAAAGGAAACAGTGACACATTTTATCAGACCCCTGAGAAGTGGAAAGATCAAAGGGGAAATCCGCTGCTTAAAATTGAGGTTTTGATCCACTTCTACAATTTTGCACCAAAACACATTGCATCTAAGATATAAAGGGGAGACTCCCAAAAAGTATCATGACATTAGGCTTTTTCCATTTCTAACTTAGAAACTCCTGGCTGCCATCACTCTTCATCTGAGCATCCATTGCCATATTTGCAGTGGAAACAGCATCAAGGAAGTGTCTTCCTTCAACAAAAGCATTTTAAAAACTTTTTTTACTTCCACAGACCTCTTATAATTAACTAGCCAACACTTTTGACAAAATTTTGTACACATTGCGCACCAAACTTATAGGAGAAAATTCCTTTCTACTGATTGCTTTAGTTTTTTGGAATAAGAACTGAAAAGGTCTGGTTCATACTCAAAAAAAAAAAAAAAAAAAAAAAAATCCATCATTTCATGGAAGTTCTTCATAGAACTTCATAATGTCCTGAGAGACAACATTGCAATTATCATTGTAGAAGCTATATGCCAAAACCATCCAAGCTATAACCACCTATTCTTTTGAAAAAGGTCACTCCAAGCACAGTAACTTTTCTTTACCAATGGCAGTGAACTCCATATAGTCTACATCTGGCCTCCAAACTGCCAGTTCTAGGTAAAAAATTATTGAAGAAATTATCAATGACATGCCTCATCTCAATCCATTCTGTCAAAACTACTTACCCAAGTTCCATTTACCAATAAATTGGTCCTGGCATGTTGGCTACTCTATGTAAGAAACTACTCAAACATATATAAAAACCTAAGTTCAAATAAAAGGGAAACCAACAACTCCTTGCCTAAGACCACAAGAAGGAATCAAGAATATGGTTATCCCTACACCACCCGGCCATAGACACAGACAGACACAGACAAAGACACACACACACACACACACATCTAGTGGAAGATAAACAGCTAGTGGTCCATCTTCTCTATCAGTCTGTCAACACCTTTCACATCTATGATTTATGAAATGGAAAACTTCTAGCTCACTTTTCGGCCTTGCCCTAGAGTCTTCAACAAGCTTTCCAGAAAACAAATCTTAAATTTCCAGCAATAAGCTGTACTAATATATGACTCCTTGCAATTTTGATACTCATGTATATTATCAGCCTCCCAAGCTAAAGCCACGCACCTCAATATTTCTTTTCTTGCTGGTGTAATGTGTATATTGATGTAATAAATGCCCAGAAACAAGAATGGGATTAAAAAAGAATTGACTTGAATATCAAGAATTTAAAATGTCAAATACAAATATGCCATCAGCGATCCACTTGCTTGCATACAGTGTAGAATGTTGTTGAAATGAAAAAAAAAGGGAATAATTATCAGGACAGCTGTACCTTGCCAATGAAACTCATTTCCAGCAAACACTTTACTGCCACTGTTCAATTTTCCTACCTCAGCCCTTCCTTTCTTGAGATTCATCTTCTTAGTGGACTTTGAAGATCTTATTTGAGGAAGTGGAGGAACGCCGATTATTGTCTCATCTTCTTTTCCAGTGGCTTCCTTCTGCACTTTATTTTCTCCATATCCAAAGTGGGTACAAAAAGAATCCCTACCTCCTCTGCTGATGACTTGTCTGCCATCAGTAACAATCAATGGTTTTACAGTTGGTGTACATGGTGCAGGGAGGGGACCAAGTACACAATCATCTACTTCCGCATTCTCCCTGTATAACTGAGCAACAATGCAACTATCCAAGGAGCTTACGGGTTTAAAAACTTGTCGGTAAGACCATCTAGCTCTAAGAGATCTTCTCTTAGGCATAGATGAATGAAATGAACCAACTTCTGCAATGGCAGTTTCAGGTAATAAATCACCAGAAAAATTATCAATCCCACCAGCTAGCTGTATGTTACCCTCATTATTTTCATCACTTCCATTTTCTGAGAGCCTTGGCGGCAAGCCTGATATAGAAAGGAACCTGCATTCTTCCAAATTGTCCGAACTCACCATATCTTCTCCACCAGTGTGACTAGTACGCTCAACTTCTTTTGGCCATGCACCATCCACAGGATAACTTTTCCCATTTGAAACTCCTTTTAACTGTGAGGGAACACCATCACCCAAGTCGTTTGGTATCAAATCAAGAAGCTGCTGTGTTGTTGGTGGTGATTTGAATTTTGCAAAATTGGATCCTCCTGAACCAGACAACCTCTCCTTATCCCTCGAAAGATTCTTGCAGAACTTAGCTAAGTAGCCTGCACCAGCAGCTGCTGCAACAACCCACAAATCCATTTCGACTCCGCCTTTTACAAACAATAATCTACCCCAATTCTAGAATATCAGCTATCTCCTTAACCTCAATTTTCATCACAAATACCTTAAATACAACAAAACCCATGTATCTGAATTCAAGAACCTCCACTTCTATGATGCATGAAGCTTTAAATATTAATATGCCCCCAAACAATGGAGATTCAACACCCAGCAACAATCAAAGCAAGCAAAAATATTCGCTAATTAAACACCACCCAACAAAATAACCCTTCACAACCCCAAAGCAAATACACCTCCAAATAATTAGATTAATCAGATCGAAACTCCGGGCAGACCAGAGGGTTCATTAATGAGAAGGTTACATTTCACCAAAATCAATCAACAAAAACCTAGAATCAAGAATCAGAAACCTAGGACCGAGAATTCACTAACCATAAATTTTACCCATAATAAATCAAAACCTAGAACAACAAAACAAAACCCATTTGTGTAGAAGTTACGAGAAACCAAATTCTATCCAACTGAAAGCAACCCATGAACTGCAAAACCCATCATTTCAATTTTAGCATTTGATACAAATGACACTGCTTCTCAATACTGATTTGCAACATTGAGAAAGAAGCCTACCCTTTTCAACAATTTCCGTGACCTTCACCGGAAAAATCCAAACTTCGCCAAATTTTCAGAGCCCAGGATGTGATATGGAGCCGTTGGATGGAATCCTCGGAAGAATCACACCCATCATTGTTTTATCTACAAATACGATGAAAGTTTCTATTTTTAATGTTTATAAATACAATATAAATATAAATATATTTATATTTATATATCACCTTTTAAACGGGCAATTTCGGTGATATTGGTTTTTTAACAAGTATTTTTCGTGAGCTTTATTAATTAATAAATTGTTTATTACATATAATTCTAGAATTTCCTTAATATACACAAAAGTTTGTGTTAGTTTCGGTTGGGCATATTATGATTTATATTCCTAGTTTTCTGTTTACCAAAATCAAAGAAAAAAAAATAATATTTCTTAGTTGAGCTAAGGAAAAGAGTTGTACACCATTTCTATTTTGATTATGATGAAGTCAAATAACTATTTCTCACTCCATTAATCTCATTTTAATTAACTTTAGGTTTAAATATTTGGATTTTTTTCAGGGGGGAGATTAATTTTTGAATTAAGTTGATAAAAGAGTAGTTTATGATGGGGTTTTATCCTAACCAAATTAATTTTTGTTAATTTCATAATGCCATAGACTTTTCAAAATTTCTTTTTTTTGGGGGGGATAAGGTACTTATGTAACACTAGTTCGTTTAAGTCTAAATTTGAATAATTAAGATTTTGTGAACTTCATAATAATTTTCTAATATCTAATATGAAAAATATACAACAGTATCTAATTAATTTAATGATTGAATGCTGATATTCAATATCTCAAATTCAAGTTTTATATATAGCAAAAATAAATATCGAAAGAATTTTATCCATTAAGAATCCAATAAGCTTGAATTGGATTTAATATGCCCAATATGATTAATATCGATAATTTATAAAAAAAAATTCTAAGAAATATACATTTTATATTTGTAATACATATTGCAGAGTTTTCTTTTGTCATACATACATACATACATATATATATATGTGTGTGTGTGTATAAATATATATAATATAATATAATATATTTCACAAAACATTTAGGAATAGAGGCATGCTAGTAAAATGCATTTTTGGTAACAATGGCTTGGTTGGTTGGTGTATATTTATTATTTAGTATTTAGGATTATTTTTATTAAATATACCCATAAAATGCTGACTTTAATAGAAGTAGGATTTGATTCAAAAGTAATTTTCATGTTATTTTAAGAATTTTTTGCCATTTAAATTAATTGATACCAATAACTTTTATTTTTCTTATTCAATGGAAAATAGGAGGAAGACATAATTAGGGTAAACTATGACGCTTTTTCTTGATATGACCATTACAACTCAAATCCATGATAACCTAATGTATGAAGGACCAATTTGATCACCACTGGGGAGAAATACAAAACACACACACATTAATATAAATAACTGATATTCAGTAATCATATTGGATCTGATTAGATTCAATTTGAGTTGGGTTGGATCCTTAATTAACAAAACTCTCCTTATTTCTATTTAATAAAACTCTTCTAATTTTATTTTGTTATACACAAAACTCGAATCGAAACCTTATTTAAGGATATCAATGCAGAATAATTGAACCAACTAAGCAATAGTAATATAAATTTTTTTTACAAAAAAGAAAGTTGATATTAAACTAAATTAAGATTACATATGATTTTTGTTATAAAAATTAATATATTTATAATTTTAGTTCTTCGTATAGAGAAATTTGATTTCTTGCAAAATTTAAAAATTTTCTATTAAAACCATTTTATTTTTACTAACTAATATTACAAATAAAATAAAGTAAACATAGTTAATCCAAATCAAATGAGTTGAGACTTGTGACACAATATCTAGAAAGAGGAGTAATAGCTATTTTATTTATTTATTTTTTAAAATAAACTCTTCAAATTTACTAATATCTTGTGTAAGTCATTTATTTTTATTTAATTTGGCAGAATGATTTGGAAAAGAAAATGTCCCATATGGATTTTTCCCTCAACCCTTGACGACAGAAAAGCAGGGTTTGGTTGTTAAGATAATGATGGAGGTACCCTTGGTATTGTTCTGTCACTCTCTTTCCACACAGAGAGAGAGAGAGAGAGAGAGAGAGAGAGAGAGAGAGAGAGAGAGAGGATTGGTGGTCCATTGAAATTGAAGCAACCAAACAACTGGGATCAATCAATGGGAGGGAGGGCCACTCTAAAGAAACTTTCGAGTGAAGCTCACTCGTCTCCCAGAAATGGTTCAATTAGAAAATGAGTATTGCTTTGCTGCACCACTGAAAAGTCAAGAGCCCTAAATACCTCATGCAAGTGCGATGCATTCTGGATGCATTCTTACTTTTAGATTAGCTATTATAAACCAGATCTCTATATCTTTATTTAGTTAGTGACAAAATATTAAATTTATTTAATCAAAATTTTGAATTCGAGTTAAAAATTAAAATATAGGTACGTTAAGAAGTCAGCTCTTAAATTAGACCCCAAAACTGCTTCTACCAAATTAGTCGAGCAAGTAAAAAAAAAAGATAAATATTATTAAAAATATTTTAACAATAATAACAATCAAACTTTTATCCTACTGAGTGGGGTCGGTTACATACATAAATTTTTATCTTAATTTTATGTTGACCGATTATCTAATATAATCTTTTTCTTTTACCTGAATTTATGGCCCATAGAGGCGAAGTTATAAAAAAATATTTTAACATATTCAAAAATATCAAATATATATATATTTTAAATTAATTGATAAAATTATACTCTTACAAATATCGAACTGTCACCACTGAGAGAGACTCTCAGCCAACCTTGCCGGTGGTGGCCAAATATTATTTCTATTAGAAAATTGTGGGGGCAATTTTATAAGCACAGATATCTGCAAGTAAGAGTGATGTTGATGTTTATTTGAATATGAGCTCTTCATCGTATGACCAAAGCACTTGCTCATTTAACAAACAAAGCCTCTCTCTTCAACTTGATCATTAAATATTTTCTGGAACAAAGGCACAAAGAGTTGCAAGTTGCTGTCAATGAGCTCAACAATGATCCTCTATGTTAATAACACTAATTATGGTCTTCGTAGAATTACCTGAGTAATAAAAAGTTTTTATTCAGATGTCTTCTCTGAGATCTCGTATTCAAAACTTCGTGTACGCGTATATTTTCGCAGATTCAAAAAAAAAAAATGACAATGATTACTTAAATACGACAGTAATTGACTTAATAGAGCGAAAGATTTTGATCTCCATGTATTTTGTGTAAAAACACCACTTGAAGAAGATTTTAGGGGAATGCCTTTTCAGGGTGGTGGAGGCATTTGAGCACAAAAGCATTTGGAGAAAAGGCAATTAGCCAACTATATTGACATGTAAAATACCTCAGACCTAATTTTAACAAAACAACAAGACAAATGCTAAGATTTGAGGTTTGGTGTATGATGCAAAATGTCTGTCAATAACTCAATCGACCCACAAGAGTTGTGCCTTTTTAGAGGGTCCAAATCGATGCCCACCATCTCTTTGTTTCAAAGCAATTGTCCTCTCATGACATGGTGCCACTCAAAGGTCATATCATATGATGCACCTACCAACTACTCACAACACTGCCTAGGTGGAAGTTTAAGCGAATGCAGGCGTATGCCATACACTTCATAGGCTCGAATAGAGGGAAATTATTTACAAGAATATACCTAAAACATCCCGACCTATATTAAGAGTATTGAGACTGCACTTGGCCCTTCGTAGATCTGTGTTGACGGGATTACTTTAAGGGCAATTGCTAAGTCTCATCACACAATTTTATGATGACTGAGGTTCTCATAGTGATAAAATTATAGAAAATATCAATGTTAATAATCTCCTCGCAGCATTTAGCCTAGCAGAGAGAGAGAGAGAGAGAGAGAGAGTGAGAGATCTATTGGGAATATTTTATCTGGCAAACTTTTCACTGCATTCTCAAAATAGAAACCAAACAACTCTCATATATTGAGAAATTAGTCCCATCAAGTGGTGTGGGGTAAGAAAACAGATGTGTCTTAAACTCTCAATTTTCTGACATTCCGCATTTGCGCAGGTGATGAACAATTTAGTGGAGTGATACACACAGCATTTATGGTGCAATCAGAAAGAAAGAAATTAAAGATTATTGTAAAGGAGATATTACTCGCAGCAAAAGCAATATTCAGGAACAAGAGGAACATTTAGACTTTGTATAAGGCTTCAAGAAAGAATGAACATGATGAGAAATAAGAATCAAGCACTCATGAAATTTCCACCGGCAACCAAATGGCTTGAACTTGTACTGCCTCACATGAAAAAATGCATCTATATAGTCAACCGGCCTTGAGATCAAATCTTGTCAACACTCATCAACACCTAGGTCAGGCATTTGTATAGGCAACGAAATAGCTGCCCTGCATTATGTGGAACAAACACCTTTAAATTACTAGTAGTCACAAAAGAAGGTTCCCCATGGTATCACATCTCCAGAGATGGACACATTCCAATAAATTGAAATGAGAACCTATTTTCAGTTCAACTAACTTAGCACCCTTGACTTCTAAAAGATCAACAAAGAAATTAGATGTCAGATTCAAACAATGCATCCTTGACTCCTTAATCTACATAAGGTAGAAGTTTCAATCTATGTGCTATAGAAAATATACTCAAACAGAAATTGCCGTTGTTGGTTCCAGCAACTACAGAAGTACAAGATTCAACATCATTATGGTTTCCTCATCAAGATCTGCAGAACAAAGCAAATGTTCTATTGTTTCTATTGTAAACAACATCATCTCATCCCAGCAGTTCAAGCCTCACTTTATGTCTACATGAACTTATATTGCTTTACATTTTTCATAAAAAAGTGAAAGACAAATGGCAATTCAATGCTTTACATCCTCATATTGGGATGGGAAGAATGTTAAAATAATGTTATCTCAGCAGTTACAACGCCGGCCAATAGAACAGGAAAGATACAAAAACTGTTCAAGGAAAGATGCCAGAACAGTATAAGCTAATCCAAGGAATTAATTAGATCCTTAAAATTGAAAACAAGCCAGTCAGATTTTGCTGCAACAGATTCTCGATGTTGGACTCCAGCATAACATATGAACAAGTCAGCACCACCGGGTTGTCGAGCCTACAAGGAACAGGAAAGGGTGGGTTCTCATTGATACTGGATTCCAAAATGAAGGACTTACCACTATAGTGGAAAATCCACTCCCTCATAAGATTAACAACACAGGAACACAAAGCAAAGCACTAGGCCTACGCATCTCAACCTCATGATGAGAAACAACAGAGTTAAAGGAAGTTCAATGGCTTGAAAGAAAGCCTGCTAATATAATTAACAACCTAGCTATCAACCCTTAGCAGCGGAAAATTATTAACACTGTTGCATTGAAGGCTTTACCAAAAATGTCAGGTAGTCACAGCCCTATATTTCACAGTCCAATATGGGCTGAGATGCCATTGTTACACCTGTACTCTATTGAAGTGGAAAATTTCTAGTCTCATGTCCTACTTCAGTATGGGCCATATAAATAATTTGAATGAGCTATCTGTTTTAGAAGTCATTGAAGTTAACAGCACTACTTTTGGGATGAATAATTACATGAAATAGGACGAAAAAAGACTTCAATAAAAGAATTTTAGAAAAACCTCTCTTACCTCAAGATCAGTTGCACCATCCCCAATCATTACTAAGTTCTTGTAATCATGAACCTGAAGTGACAGCAAGTTCAATTTCACCTTAGAAATTACAAAAATTTCACACACAACAAAACTATTTGAATATTTGTATCGACCACATGGGGAAACAGATATCTATTACACTGACCTTCCTTATTTGTTGAACTGCTACAGCTTTCCCCCCACTCCGTGAAGTGGGTTCATTAGTGTCAAAGCCCAAGAATTCTCCAGAACCACCAAACAGTAGTTGATTGGCGAAAATGTTCTCCAGCGGGATCCCCAGAATTGATGCAACAGGCTTAAAAGGAAATTCTCATAAATAAGAATCAGAGACAGAATGAATTAAAGCCTTAGCATATGAATGTTATAAGTACCAAGCAACAGCAATCAAAGTAAGCTCATTCACTCTAGAATCTGAGTCTTCTATAACTTACATCTGTTGTCAATATCATTTTTCGATAGTGAATTTGTTTTCACTTCCATTTTTAAATCCCAAATAACATATGTTCACTAAAACTGCATATATGACTGTTCAATCTCATGAGAGTAACAAAAGGTGGACATGTCATCTTACAGGTGAAAAGACTACAATGCCCTATCATGCTCAGAAATTTCAAAAGAAAAATATCTGCTACCTTTAACCACAAAATAGCAACTTTCTGTCAAGAATGTGACTTTTGGAAAAGGGGTCTCTGATTGGCTAGCCATAACCAACTTGAGTTCTTAATATTAAGTATCAAGCAAAATTTTGTTTTACCCCTAAAATGATGGCACTAAAACTAATTATGGATGGTAGAAAGAATTAATAAAGAATCATCAAGCAAGAAAGAGATGATGCATGGTCCATATTCATACATTGATCATTTGACGAAAGCCTCCAGAGATAAGATACACATTAGTATTTTTAGCCTTCAGCTTCTTGACTAACTCCTCTATACCAGGGGAAATCCTGCATATTAAGGAGTAGAATCAGCAAAGCTTGTTAATTCAGGATCCAATACACTATTAATCAACAATCATCAAAATGCAACACGAAGGCTAGAAACAAAGAAAAGCTTCTACTAATTTGGAACATAAACTATAATTTGGTCCAGGGTCATTACAGTGCTGTATTTTATTACTTCTCTTTCCATCTTATTATTTTATTATTCACTCACAAGTCAGAATAACACTAATAATTTTCCATCTTATCATTTTATTATTTCCAAACAAGTTAGAATACACTAATAATTTCCAGAATCATGTATATTGTCAAAAGAAGGTAGTTTTGAAGCACGAGGCTCCACTATCATGGTGCCTAAAGAGATTTAAATTTAAGTAGCCCTAGCCTGCAAGCAAAGAGGCTCCAAAATTGCACTTGTTAATGCTGAGTTGCTGAAATTGAGGTGGCATTATAATGAACAGTTAATTTCAACTATAATAAGAACTTTGCTCAACAATAATCATTATGTGACTACTCCTTCGTGATCTCCTCATGCTACATTGGCAGAAAGAAGTAACTGCATTTATAGCAAATGTAGATGACTTTGGCTAAGACAGAGATCTTCTTGCTATAATCCTTATCTCCCCTTTCCACCTTTCTTAGATTTCCTAAGATAATACCCAAGTTAGTCATTTTTCTTCTTCTGTTTCTCTGGAAAGCTACCTATAACTTTTGATCACTATTCTGCTTTTACTCTTGTTTTTTTTTTGGTATATTATCTGTACTTAAAAAATACAAAAGTGTGATATATCATATAACATATGTAAATGCTCAATGTTCTTTTCCCCCAGACAGCACCAACATGTACAGCCAAACCATCTCCAAAGACTTTAGTTAAGGCTCAAACGAGCATTATTATTCAATTACTCTGGTTAATTTGGGTAATAGTAACCACCTTACCATTGATTCAAGTATATACCTTGGAAGATTAAAAATATGACACACAGTTGAAAACATAACAGTGACTTGACAACAACGATGGATAATCACGAAAGATTACAGGTTCTTTTGAAGCTTTGATAGCAAATATGTGACGCCGATATTTTTTTTTTTTTTTTTTTTCCCCCCAGGAATTAAAAGATTTCTTCTCTACAATGTTTTGAGAATTGTCAGGTACGGCCAATGTTTGATGAAATTCTGACATACATATAGCAACTGATCCAGTCATGGTATGAATAAAAAGAAAAAGAAAAAAAAAAAACAATGTGGTGATTGGGTTCGGGGAATAAAATTTCGCAGGAATCAAAGAATGGATATTTCGCACGAAAATTTCACTATTTGTTTTTAGACAAAATTATGAAAATTTTTAAAAATTTGAGAAAAATTTCTTACGTCGAAATACAATGTTTGACATGAGTAATTTTTTAAAATAATAAATTCAGTCTATTATTAATGTATTTGGGTATAAGTGTTCATAATGTTGTGTACTTGGTTGTAAAAATGAATCAAAGTACAGATATTTCGCACCAAAATTTCACAATTTGTTTTTAGAAAAGATGATGAAATTTTTTAATAATTTGAGAAAAAATTTCCTACGTTGAAATACAATGTTTGACATTGAGTAATTTTTTAAAATAATAAATTCAGTCTATTTGTAATGTATTTGGGTATAAGTGTTCTTAATGTTGTGTACGGGATGTAAAAATTTGTTTAGAGTGATCATACACAGTGTATTTGGTTATAAATGTTCACAATGTTTTTTATTTGGTAGTAACACTTTATATACAGTTATCATACTTTTAAACTAAATAAACTTTATTAATTTGTAATGTATTTGGGTATAAGTGCTCATATTGCTGTGTACTTGGTTGTAAAAATTTGCAGAGTGATCATACACAGTGTATTTGGTTATAAATGTTCACAATGTTGTTTGGTAGTAACACTTTATATACAGTTATCGTACTTTTAAACTAAACTAACTTTATTATACTACAAAGTGTATCGAATTTTATCAAATTACGAATACCCAAAAGACATGCATTACTAGAACCATAAAAAAATTTCTATTGGGATGAAACATTGTTTCACCATAAGGTGCTACTAGCATTCAAGTTGTGAATTGCAGACAACATTGATCCCATATGATTTAACTTTGACAATAACATATATATATAAATATATATATATTTCAAACTTTCCTGAGCTGAGTTGAGATATTTGGTTTAGCTTTACTTAAAATTTTACTTTATTTGTTGCTTTTCTAATCCCCAACTCTAATATATATATATATATATATATATATATATATATATATATATATATTTGGGCAAGGCAATTCTAATAATATTTGCCAAAAAATGTAGTAAGTCCATGTAGAGCACAAATACTAATTAACAAAATGCAAAACAAAAACAAAATATGACATTGCAAAATTTCCAAAAAAAAAAGGCTATATTTTTGGAAAGAAAATTTTGCCATATTTCTATTCAAAATTTCCTGAGGGATGGTTTGGTTGGAGTGAAAAGTGGAAGGAAAATGGGAGGGGAAGTAAAAATAGAAGGAAATGAGAGATTTCACTTGTTTGGTAAGGAGGTAAAAATGGAGGGAAAGTAAAAGTGGGGTGTAATCTCATTCTTTCCTCTTAAGAAATTATTTCCATCCTAAAGTGGACAAAAATGAAAGAAAATAAAAATTTTGGACGATTTTACCCTTATTCCTTATTAATATTTACGAAATTGTCTATTATTGTTTACTATTACAATTTTATTTAATATAAAATAATAAAATTTAATTTCTTTCATCAATTTTATTGGATAAATTATTTTTTCTAATTTTACTTTTTTTTTACTCTTTTTTATTTTTTACATTAATATTCTAATTTTATTTAATATAAAATAACAATAAAAATAATTTACAAAAAATAAGAAAAATATATTAAATAACTATTTTTTAGAAAAAAATTATATTTTTAGAAAAACATTTTAAATTAAAAAATAAAAAAATCATATAGTAATAAATATTAAAAATATTATTTAACAAAGAGTAGAATAATATATTGGATGTTATTTCCTTCCACTTTTCATCACAACCAAACACAAAAAGTACCACCAATTTCCTTCCCTTTCACCCCTACCAAACAAAAACAAAAGAAATATATTTACTTCTATCAGATGAACTAAATCTCCCCCTCCCCCTCCCCCTCCCCTTCCGCGAACCAAACTTACCCTAAATGTCACAATACTTGGTCTTTTTTGTAAAACATTAGGAATTTTCCGCAAAACCAATTTTTTTTGCAAAATATTGCAAAATTTTGTGAACTATAATTATACATACATATTTCACACATAAATTTCTTTTCACACATTCTCATTTGGGGAATTTCGATGGAAATTTCTGAAAATTTTAGAAAATTTAAAACCTTGATTGGCCATCGGATCTATTGGAAGTAGAAATAAGGAATTAACAGGATCTACTGGATATAGAAGAAAATTAATAATCTCTGCGGAATATGAATAGTCATCATAGGAAATTGTTGTATTTAATTGGTGGCATGTCCTTTGATATATAAATAGATGTATGAATGCTTAGTGCTAACCACTCAAGTAACATGTAACCTCTCAAGCAACCTTTTTCACCATATAACCTCTCTCTCTCTCAATCTATCTTTCACCATGTAACCTCTCACTGTCAATTAATCTGGTTTTTCTGTTATCCTCGGCAGGAGTTTTTGAGGGACTGCCATCTGGTCAAGCAGTTCCCTATATCTCTATCAAGTTTGGTTTCCAACAGAAATAATATTTGGTCCAGCCACTGATTTTCCAGTAGAGCTGAATATGTCCGAACAGCTGTTCTTGTGAACCATGACTCAAGAATGCTCTGCTAGTTGGCATAGGAATTCAGATCCTTCAATAATTTTTCTAGAATAAAGGGATTCTGATTCTATATTAAGTCATTAAGCTTGTAACAAGCTTGGTGCATGTTTTCCATATGCTCCAGCTTGAGGAGTGTTGGGAATAGCAAAAAATAATTAATAGGGCCTACTGGAGATAGGAGAAGATTAATAGTCCTTTACGGAATATGAATAGGAGTTTTAGCAACTATACATCATATTTATTATTTTGGGATTCTTCTCTTTGATATGTTAATATGTTGTTGGGTGTGTGCACTCAAAGTCAACTGAGTTTAAGGAATATTGTTTCTCCTACTCTATTTTAAACAAGATCAAACCTAAAAGTTTAGATTGGCCATAGTTTCCTTTTCTTAGTTTCCCTTATTTGTAGATATCAGTAATTTCAACATGGTGAGAGATAATCATGATGATAATTCAATTTCATGCTGATATTTTTTTTTTATATAAAGATTTAAGCCTGATGGGACATAGTCCTAAGCCCAGCTAGAAGGGTAAGTCTTTGAAAGGCCCACATGAAAAGCCCACAAATGACCGCTACCAACCGAGGTTCATATACGATTATCTACCGAAGGGTTTCAATCGCCCAAACTTCCCGAATGATAGATCCTCAATCGCCCCACCAACCAAACGTGATTTGTCAGACAAAGGTAATCTCCCTAATTGGGTATTCAAAGATCAGTCCCTCAACCAGCAGAACTCTAAAAATGCTTCATCGGTCGAATGACCGATCGGTAGCTAACGATTCTAAAGGAAAACCAAAATATCCTATTAACCCCCGCTTTTTACTGGGACAACATCTTGAGGATCTTTCGGTTAAGGAAAGGATCCTCCAGAATACGGAAGTTTCCCGAAGGATAAGGATCGCAATTAATTCAAAATATTGAATCCCCGGGATTTCTGGATCGGTTTGATAAAGAAAATAAGGTTGAAACACTAAGGTGGCGCACGATTCTTACAGATATAAGATATCTTAAAACCCTCGAAATCAGGTATGCTCTCTTGGCCTCACACATTGGATACTCTAATCACAAGGAATCACTTTCTTAAACTCTCAGTCTGTTTCTATCATTCGAAAACCGCTCTTTCTGACTTGAGCGTCAGAGTCTCCCCGCCGGAACACCCTCTGGCGATTTTTGCAGGTACATCCCTTTTGACGACAACCGTTCAAGTCTACAAGGAGTCTGTATCTGTGGAGCTATAACCCACCTCCAACAGATTGACGCCGTCCGTGGGAAACCGACCAGAACAATTTCTGTTATTCTGACAATTATGCCTTCGAGAACGAGAGCGTCCTCAAAAGCCGCCCCTATTGTAGAGGGACGCACTGCAACACCTTTTGTGACCGCCCTTCCTATAGCTCCTGATCACTCTGTTCGCAATCATGCGGCCTCCTCTTGCCTGCCTCATCAGGATCAGGCTCCGTAGCCCGCGATCCCTATTCGGCCAATTGCGGCCCCTGCTCTAGAGCGAGTCAGCCGCCCCCAGATGGAAAGGCTAGAGTAAAAAATTCAAGATGTGAGCAAACAACTGGAGAACCTCAGTCGCGCCCTTAGGACCGAGGGCTAGTCTTCCGTCAGGGGGTCAAAACATCCTCAGCGACAAACGTCACCCCCACATCGTGACATGTCTGAAAACTCTAGATTGGATCCTTGCAATTTTCGAAAGCAAGTCGAACAACTCGTCACTGAAGAACTTAGGCGAGTCCAGGCCCAGGGAGACCATACCTCCCCCTATTCTCATGCTTCACCTTTCGATCCCAAGATCTCTTCGGAGCCCATGCTTTGAAATGTAGTCCTGCCCCCCATGGAAAGGTACAATGAGACAACAGACTTCTGGGACCATGTGGCCCATTTTGTGACTGTGATGGTTTCCAGAAATATGCCCGATGCGGCTGTGTAAACATTTTCCCACCACACTTTCGGGGAATGCATTAGCCCGGTTCAATTCTCTTCCATCTTTGAGCATAAGGACTTTCTCCCAATTACGAAAACAGTTTGAATCACACTTTGCGATAAGCAGAGGGTCAAGAGAAAATCCACATCGCTATTGTCACTACATCAGAAGGAAAAAGAGTCCCTAAGGGACTTCATGGAAAGATTCAAAGCAGAAATGATGAAGATCCCGTCTTTGAACCATTCAATCGTGCTGGCTGCGCTGTTAACGGGATTACGACCCTCTGGCCTGAAAGTGTCGATCACGAAAAAGTCTCCTGCTACCATCCAAGAATTTTACGTCCGGACCGAGAAGTATATTGCAGCGGAGAATGCTGAAGCATTCGACCACAAGAGGGATCAATCCGTTCGGAAGGAACGTAATCGATCGCCCAGGGGTCCCCACCCAGGAAGAGCCAAACGAATCCTCCTCCTCCGCGGAGGTATAACAACTATACCCCACTGAATGAGACCTCAGGTCGGGTTTTCGCTTTAATCAGATACAAGTCATATATCCGATGACCCCCACGATTGATTGAAAATGACTCCAACAAGGACAGAACGAAATACTGCCACTTCTACCGTGATTACGGTCATACAACGGACGACTGCAAGAAGCTAAAGGACGAACAAAAATTCCTAGTGCACGATGGAAGATTACAAGAATTCATCGTCAGAAGGGTAAGAGATCCCCCACCGATTATCGGCGCAAACCGCCACGACGTGACCGGGTGAAGGAACAGCAAGCCGCCCAGCCCCAGGCCGACAGGAGAGATGAAGTAATACTCTAGATCCAGGATAATCCATCAGGGAATAAGGCGAGACGCCTGATCACACCGATCTTCTATCTCCCGAAGGCACTTTCTACTGTGCCACAGGAAGTCCTACCAATAAGCGTCGATTAACGACAAAGGGAAAAAAGACCCGTCATCGGTTTTACGGATAAAAATCTACTCGGGATAGACCCAAACTAGCACGACCCCCTCGTGATAACCGTCAAGATTGGGCAATACGAAATTAGAAGAATGTTTGTCGATCAGGGGGCAGACTGCAACCTCCTATACTGGGATGCCTTCAGACGAATGAGGTTTACTTCTGCCGATCTCTAGCCTCACGTAGGCCCAGTCAAAGGGCTTTCAGGCGAATGGATATACCCTGAGGGTATCATTTCACTTTCGATTACCCTTAGAGTGCCCCCCAATCATGCAACAGCTTCCGTTATATTCAACGTGGTGGATCTTCCTTCGCTTTACAACATCATCCTGACAGGCTACGCCTGAACTCTCTGGAAGTTTTGCCCAGCACTAAACACAGGAAGATCAAGTTCAAAACGCCGTTAGGGATCGGGACATTGTCATGCGATTAGGAGCCTTCGACTTCGGCTCCTAAGTAATCATCAGGTTCTACTGCCAGTGGTTCTCCTTTCGGACTGCGGGGGTATTTCTCGAATTATTGAAACAATCAACTTAATGGATTTTCTGCAAGCCCACGCCTAAGTCCTATCATTCGTACGCGTTGTCAATAGGGGATGGAACTCTCCGGATGGGTGGACACGACCCATCTACCTAAATATTTCCTATCGTTTGGAGGGTTTAAGTTGCTTAACACTTATCGTTCGTACGCGTCGTCAATAGGGGATGCAACTCTCCGGACGGGTGGACGCAGCCCATCTACCTAAAGATTTCCTATCGTTTGGGAAGGGCCTAAGTCGCCCGACACTTATTGTTCGTACACGTCATCAATAGGGGGATGGAACTCCCCAAACGGGTAGACGCGACCCATCTATCTAAAGATTTCCTATCATTCGAAAGGTCTAAATTGCCCAACACTTATCGTTCGTACGCGTCGTCAATAGGGGATGAAACTCCCCAGACAGGTGGACGTGACCCATATACCTAAAGATTTCCTATCGTTCGGAGGGTCTAAGTCGCCCGACACTTATCGTTCGTACGCGTCGTCAATAGGGGATGAAACTCCCCGGACGGGTGGACGCGACCCATCTACCTAAAGATTTCCTATCGTTCGAAAGGCTTAAATCGCCCAACACTTATCGTTCGTACGCGTCATCAATAGGGGATGGAACTCCCCGGATGAGTAGACGCGGCCCATCTACCTAAAGATTTCTTATTACTTGGAGGGCCTAAGTCGCCCAACTCTTGTCATTCGTACGCGTTGTCAATAAGGGATTAAACTCTCCGAACGGGTGGACGCGACCCATCTACCTAAAGATTTCCTATCGCTCAGAGGGTTTAAATTGTCCAACTCCTGTTGTTCATATGTGTTGAACGAACAAAAGTCCCTTATTGGAGGGGAAGCCTAAGTTACTTTAATTCTACTGATTGGCGCAACAAATGTTACAACCGAAAGTAACGAGATGGCCTCTATTGACGAGAAAGCAAAGATTTCTTATTGAGCAAGCAAAAGTCACTAAACACAAAGTTTCAAGCGAAAATTATCCAGCCAGACTTCGAGCATCAACCGCTTCCTCGACCCGGGGGAGAGCTTCACTTAAACCCATACAACGGATTATCTCTTCGGCGCATTGTAATCTCTCGGACAATTTGCGTTGGGAGTCTTTTAAGATAGTAGTATCCTTTACACGAGACGCCTCAAACTCAACTATCTTGCGTTTCGCCGTTCGAAGAGAATCCTCACGAAATTGAGCCAGCTTTTCGATCGATTGAAGACGTGCTTTCAACCACTCACATTGTCCTTGGTATTGGGCCAACTCTGATCGGAACTTCTTTAGCTCTTCCTCCTTTTGATTGAGCAGTGTACCAAGAGTGTTTTCAGTCTCTGCGGCCTCTTTCTCCTGAGCAGGAATCTTCTCCTGTGCTTGAGCCGGACGAGTTAGCTCAGTCAGACACCCCTCCAAGTGAAGTATCACCTGTTTGCCCTGTCATTCCTGAAATTCGGCAAGGGCCATAGTCTGAAAAGAAATAATTAAGTCAACAGAGACAAGAACGAGAAAGAACCGAACAAGTATAGAGAAGACAGTACCATTAAACTTAAGAACTTGAGAGCCCCGCTGACTTGCTTGTAGGACATCCTGTGGAAGTCGAGCTCGCACCGATGGAAGTCAAACTGGTTGGCGATGCGATCCGCCTCCGCTAGGTCTATGTAACTATATTGCATATCCCCAGCGTAAACGGCGACAGTTCTATGTTCCTTTGAGCCATTCCTACCATCAAAGGGCCGAACGGGGATGACAGATAGAGACGTCATTCCTTAAAAAACTTTGCGTTTTCCCTTACACACAGGCCAGACTGGAATAGCAGAGGAGGGCCCCGTCATCTTGCCTCTCATTGCTCTGGGAACGTTCTCCCCCATCGTGGCACCAAACGAAGGATCATCTCTCGATCCTCCTAATATGTCCACATCAACACTCACTTCACCCAGCGGAATGCCTTCGTTTAAAACGATAATCTCCCTTGGTGCGCTTACGGCAGGAACCGAACAATCAGGTAAAATCATCAACATAGACGAGAGAGAAGAAATTGCCCTCCTCTTCACTGAAGGAGGTGGCGACTCTAGAAGGGCCTCAAACGCCCCGATAGAAGATCCTTAAAAGGTATTAGCCGCCCTAATGCCTTCCTGAAGGGACCTCTTCACACCTGGTCGAACCAGCTTGTCAATGGTAATATTCTCTAACACAATGTCGTCAAGAAAATTTAGGAAATCAACTAGCCCAATTCTCTCCCTCTCCAACATAAGGGGTCTATCAATTTTCCTTTTTTCACCAATCAACAAGCCAGCCAAAGACAGCATATGATCATCCAATAGAGACTCGACCCATATGATTCGACCGGTGGACTTGTAATAATCACCGATCGACCGAATGAAGCGACCATGCTTTGATACGGTCGGCAACTTCGGCCCCAAAGAAGGCACCCCATCAGCTTCAGGCAGGAAGGACAAACGATCCTTATCCAGAAATTCAACAAAAAAGAACTTCTGCATTCGGTTCTTATCGATGGACTCCTTGTAACAAAACTTCTAACTGGATTCAGGACGAGTCTGTAAATTGTACCACCCCTTGGTCGAGCCGCTGCCTCCGCATCTCATCAAAATAAAGATAGACGACAAAATGTCGAAGTCGAAACGAAGGCGACAAAACCCTAACTGGGAAGTCACGACAACTACCAGACACCAAACAATCGGGATCAAAAGGGACAGAAACATATTCCAAAGGTTTAACACCTCTGCGAAAGGCCTCGTGTACGGAACTTTTAGTCCGTACTTGACCGATTGTAGGTACATCAGCACACAACCCTCTAGCGCCGTATCAGCCCTATCAACCTCCGTTGTAGATACCAGGGCATAGTCATCTCCCAACAGCATTTCCGTTTGCACTTCTTAAAGCTCAATCAATGACATACTCACAATGTCACTAATGCTCGGAAAAGTCTGAGAAGCAGACGTTTTCACCATTATTTTTGGAGATTGTTTCTCTTATGGGTCTAAAAAATGGGGATCCGAAAAGCAACGCGAAGGAAAATTGAGATAGTAGTATGATTAGTATAAACCCTTATGAAGCGTACAGAAGACGATTCGCGGAAATTGAAGCGACAGGAGTCACATTAAAAAGTTCCGCGCCTTTTTTCAGCAATCATTACTCATGACGCTCCTTTACCAAGAAAACCATGAGTCGGGGGCAAATGATGGGACATAGTCCTAGACCCAACTAGAAGGGTCAGTCCTTGAAAGGCCCACACGAAAAGCCCACAAAGGATAGCTACCAACCGAGATTCAAATACGATTATCAACCGTAGGGCCTCAGTCGCCCAGACCACCCGAATGAAGGGGCCTCAATCGCCCCGCCAACCTAATGTGATTCGTCTGGCAAAGGTAATCTCCTCGATCGGGTATTCAACGATCAGTCCCTCAATTGACAGAATTCTAAAAACTCATCATCGGTCGAATGACCGATCGATAGCTAACGATTCTAAAGGAAGACCAAAGTATCCTATTAATCTCCGCTTCTTACTGGGGACAGCATCTTGAGGATCTTTTGACTAAGGAAAGGATCCCCCAGAATACGAAAGTTTCCCGAAAGATGAGGATCGCAATCAATTCAAATTATTGAATACCCAGGATTTCCGGATCAATTTGATAAGGAAAGTAGGGTTAAAACACTAAGGCGGCGCATAATTCTCACAGATATAAGATATCTCAAAACCCTCGAAACTAGGTACGTTCTCTTGACCTCACACATTGGGCACTCTAATCACAGAGAATCACTCCCTTAAACTCTCAGTCTATTTCTATCATTCGAAAACCGCTCTTTCTGACTTGAGTGTCGGAGTCTCCCCACCGGAACACCATCCGACGATTTTTGCAGGTACATCCCTTTCAACGGCAACCGTTCAAGTCTATAAGGAGCAGGTATCTATGGAGCCATAACCCACCTCCAACAAAGTCAATTTTCTATTTTCTGCAGGAGAGTAGGTTTGTCATATATCGGTATGTCCAAAGGAGCCCGGGGTAAGCATCATGAGCCCAATAACTAAACAACTATAGTATTTTTATGTTACCAAGAGCAAACATAGTTCAAGTTACATATATGCTACATACTGTAATCAAAGGGACAAAAAAGTATTATAGTCCTCATACCTTGGAGGCCTCTTAAGAAATTCTTGGATTTGGGATAAGGAGGGGTTAAAAAGAGATAATCTGGCCGCCAATGCTTCCTCAAAAGGAATAGACCCGCTCATTGCCCTGCCATAAGCCAACAAAAGAAGTCACACATATGCCCACATATGCCAAAATTATTAAGGAAATTGAATGCAACAACATCACACCTAGCAGTCCACTCTGCGACAGCCTTCCCAGCTCCACAAAATTCTGCAAGTTCATCAATGCCCTCATCCATGCATACTGTACTGTCAACATCAAAACAGACAGCATCGGCAGTTTGCCAGATCTCAAGGACTTCTGTAATCACAAGAAAGATTGTTAATCACACAAAATATACTGTGAAATCTGAAACTGATGCGGTGAGTAGTGGTCTAAAACCTCATTCTGTTATCTTGATGCTTGGCTACGCTATGATATGGTCCAAATCCTTTAACATAAAATATTCTGTACTTCTCACTAGGACATTGAGAATCATCTCTCACATTTAATCATAGGATTTCTTGGTTCAAAGTTGAGCTATGAATCCACACCCCGACCCAATGAAATGAAAATTTGTATGATATATCAAATCATAAAGAAAGAGTATGAATAAAATACATTGAGATCATGATGCAACCTTTGGAAGGAAGAGTGTTGTCAAAGTGAGTGGGTCCTGAGGTCTTAAGTGGTTGAATTGAAGCTGCAACTGAGTTTAATGACTTTGGATGGCTCATCATCCCAAGTGGACCTCTAAACAATTTCTTTGAGAAAGTTGGAACAAATGAACGTTGAATGGAATAGTCTTGGCCTTTATACGTACGAACAGGGGTTATACGTGCGTTAACCAATGCTTCCATCAAGTCAACTGTTTCCAACAAATAACTTTTGTAATGTATGAAAATGCACAAGTCACCAATGCATTGAATCAAAATAAGGAAAATCACAAAATTCAGTCAAAGCACAAAGCCTAACCAACAAAGCATGCAGCACAAGCATTTATGATCAACCATCACAAGTAACAATTGAATTCCACACTCACCAAGAAAGTGAACTAAACAAAGCAAAACACTTGAGACTTTGTTTGGTTGTCGATTGGAAGAAACGGTTTTCATTTGCATTTGCAAGTAAAAATACTGATCAGAGATATGATTTTTCTTGAAAATGAAAGATTGAAACTTAATATAATCAAACTATGTAATAACCATGAGGGGGCATTTCTAGTATTACGAGAAACCATATTGCTCATAGGTTCTACTGTGATGCACTTCATCACACTTTCCCTTTTTTGCTGGGTCACATTATTGCACTTATAAAACCATTTGCGACAATCATCTTTTCTTTCTTTTTTCTTTTTCTTTCGGTTCAAAGGCGTTTGAGCCAAACAAAAGGGGGGTCCTCACCCCACACATAAACCCAACCTCTCCTCAAATCACTACACAAGCGAGATTAGATCTTAGATCTCTAGGGCCACCCTAAGAAACTTTATAAGCTAAATCAGTTAAAACCCATGTTAACAACATAAAATTTACGGTCAAAATTTAGCCCATCTCACAATTTGGAACCAAACAAGTTAATCCTGTTGAATTCCTTACAGGGATGAGGGTAGAGGTTAAAAGAAAGAAAAAACCAGATGGGTTATCACAACACGGCTTCCTATTTCATGGCATGACTCAAAATTACCTTCCACTAACTTATAAAGAAAACTATTTTGTGTTTTCAAAGTATCTGATATATGTCAATATCCTCTTAATTTCCCCGGCAATAAAGTACTTTCTCTCCAGCTATTCATGCAAAATTGAACAATACAAGCTTTTCATCGAACAGAACATGGGCAACTTGAATACGTATATACACATTTTCTTCGACACAGAAACAGACCATTATTCATGTATATTTTTCTTAACCTTCCCAAAAACCAAACAGAAAAAAAAGCAAATTCGCAACCAATTTGAAGGAAACAAATAAAAACCAACAAATATAAGATCTACGGATCTGCAAAAGTAATAGAACTTTGAAACACAGAACGACAATGGCGGGAACAGAAATGAAATTGTAGAGAGAGGGGGACCCATTTGCAGAAATGCACGAAAATTCATAAATGAGGAGTGAGAGAAGATTTGGTAACCTTTCTGTTACCTGCTCTCTGTCTCTCCTGTCCGTATGCTGTTTAGATCTTTTATCTCGTTTCTTGCCTTCGATCTCTGTTCTGATGGAATGTGTCAAATACATTCGCATTCGACCAACTACTGTTATAAAAAATAAAATAAAATAAAAGCCCATTTTCTAAGTGCGGTGTACCTTTCGCTCCCCGGCCCTCAAGCTCACCAACCTCACAACTCTCTCTCTCTCTCTCTCAGGCCGTGGTGTGATGAACTTGATGTTCCTTGGGCCTAACCTCGCCAACCCCCACCTCTCTCTTTCCTTCACAAATTTGTGTGTTCACACTTACACTGGAGGATAAATAAAACTAAAGAAAAAAAAACATAGTTTTTTATTTATTAAAAAGAAATGAATATCCATTGGGAGGACTTATCTATGGTATCATATTCATTTTCTCTGTCTCTCTCTCTCCCTTCCTCCTTTTGTTTTAGTGAAATGAACAATGAAAAGAATCATATAAAAATTTGGCATGATTTATTCAATTAATTTATTTTAATTAAGAATCTGTCGCCATGTAATATTTTATTTATTTGATTTATAATTTATTTGGTTCATATACTATTTATTAAAATAGTTATTTCGTATTCTGAATAATATCACATAGATTGAATGAACCAAATCTTGTATAGTAATTCACATCGGTATGTTTCAATCAATTATTGATTAAATTATTGAGATTAGTTTAAAATTAATTATATTATGTTATTACATAGAAAAAAATTTGGCACATTTGTCCTATTTGTAAGTTTTTATGCTTCGGGTTGAGATTACATAGGCTTTGTTACGGTCTTGGGAGCTAAGTTAGACAAATAGATAGAGGATTATTCTTTTTTTTTTTTTTAATAAAATTTAATTAATTTGATTCGAACAGTTTTGACGTCTAATTTAAAGGATGGCTCTCACCATACTTATATGCCTGTATTTGTATTTTTAAAATTTAAATTCGAGATTTTGATCAGAAGTATTTAATATCATATTATTAGACCCACAAGTCATATATCGTAGATACAAAGTATTATCCTATGGGGCATTTATTATAGACTAGGAGGAGTACGTGCGGTGTGAAATTTGAATTTTGTATGATTATATTGGGATTTGAATCTGAGACCACCGAATTGGAAGAGAGAGTTGTGACCACCAAATTATTCTCGTAGGGACATTGAGATGTTATTATTGTTATGAAGTGTAAACAACAATAATACTAATCTTAATTTTAATCTTAAAATTTGAGATCGGACGTTTGAGAAATAAATATAAGACATAAAAAAATAAAAAATAAAAATAAATAAATAAATAAATAAACAAATAAATAATAATAATAATAATAACATAAAAATATAAATAATATAAAAATAAAAATAAAAATAAAAATAAATAAAATAAAATCAAAGAATAAAATAATAAAATAATAAAAATAATAAAAGAATAAAAAAAGTCCAAATACATTTATAATACAAAAAGTGATGATTTAACTTACTCTAATTCTCCTATACCACTCATTTCTGTACGAAATCATCTTTTCAGTTAATCTCTTAACTGTCATATATTTGCGAATACACTACATCCAGATTTTTAACGGTCTATTTTGTCGTTTCACTAAATCTCCTATATTTAAATTCTCGATTCTCCTAACTGGTCTGTTTTTAGGTCTTCTTTACACATGTCCAAATTATCTGAAACGATATTCTCGCATCTTATCTACAATTGATCTCACTTCCAATTTCATGCATATCTCTTCATTTATAATTCTATCCTTTCTAATTTTACCACACATCTACCTTAACATTCTTATCTCAGTTACAACCATCTTCTACTCTTATTTTTGTTTAATGGCCTAACACTCGGTATCATACAATAATGTAAATCTTACGATCGTTCTATAAAACTTCCCTTTTAGGTGGAATGGTATCATGCGATTGCAAAGAATTTTAGATATCTTTCTCTATCTCATCCAACTCGCTTGGATCTTATGGTTTACATTCCTATCTATATTACCGTCATTTTAGATAATAGACTCGAGATATTTAAAACATTTAGTTTTTAGTACCTCATGTCCTTCTAAACTAATCATTTTTTTTATCGTTTTAATGATTATTAGTAAATGTGCATTTCATGTACTATATTTTAAATCGATTCAATTTAAATCTTCTGAATTCTAGTGTGTCCCTCTATAACTTTAATTTAACACTAATACTCTCTTTAATTTCATCTATCAACACTATATCATCTGCAAAGAGTATATACTATAATATTTCATCTTGAATACTGTTTGTGACTTCATCTATCACTATTATAAACAGAATTGGATTTAATGTCGATCCTTGGTGGAGTCCAATGTTTATTGGAAAGTTATCACTTACCCCACATAACTTCTTACATTGGTGACAACTCCATCATACATATCTTTAATAAAATTGATGTAATTAATGAAAATCCCCTTCTTCATCAACACCCACCACAATATGTCTCTTGGAACTCTATCATACGTTTCTTCTAGGTTAATAAAAACCATATGCAGGTTTCTCTTTTGTGTTCTAAATGTTTCTATCAAATGTCTTAGTAAGTAGATTGTTTTAATAGTAAATTTTCCTGACATAAATCCAAATTAATTCTGAGACATGCTTATATCCAATATCAGTATATACTCAATCAATCTTTTCCACAATTTTATAGTATGACTCATAAATTTAATTCTCATATAATTGGAGCAGTATTATATTTCTCCTTTATTTTTATATAGTGGTACAAGTGTACTCTCCCTTCATACTTTGAGCATCTTCTTGATTTACCAAATTTTGTTAAAAAAATCCATTAACATTGTTATCTTGACTTCCTCAAAATATTTTCACATCTCAATAGGGATGCAATAAAGTTCTATTGTTTTATTATTTTTCATTTTCTTTAGAACTTCTTTTATTTCATGAGGACAAATTTTATATTTGAACTCCATATTAATCTCTTTTATAGATATCGTGATATTATCGATATCTTTTATACCCTCTACGTTGAACTTATCAAAATAATCCTTCCAATACTATCTTATATCCTCATCTCTCACAAGTATACTGTTAGTTTTACTCTTGATACACCTAACACTATTTAAATCTTTTCCTTTTCTCTATTTTAATTTGGTGATTCTGTAAATCCATTTCTCTTCATTTTTGATTTCTAATTTTTTATATAATTCATTATACACTTTATTTTTTAATTCGTGGATAATTTTTTTTCACTTTTCTCTTTGTATTTTTGTATATTTCAAATGACTGGTTATCTCTCATATTCTTAAGATTTCTATAACACTCCTGTTTGGTTCGTATAGTAGTTTGGATTTATTCATTTCACCACCACGACTCCTTACATATTGGAGCTTGGCCTCTAAATATGTCAAGAAACTTTCTACCTATATTTTAAATATTATTAGACATTTTTACCTATATATTTTTTGGATTATCATTAGCCGACCAAATTGATTCTTGTATTAATTTTTCTTTAAAGATTGTTATATTTCCAATTTCTACAACTTAATTATTGGCTCTACCAACGGACAATATTCCTTTTACTTTTTAGACACACACACATGTACCACTAAAAGTCTATGTTGAGTTGTTACATTCTCTCCCGGTATAATCTTACAATCTTTACAAGTCATGTTATCGCTTCTCCAGTGAGAAAGAAATCTATTTGATTAGCATTCAACCCACTTTTATATATAACTATGTACGACTCTCTTTTTTTTTTTAGAAAAAATGTTTATGAGTATTAGATTAAATGCTGTAACAAACTCTAGAATGGTGTCTCTTACCTCATTCTTACTACCAAAACCAAAATTTCCATATATAATTTCAAAATTTTCGTTATTCTTCCCTTCATGTCCATTAAGATCTCCTCCAATAAATAATTTTTCTGTACTAGGTATAGTTTATATAAATTCATCTAAATTTTTCCAAAATTATTTTTTACTAATTACATCTATACCTATCTGAGATGCATATAGGTTAATTATATTAATTATGTATTTTCCATTAACCATCTTAACCAACAAAATTTTATCTCATTTTCTTTTTATCTTCACTATATTCTTACGTAGCTCTTTATAAATAATTATTTCTACGCCATTTCTAGTTCTCTCCCTACGTATGTACCAAATTTTATGCCTATAAAACTCTATTATCCTAACATTTTCTCCTACTCACTTAATTTTTTGTAGACACATAATTTTAATTTTTTTTCTACTCTTTATTTCCCCTATCTCCCCTAATTTACCAGTTAAGAATCCTATATTTTAAGTGTTTAGATGAATTCTATCTTCATTATCTCTCATTTTTATATTTTGACAAGAGATTTTTATACTGACCGGTAAGAGCAATAAACTAATTAACAATAAACTAAATTTTACCCAAAAAATAATTAAACAAAAATAATAATAAAAAATATCAAAAAATAATAATGCCAAAAACAATAATGTCAAAATAAATTGTAAAAATAGAATAATTTTTATTTGTCTTTATTTTATTTTGATAAAATATTTTACGCTGACTGTCAGTTTACCACAACTCTACTCATTTATTCAGGTTTGGAACTGGCTGTGGCGGAGCTCTTTTTTTTTTTTTTTAAAAAAAAAACATATATAAAAAATGCCTCAAGGATAATCAAAAACCTAAACCTAAGATTCTTGAATTATTTGAATACATTAGAAGAACAAACAGCAAAACCATTAGAAGAATTAACAGAAGAGACCACATCACAAATATAGATAATACGAAACCACAAAAAAATGAAACTTTAATAACTCAAGAAATAACAGAACAATCATAGATACTAAGAAATTCAGGTAACAAATATAAAGAAACTAAAGAAACAACAAAAATAATAACAATAAACACACTTAAACACACTCAAGAAACTCAAGAATTAACAGAGTAGATATGACAAACCAGACGACAAAAATAACAATGGCGAATAGAACAACAGATAATGAGACAATGGCAAATAGAGCAGCAGATAATGAGACCTGATCGAACAGACTACAACTTAAGCAAAAGTGAACAGACGACAACTTAAGCTCAAGAACAACTATAGATAATGATAAACAGACCTGATCGAACAACTTAAGCTTCAGAAATAGCACTCCAAACAAAACAAAGCACAATGGAATAGTAGATAGACTCAAGAGAATAGCAAGTACAAATAGAATAGTAAAACAGACTAGAGAAAAACTCAAAGCAGAACAACATGAAATGAGCTGACCTGATTGAATAGAACTCCAACTTAAACTTAAGAATAGTAGAGACTAATCTAACAAAGGATAGATGACAGACCTGATTGAAGCAGCAGATGACAGAGGTTTGAACTCATCAGCGACAATTTTGGGCAATCAAATCTAACAAACCAAAGATCCAAGAAATCCTAGAAATTCTTTACTCCCAGAGCTCAAAGGCCACCAATCACTCGATATCCAGAGGAAAACCAGAAATTGATCAAGTATTTTGAAAGTGTTTTGGGTTTGCAACAGTAATGCCGAAGACAGAACTCTAACTTGTGATCAATGAAAGTATTTTGGGTTTGTAGCGGCAATGACGAAGATAGAAATTGACCAGGAGATTGACCCACTCTATTCAAGAGACTGATTGTAGGATCAATTTGGATATTGATTGAGAATCAATTTGGATTAAAGATCAAGAAAAGATCACTACAAGAAAGTAGGCCTTCAGCGATAGAATTTTCCGTTGTTGAAAAAAAGGAATCCGTCGCTGATAGGTATCACGACGGATTCAATCCATCGGTACTCTGGTCGGTGAAAGTGACCTCGCTAATTTTAGCGAGGGAAAGAATCCGTCGGCAATATTTAGTGACTACTTAGTGACGGATAAAACCGTCGCTAGTAAAAGTTCCACGCTAATCCGTTGATGATTTGAGCCACAACATCGAGGGATTAGCGATGACAGAAAAAGCATCACAAAGTCATCCCTCGCAAATCCATCGATTAGGTGTTGATAGTGGCTTAAAAATTTACGACGGATTAGTGAGGACATATTTAACGACCGTAGGAGCCGTCGGTATTCCGTCGGTAACAACAACCACTAAAAGAGGAATTCAGTGAGGGTTCAGCGACGGATAATTTAGCGAGGCATAAAAATTAAGTTGCTAATTCCTCGAGAATTAGTGACGGATCTGCGAGGGGTTATTTCCTTCGGTGATTTTCGTCAGTGATCCGTCGGAAATAGCTTTTCTGGCTAAAAGGACTCAGCGACGGATCAACGATGTGAGATTTTACGATGGAATAAATCCATCGGTAATCCGTCATTAATTTTATTTTCCTGCGCTGCAAAATTTGGTTTTATTCTGAAACTTGTATTAGAAACTCATAATCTGTAACCTGTAAATCGGAAGGTCATATTCCAACAACCTGTAACCTATAAATCAATGAACCTGTTCGAATCCATTTATGAGATTACCTAGTATCTCAGAAGCTCAAATTCCCAAAGTTCAATTTAAACAAAAAAATGAACACGAAACTCATGTGACGAAACTCAAATATTATAATAGATAAAAACACTAAGTAAATAAAAGTACAGTCTCATGTATCATGAGTGCAACAAGTACATCAAATAGGTGTTTAAAATGAACAACAATTTGTTAGGTTGTAAGAGAAAATCATGTAAAAGAAAGTACAAGACGTTATGTATTCATCAAATTACAACTCGTAATGTTCCATGAAATAAAGGACAGTAAGAGAAAATCATCAAAGTCATTGAGATAGGTGGTCAGAATCTGGGGACTGGGTGCTATCAAAGCCAGGTGGTGTATTTTGGATACCTATTTGTTGTAGGATCTCATGAATCTGTGCCTTGGTTTGCTCTCTCACTTGGTTTTGCACTTCTTCCAATAGTTCGCTCCGCATGTTCTGTATGACTGGATTTCTCATTTCATACATCATTCCATCAACCTCCTCCTTAGTGTACATCTGCGAGGAAGGCATGGTGGGAGCTGAAGTGGCACTAGAGGACATTTTGGATGCTATGTCATCAATTCTCTCTCCAAAGCCATATAGACGTCCCTTTATTCGACGCCTAGTGACCTCACACCACGATCCAGCATCAAAGTCTGGCTGACTATCATTATCTGATCCATATTTCTCCTCAAGCAATTGTTTGTATTTACCCTACATTAAGCATACATAATTAGATTTCTGAAATGATTGATATTTAAATATTATATAAAAATAAATAATAATGAATGTCTCTTACACTAAGTGATTCTGACTTCTTGTCAACGTATTGCCCTTTCCCTTTATCACGCCTATGAGTTCGATTGAAGAGTTCAAAATGAGAAACCGATTGCATACTTTCTTCAACCTGAAAAAAAAAATCATTAGTAATTATAAAAAGTGTATTAAAATTAGGAACACTTTGTAAAGAAGGAAATACAAACCATTCTCTTTATATGTGTCACAAAGGGAATGGAACCGGATGTGTACTTTGTAATTTCTCCTTCTTTTTCTGCATTCCGGTTTTGTCTAGCAACGTTTGACTTATGTTGCCACTTTGCTGTACTCCAACACTTATCAATCAATTCATCCCAAACAGCAGCTGTCATATACGTGGGGGGGATGACCTTTGGTTTCAGACAAATTGGTTGTTCCAAGGGCTTCCATTGCTTACTTCCTTGCCGATGAAAGCATATCCGAATATCTCCGACTACATGAAGCTTTTCATGCATTGTATATCGAAATTGAATCTTCGTCTCGCCATTTGAATGTTTGCTTCACATATTAAGTAGGGAGTAAAAAAATTATGAGTTAAATAAGTGAAATGTAAATAATTGAATTGGGAGGCAGATTCAACAGAAAATACTGATTTGAATTGTCTTTGAGATCTTGATTTTTGAGTATGAGACAACAATCGTAAGGGAGGAGGCCAATTACTTCCTAGATACCCCTAACATATCCTGCTCAGCTCATAGTTTAAACTATGTCAAGTTAAGCAATATATATAAATAAATATATATATATATATATATTTATCAAGTTAGCTCTCCTAGCATCACAACTATAAATCATGTAAATTTTATTTAAGCACGTTCATATCATAAAGTACTCAAGTGTATAGAAGAAATACAACGCTATCATATCATATCAAAAATAGTACAAAAGTGGTTGAGAAAAGTAAAAGGGTAGTGGGATCTAATCTTGAGGCCAATTACTTCCTAGATACCCCTAACATGTCCTGCTTAGCTCATAAAACACCTGAAATATTTAGATTTGGATCAACCAACCACCAACTGAGCAAGTAATCCTAAGGGGATTCAAGGAGGGAAGCATACATAACATACACATTACATGAGGCAGATATTATCCATACTTAATGATTTTGTAAATGATATTTATATGGAAAGATTTTAACATTTAAATATCAAAGCATGGTGCAAACAATAATAACAGAACGTAGAATAATAAAAAAGAAGAGTCCAACAATATGGATCGTCCATCACCCATTTCTCTAGTCATACGAAGAGCTTACCGAATTAGAAAATTCACCTCGTCTAACTCCAAAGGAAACAAATTGATGATGTCTTTGATCTTTTGTGATATTGGAGTACTAATTTCTTTGTATTTAAATGTTCTTTTTATGATTTTTATATCTTCTTTCTATCTTCTTTTTCTTTAAAGATTTATGTTATTTTCATCTTATCTATCGTCTACCCTTTGGGAGGGTTCACATACATTCACCCTTGGAATGGTTAACTCACAAGCGGTAACTCTCTACCTAGGAGAAAACAATACTCGTATAGTGGTTGTTTGGGTAACCAAATGTGTTCATGCTATTAAAATCATCCTCAAGAGATATTTGACAATGTTCCTCATGATGGAGGGGTTTCACTTTATGCCAATTAAGTGTTAATAGCCTTTATGATTTGTGTATCCATTAGTGAGGTGGTTGTCTTCTTTTCTAATGGCTAGGTTTTATTTCCTTTCTTCCTTCACACCTGCATGATAGTACTTCATACATTCTATATATCATGATTAAGCTAACATGACAAGTATAGGAGTAAACTAGGCCTTAACTTAGTCAAAGAGGTCACAAAATTAGACATATAACGTCATCAATATTCTAGGACCAATAAAGTCAAAAAGGCGTAACCAAGGAGCTTGAGGCGTGGGTGAAAGCCCTTGGTTGAGGTATGCTTTTGCATGCACAGGTTGCATGTGCACACACAGCACACACTCGTTCAATATGGCTGCATGCTAAAATTTATCTATGTGCATGAGCACATGTACTTACTACACCCAAATCAATTCTTTTTTCCTTTTTTGCCAAGTAAAAGAGAGGAGGACGGCTAAGGTATTTGCTACCCTTTTTGAGTCCCCCACTTGATATTAAATTTCCAATTTAAAATATAGCAATTACCCCCCCTTTTTACATGGAAAGTTTGCATCACCATCAAAAGCACGATAGTATTATTAGAATTTTACATTGATATAAATTATAAAAGTATCGCACAATGTCCAAAGGACATGTCGACATGCACACTTATTTCTAGAAGTACCCGAAATAGCTGGACAAAGTTACTAAGATTACATAGAAATCAACATTGTTAATCTGATTCTAATGAGCTTGAATATATGGTTGATCGTAGTGCCATTTCTCATTTTAGCAATTAATCTTCACTTTAACTTTCTGCTAAACATGTTCAAAGGACGGGCTGGTGAGTGGAGAGGGGGATCTACCCTTGTAAACTTGGCTTTCCTATTAAGAACCCGACTAGGCTAATTGTGACTAATTGTTTCAAGCCTTACCAGGGGAAGAGCCTTATAAAGTAGCCCTATTCTTGCAAATCCCACTTTGTATTCTGGCCTTTCTCCTTGTTATCGCTTCGTAGCTCAACTGGGTTAGGTAGAACAGTGGTTTGGGTAGAGTTAGTGGTTGCTTTGAAGGTTTTATTTATTGGGGTCAGTAGTAATAGGTAAGGGGGTAGATTTAAAGCTTGTCCAAATGGGAGGACATAAGATTTGCAGGGTTGATATATTTGCAATCTCAATTAGACCAATAGCATGGAAATATTAATTTTGGTGGCCTTTTCCTTTTCTGATCACAGATGGAATTACTGCTGTATAGACATTTTCTGACCTTTGTTTGACTTTAATGATATCCTGGTATCTTTTTTTTTGGGGGGGTTGCAGTAAGGAAGACAAGAGGAAGTGATAGTTCATTCGAGGAGGTTGATTAGACGAATTTAGTAAGAGGCTAGGGAATTGCATTGAGGATCTTGGAGGCAGTCCTCAAGTGAAATTTGTTTGTTTTTTGGTGAGAAGTTCTTAGGGAATGAGGGTAACATGAAGCCTATGAAGTTACCCATTACCCAACTCTCTCATATTTTCTCTCACCACACTTCCACGGAAGTTATTTTTCCAAATAGCAAATTGACTCTTGCAATTTTTTGGGTGAGTGACAATTCAAAGAAGGAAAAAGTATTCCATTTTTCTTAGAGATAAAAATAGAGTGAATGCCATATTTTTCTGAGAGAGAAAAAATTTCTTTTTGAGAGAGAAAATTAATTGTTGCGTAGAATAATTAAAATCGAGGGTTTTCCGATTGTTTACGACTCACCGGGTTAAAGGTTGGATCGTTGTGGTATTGTGGTGATAGTTCGATTATTGTAACTATCATCCCGACTTTGAGAAATTCGTATTCAGAGTTCACGGTTCCGATTATCTTCTGCATCACCGATTGAGATATATCGCGAACTCAAACTTTTACGGTTCTGAAATTATATTTATTGCTTCCGCTGCATGTATGAGTCATGTTTTATTCTAACATTGGTATCAGAGCGTGTTAAAAATATTTTTAAATAATTTTTCGAAAAAAATTTTGGGTATAAAAATATAAGGTATAAAATTTGAGGTCCGGATCACGGATGAGTTTCATGAATCCAATTATACCATTGTGTTACCCAAATCACGTAGAACACGAAAATAATTTTTTCGTAATTTTCTGAGCACGTTTAGTCCAAGAAAATTTCGGTTAAAGTATTCAGCCGTGAATAGTGACCGAACCCTTCAACCCCAGATTTGACGAGATTTAGGTCAAATCGGTTCATAAAAATGGTAGATTTGTGTTTGCCTCTGTTAGATCTATATTTTGATATATATATTGCATGTATTTTGTACCGGAATGTGAGATTTCTGAAAAATGGGTCGAAGAAACCTGAATTGCAGACATTCGGGCGAAGAAGAAGCAGGCGCGTGCGAGACACGCGTGCGGAGGCGCGTGTCACCAAGCAGGCAAGCGCGTGCACCACACGCACGAGAAGGTGCGTCGGTGCACAGCGCCCAGGCGCGTGCAACTCACGCGCGCGTAGGGGCGTGAGTTGTCGGGTCTGACCGGGTCTGACCCGAACCCGGTTCAGTCCCAACTTGAACCAGGGTTCCGGGTCCCAACCCGCATCCGAGATCCGGATCTGGCTAGGGACGCAGGCCGCGTGCGTGCAGGCGCGTTGCCCACGCGTCAGGCGCATCTGCAAACCCGCACTGGGCGCGTACAGGCGCGTGCCTGATGCGCTGCGTATCTTGCACGTGCCCAGGCGCCTTCCCGGCACGTGGGGGCGCGTGAGACGCACCGCCGGGGTCCTGGCGGCGCGTGAACCCTCCCGGCGGCGCGTAGGTCGTCCTAAAATTGAAATTTTCTGATTTTTGAGGGTTTTGTGATAAAAAATGATTAATTGTGGGTTTTTATGTACTGAATCCTATTCCGAATGGTGAAATGTAATTCTGGATTGTGGTGTATGGTGTCCGTTGATTCATACGCTCGTCTTGGAATCTGTATTCGAGTCATTTTGGTTTTGGTGATTCGTAGGGTACATAAAATTGTGAACTAAGTATCAATATGTCATTAATGTCTCTTTTTCTGTGTGACAGAGACGTGACTGCAAGGAAAACTGTCGTTCTAGATCTCGTAAAGGGAGACAAGCTGAACTGTGACAACTATGATATTTGGCACCGGAAGGTTCAGTCTGTTTTCGAGGAACAAGAACTCGGGGAAGTTCTTAAGAATGAGATGGTGGATCCCAGGGAGGGTACCATGGCACAAGCACGACGAGATCAGGAGGTGTATCGTGCTTGGAAAAAGAAGGATGGCCAAGCGAGGGTGATCTTTCTTAGCAGCATGCACGATGAGCTGATTCCGATCTACGAGCAGTATCCTACTACACAGTCGATCTGACATGCTCTGAGAGAGCACTATGGCGCCCCGTCAGCTACTAAGTTGAGGATGCTGACCTATAAATTCATCACGTACAAGAAGAGGCACGATCATACCATGAAACAATATTTAATGCACATGTCGAGTATGATCGCTTCTCTGAAGAGTATGGGAGAGCCGATGTCTGATGAGCTTCAGGTACTGGGTGTGATCCAGTCCTTGCCTGACTCCTGGGATGTGATTAAGACCTATCTCACGCACACTGAGAGTATTTGTACTTTCATGGACGTTAGTAGGCACTGTGAGCTCGAGGAGGAGCGCCAGGAGATAGCTAGGACTTCTTCTGCACATGCTAACATTTGGAGTTGAGTAAGGGCTCCCGAGGGGTAAAGTGCAAGTGGCGCAAGCATGAGAAGAAGGCCAAGGCAAGAAGAAGCAACCTGCCAAGACCGACGACAGAGTACAGAAACGCAAGAAGAAGGAGCTCGATAAGAGCAAGGTCCAATACTACGTGTGTGGCAAGACTGGGTATTTCGCACACGAGTGTGGCGAGCGAAAGGTAAGTTCTTCTTCTTTACGTGGTTTGAGTTACGTGTCATCTAGTGTGATGCTCGCTAGCTCTTCTCCTTTGTGGATTGTAGATTCAGGAGCCACGGACCATGTAGCTCGTGACAAGAGCGCATACGTGGAGTTCCGCCGTTTGAGTCCCCAAGCGAGGAGGCTGTACATGGGGAATGAAACATTTATTGAAGTGAAAGGGATTGACACTTGCAAGTTATTGCTGCGAAGTGACCAAGTCTTATATTTTCATGACGTTTTGTATGCTCCTGAGATTAGGCGGAATCTTGTATCTGTCCGATGTTTGGATTTGTTAGGATATTCTGTGTTGTTGGGAAACTCTAGAGTTTCCATTACATATGACAGTTCTTTGATTTGTTCTGATTTGGTCTATGAGGGACTATATGTACTGGATATGATTTCATTTTATGAGATTCATTCTTCTTCTACTATTGCTTTTGCATCTGATAGTGCAGTGAATGATGTGAATGTATGGCATAGTAGGTTTGGCCACATAGGGCAAGAGAGGATGACCCAGTTAGCTACGAGTGGTTTGTTGGGCCCGCTAACCAAGGTCCAGTTGCCCGTGTGTGAGTTTTGCTTTGCGGGCAAAACCACTAGAAAACCATTTGGGAAAGTAATGAGAGTTGGGACTCCATTGCAATTGGTCCATTCCGATATTTGTGGACCCATGAATGTGAGAGCCCGAAACGGAGCCACGTATTTTATTACGTTCATAGACGACTACACGCGTTTCGGTTAAATCTACCTGATCTCGCACAAGTCTGAGGCACTAGAGTGCTTCAGGAGGTTTATCAGCAAGGTTGAAAATCAGCTAGACATGAGGGTGAAAACTCTCAGAACTGATCGGAGGCGCGAGTATCTGTCTGAGCAGTTCAAAGAGCTCTGTTTTGATAGAGACATTACTAGACAGTTGACTATTCCTGCTACTCCTCAGCAGAATGAAGTAGCCGAGAGAAGGAATATGACTCTTTTGGAGATGATGAGGTCGATGATGGTGCAGGCCAATTTACCTATGTCCCATTGGGGGAATGCGTTGTTAACTGTAACCTACGTTCTTAACCGTGTTCCGACGAAGTCCGTAGTCAGCACCCCATATGAGCTTTGGACAGGGAGACAGCCTGACCTTAGCCACTTAAGGCCATGGGGTTGTGCTGCGTATGTTCATGATTCCTCGCATCAATACGGCAAGTTAGGCCCACGAGGAAAGAAGTGTATCTTTATTAGATACTCTGAACAGTCCAAGGGACACGTGTTCCTAGGAGAACATACAGACGGCACTATCACTGAGATAGAGTCTCGTGATGCCACTTTTCTCAAGAGTGATTTCCCTAAGAGAGGAGAAATCGATCGAGACTTCACCTTCTATGAGATGGATGAGCCTAATGGCTCAGCCGAGCCCAGCGGCGGGACTTAAGACCCTATTATGGATCTTGGTTCTAGTGGGAGCGGTCCATCCGAAGGTGTGATGGCTCTCTCTCCTCGTAGGAGTAGTCGGGGACAAATGCCTTGTCGCCGTTTCCCGATTGAGGATGAGATCCTCATTGTGACTCCTGAGGATGACGAAGAGCCGAGGACTGTACATGAGGCTCTCGAGAGTTCAACAAAGGACCAATGGTTACAGGTCATGCACAAGGAAATGGAATCAATGAGAGTCAACGAAGTCTGGGAGCTAGTTGACTTGCATGAGGATAGAAAGACCATTGAGAACAAGTTGGTTCTCAAGATTAAAAGAAAGGCCGACGGATCGATTGAGAGGTACAAGACTCGTCTGGTAGTCAAGGGTTACACGCAGACTAAGGACATTGACTACGAGGAGACTTTCTCCCCAGTAGTTAAGTTTACTTCGATCCGTTTACTTTTGACGATTGTCGCTAGTATGGATCTAGAGTTACACCATATGGATGTTAAGACCGCTTTCCTTAACGGGAGCCTGGATGAGGAGATCTACATGGAACAGCCCCCGGGGTTCATTCTAGTAGGTTAAGAGGACAAGGTCTGTCGACTTCGGAAGTCGATACACGGCCTAAAGCAGTCATCCAGGCAGTGGTACCTAAGATTTCACGAGGAGGTGATATCTTACGGTTTTACGATGGTCGAGGAGGATCATTGTGTCTATCTAATTCGGTCCGATAACTCTTTTGTGATCCTGTCGTTGTATGTGGATGATATAATGTTGGCTGGGAACAACATTCAGTATTTAATGACCATCAAAGCGTGGTTGTCATGCAGTTTCGACATGAAAGACATGGGTGAAGCTGAGTTCATTCTCGGAGTTCAGATCCAGAGGGATCGCTCGAGAAAGATGTTGGCTCTTTCACAAGAGACCTACATTAGGAAAATTCTCGAGCGATTTAGGATGAGTGACTGTAATCCCATAGATACTCCGATCGCCAAAGGTGAAGGCCTGAGCCTGGAAATGTGTCTGAAAACTCAGGAAGAAGTAAGGGAAATGTGTGAAGTACCTTACTCCAATGCAGTGGAAAGTTTAATGTACACAATGTTGTGTACTAGACTGGACATTTGTTATACAGTTGGTCTGGTGAGCAAATATCAGAAAAATCCTGGAATGGGTCAATGGAGAGCTGTGAAAAGGATTTTCCGATATCTAAAGGGAACTGCAAACTTCTCATTGTGTTACGGGAGAGGTGATTTGCGCATTGTAGGGTATTCAGACGCCGATTGGGGATGCGATTTAGATAAGTGCAAATCGACATCAGGTTTTGCTTTCTTGCTCAATGGCGGGGCCATCTCTCGGAGCAATAAGAAGCAAACCTGTATTGCTCTATCTAAGATGGAGGTTGAGTTCGTGGCATGCTCAGTTACAGTTCAGGAGAATGTTTGGTTCCGGAGACTACTGGATGACTTAGAGATTGTAGTGGATAGTGGGAGGCCAGTAATGATTTATTGTGATAATCAGGCCGCTATCGCTTACACTCAAGACCCTAAGTTTCATAGTAGGACCAAACACATTGACACCAGATACCATTACGTTAGAGACAACATCGAGAAGGGTGAAGTGACCATCAAGTACATTTCGACACACAGCATGGTGGCTGACTCCTTCACCAAACCCATTACTAGAGACTCCTTTCTAGGGCATATAGAGTCATTGGGTTTGGGTATTTTCTGACATTTCTCAGTTTGTACTTATTGATGACATTGATGCTTATTGATTTTCTATATATATGGTTATAGTGTATTATTCAGTCACTTTTGTGTTATATTTTTCATTTAATGCACTTACTTTTATTGTCATATATATATTCCGTGATGTGATAATAGATATGTCAGACAGGTGAGGTCGACTCTCACACACGAATGACCACCTCCGGCTCTAAGTGAGCGGGGATGAGACGATTTCTAGCTGTAAGAGGCTTTGAGAGTGGCCCTGTTAGAACATAAGTCGTTCTGATATGTGTTCAGGATGAGGTCATATACGATATGATCGATATGTACGTACCCACATCCATGTTGCCTGTGAGTAGCCAAGTTTGAGATCTCGGATATCACCTGCGACTTGTGATATTGTCTCTGAGGTACTCTCTCTGAGATCTCTGGGTAAAGTTTTATGTGTAGACTGAGTCCCTATACTTGTACAATGTTAGAGAAATATGGCATATATCCTTTTGAGAGATGAGGGAATAACACTGTAGCACGTGTTTCATACAGCGTGTGAAAAGACGACTTGGGATAGTGAGAGCTATATTACTTGAGACAATAAATTAAAATTTATCCCCAAACCCCACCGTGTGAGACCCGAGATCCATTGGGTGGGATCTCTTATACCCTTATTACTTTCGGCTGTTTCTTGAGGTTTTGATTCAGTGTTTGCTATTTTAGTCTGTTTACCGATAGCCCGGAAGATAAATTGAGGTCTGATAGACAGGTCTAGGAAAGCAGCTGATTTGAGACAGATAGATTCGAGTTTGGGAAAAGAAAGACAAATTAACATTGCATTATTATGTTGTATTCACCGACCGGTCTTTTGTGTTCGTCCATGTAGGGATTTGAACATAATAGTGGATACATAGTCGAGCGATATCTGGGGATTAATTCGATGAGAAAAGTAGCTCGATGGATGCAATCAGTTTTGGATCTGGGTACTGCGAGATTTCTTTTGATACTAACGGTGACTACTCGATCATCCTAACAGGTGCATCGAGAAGTCTTTGTTTGCAGGTGTACTCGTTAGTCGCACGACGTCCAACCCTGTATGAAAACCCAGTAGGGTGATATGGTAGATTACTTGAGTTGTGATCTGTAGACGGATGTAAAATGCCTTCGTATGCAAGTGAGAGATATTGGTAGTACCCACATAGGGGCAGTTACATTTTTTGAATTTCAAAAATAAAGGGTAATGAGTAGTTACCCATTACCCAACTCCCTCCTATTTTCTCTCACCACACTTTCACGGAAGTTATTTTTCTAAATAGTAAATTGACTCTTGCAATTTTTTGGGTGAGTGACAATTCAACGAAGGAAAAATTATTCCATTTTTTTAGAGAGAAAAATAGAGTAATGCCTATTTTTCTGAGAGAGAAAAAATTTCTTTTTAAGAGAGAAAATTAATTGTTGCGTAGAACAATTAAAATTGAGGGTTTTCCGATTGTTTATAAATCACCGGGTTAAGAGTTGGATCGTTGTGGTATTGCGGTGATAGTTCGATTATTGTAACTATTATCCCGACTTCGAGAAATTCGTGTTCAGAGTTCGCGATTCTGATTATCTTCTGCATCACTGATTAAGGTATATCGCGAACTCAAACTTTTACGGTTCTGAAATTATATTTATTACTTCTGCTGCGTGTATTAGTCATGTTTTATTCTAACAAAGGCTTTCTTAAGCACGTGTCCATTTCAGTCGCCATATCTGTCTGACAAGGAATCTCCTTTGTATGGTTTGCAGTTGAATTCTATTCTACATTTGGTTTGTGGATGGCGAAAGATAACTCATTAAAACCAAATAAGAGAGGAAAAAGTTAATTCACCACTGTTGTGGTAGAGGGAAGGACAATTCTGGTGCCTTATGGCATTGGAAGCTTTCTTGGAATATAGAAATAGGGTGGTAACAAAGAGCTTTTTAAGACTAAGTTAGATATACTTAGTCTAGCAGAAACAAAGACGAGAGAATGGATTGCATCAGTGCTATTCTTTGTGGAGTTTGTATGTGCCTGGTGTTTTCTGGCAGTAAAGAAGACATTGTGGTGTGAAAGGGAGTGAAACTGCAGGTTTTGATGATTATAAAGAAAAATATGTCAATAAATAAAGTCTTTTTCATATTCCCCATTTTCTTTATCATTTGTCATTTCTCTTACTTAATCCCAAAGTTTATTTAAATCTTAAAAGTTACAGATTTAGCAAAAGGAAAAGGCATTGATGGTAACACAAATTCTACTCAGCAAGAGCATATGATTTACATAGAATTGCTTGTCGTGTAGGTCCTGTCCCCAAAGTGAAACAATGGAAAAATGATGACTAATTATTTCACATAGATACCCCATGCTGTTCTAGGGTTTATTCCCCAAGAAAAAAATAAGCTAACCCATCTCCTACAGATTGCCCCATCCCTTTACTCACGGGCATGTAATGTCACAGCCATACCCCAGTCTACAACAACAGAATACCCCTTATCAACATTTGGTAGAAAGTCCACATTCGATGTCATTTCATCCGGTGGCATAAGGGGTTTATTGCCCTAACTAATAGGGAGGGTTCAAGGCCCTATACCCCATCCCTCTAGTGATAAAAGGAGGCTTTATCCAACGAAGAAAAAGTGCTGTTCAAAATGCTACTGTCATTGCATCAAAAAGTAACCAACAAAACAATTCAACCTTAAAAGGCTGAGGCTTCAAGACATTTCCTTCAACTTCAGCACATATATTTAATAAATACATCATAGTAACTAAATAATTATAGAAAATTATTAATTTTTAGAAACTAATACTGATCTGAAACTTCTCCCAAAGCTTATTCTTTGTATTCTGTGGAACCTTGCTCCAAGTAGGCCACAACCCAATCAGATGTCCCTTGATGGCGCCAGTAATAACGCGGACAACTTTAGGATCAATAAAGCTATTAACCAAGAAAATTTTATAATTTAAGTCATGAAATGACATTAAGGCATTAAAATTACTACAAAACAAACTTTAATGACTTACGTATGATTAGCTACTTCGATAAACGTTCGACCCTCTAGAGTGAGTGGCACATCAGTCCCATGATTTGGGCCTCTACCTTGACAGGCGAACGAATCCGCAGGAGTCTCAACCTCAGGATTGGGAGCTTTAGTTACAACAAGGTTCTCCACCGTATCATTTAAATACGTCGACCCTCGACCGCTCTCATTTCCGGTCGTAGAACTTCCTCTTGACCTACCTCCTCTGCCTCAAACCATATCTGTATTTCAGAAATATATTTGTTAGGTCAAATTGAATATCAAAACATATAGAAAATATTTAGATATTATAATAACTGTATATGTATCGAAATATAACAATATGATCACCCACTTTTTGCAGATCTTCAATTGCATAGAACTTTTAAATGAGAGGAATAAAATGAAATAACAAAAAATAAAGAAATACAAACATCATGTACTTATAAAAACACCACAAAAAGTATTTAACATTGAAGACACTATAAAATCAAAACAACGACAACATTAACGTCATAAATCGAAAACATACAAATACATAAGTGAAACAAATATAAAGTCATTCCATGTCATCATCGCCACCATCTCCATCTGGCTCTGTTTCAAAGGAATCAAACTCTTCTTCTTCTTCTTCTTCTTCTTCTTCTTCTTCTTCCTCTTCTTCTTCAACATCCATTAAGAAATGATAGCGGTTTTGTTCTTCTTGTGGTACTTCAGTTGAAGTTACCTCTTCCATATCTCCAACAATTAGAAATCTTGAGTCATCAAATTCAGTTGTATGGTCAACAACTATAAGAATTGAAGGTTCATCTTCTTGATAAATGGATTCTAGAGAAATCGAAAGTGTTACGCCATTAGTAGCTGCCCGTCTAGTCTTAGTTTTACATACAACCCACCAATCACTTTTTTCTCTCTTCTTAGAAGAGTATGACGTGTAGTAAACTTGTTGGGATTGTGATGCCAACACAAAAGGCTCATTAGAATGCAGTCTTGATTTATGATTAACTTCAACTAAACCGTGACGGGGGTGCACTCTAACTCCTTTTTCAGTGTCGTACCAAATGCACTTAAATAACATCAGTCTGTTACAAACTCTAAAATACTCTAACTCTATGATCTCAATCAACGTGCCAAGTCACGTTCGTAATCATTATAACAACTCCCTTTCACACATACACCGCTATCCGCAGTTGATTTATCCTGCCCATACTTGTGTGTGTGAAACTTGAAACCGTTAACGAAATATATGTTATAACATTTCACTGAGCGTGATGGCCCTTTTGCTATATCTCTTATATTTTTAGTAACGGAATTTCTCTCATCTACTACCTATATATAAAAGAAAGAAATACAATATAATTATATAAAATAATGACGTACATGTACTTTGAAATTAGTTTATATTTGTAAATGGAATACTATACTTACAAAGCGCCTTAACCAACTTGCAAATTCTTGTTCACATTGTCTCTCAATTTGCTCATCCGTAATATATGGATTTTGTTGTCTAAGAACATCATCAAATATCCTTGTCAAGACAACGATGTAACACGTCAGTAAATTATCATTTACTGTCTTAGATAAAAAGTAATTGATTATCAAGAAACGTACTCAATAAATTCATTAAGTTCAATGCAATTCAATAACATATAAATCACTACAGCGTTGTATTCTGATTCAGAGAGAAATCTCCGATGACATTCCCCAATTGGTCGACCGGTGAGAGAAAATATTGATAATCTCCCCATAGATTGAACAACTCCCCCATCATCATTTCGAGGAACTCAATTCAACCTTGTTTGAAAATGGGGTTCAAAATAAAAGGAACAAAATGTTGAAATCTCCTCAACAATATAATTCTCACAAATGGATCCTTCAGCGCATGTTCGATTTCGCACTTTCTTCTTTAATCGATACATATACCTACAAATTATTTAACTTTAATTATCAAAAGAATAAATAATATTTATTCAATAAATGTTCTTGACATTACCTCTCAAATGGATACATCCATCTATATTGAATTGGTCCTCCCACCTTAACTTCATAAGCTAAGTGAACAGGCAAATGCTCCATACTGTCAAAGAATGATGGGGGGAAGATTTTCTCAAGTTTACAAAGCGTCTCGACTATATATGTCTCCAAAATCATAATGTGTTGTTTACGCAACTCAGTCGCAGACAAGTCTCTAAAGAAATTACTGAATTCTGTTAAAGCATTCCACTCAGCGTTTGGCACAAGGTCACGAAATGCAATTGGGATCAATCTCTGCAGAAATATGTGACAGTCATGACTCTTTATCCCATAAAATTTGTCTTCCTCCACACTAACACACCGAGGCAAGTTTGAAACATATCCATCAGGAAATTTCAAAATTTTCACCCTTCAATATACATTTATTACTTTATCTCTACTTAATGTGTATAAAACATTTGGCTTCCAAATCCTCCCATTAATTTCTTTCAATTCTAATTCTGGCCGTTTGCAATACAACCTCAAATCGAGTCTCGCCTTAACGTTGTTTTTGGATTTTCCTTTAACATACATAACAATGTTGAAAACATTTTCGAATACATTTTTCTCAATATGCATCACATCCAAGTTATGACGAATAAGAAGTGTTTTCCAATAAGGTAACTCCGAAAATATACTTCTTTTCACCCAATTATGTTCAACCCCAAAGCCTTAAATAGTTTGTTTGCCATATTTTGTACCAAAGATAATATCGAGAAGAAAAGATACACGAAAAAACATATTTTCACCAGATAGTCGCGGAGGAGGCGCATCACGCTCAACTTTTCCTTTTTGAAATTTATCCATTTGCTTCCGATACGGATGATTAAGTGGAAGAAATTGATGATGACAATCAAAAAATGAAGTTTTCCGACCATTAGCAAGGACAAAAAACTTTGTCTGTTCCATGCAATAAGGGCAGGCTAACTTCTCATAAGTGCTTCATCCAGACAGCATCGCATAAGCAGGAAAATCACTTATCGTCCATAGAAGTGCTGCCCTCATTTGAAAGTTTTGTTTTCTTGAAATATCATAAATGTTAACACCTGCATTCCATAACAATTTCAATTCCTCTATCAATGGTCTCAAGAAAATATCAATATGCTTAGTTGGATTTCTTGGCCCTGGGATAATCAGACTCAAATAAATAAAGGGCTGCTTCATACACACAAAGGGAGGAAAATTGTACACAGTGATAAAAACTGGCCAACAAGAGTAAGGAATAGTTGACTGACCGAACGGGTTAAATCCATCTGTGTATAACCCTAAACGCATATTTCGAGATTCAGAGGCGAAGGATGGGTTAGTATAATCTAAATGCTCCCACGCTTCACTATGGGCTGGGTGTGTAACAACTCCATCGTCGCTACGTTGATTTCTAGCATGCCATGTCATGTGCTCTAATATAGCTCTTAATATATACAGCCTTTGAAGTCTTGGTGTTAGCGGCAAGTATCGTAACACCTTATTTGATACTTTCTTTCGTCGTCCACTATAGAAATTTCTTATTTTATATCGGGAATGACCACATACCACACACTCGGTTTTATCTCGATTTTCTTGATAATATAACATGCAATAATTTTCACAAATATCAATCTTCTCATACCCAATGCCAAGTTTTTTTAATAGTTTCTTTGCTTCGTAAAAATTATTTGTCAATTTCGAATCTTCCGATAACATAGTTTGAATAATCCCATTGATGCGATCAAAACATGTATCACTCATATTGAACTCTGACTTGCAATTTAACATTTGTGACACAACTGACAACATTGTTTGCATTTAGTACCTATTCCATAATAGTTCTTCAGCAATTTTCAATAACTCATAAAACAATGCCATATCAGGATTTGGAGGCTCAATATCCTCAACATCGATGTGATCATAACCACAATTCCAATACATTTGAGGGCCTAAGGCATCCAGAACCATGGATCTATATGAAGCCTCAACATCCTCTCCACTTCTAGATGATTGTCCTTCTATTGATTCTTCATTTCTGACTTCTCCATGACAAACCCATATGGTATAACCATTCACAAACCCTCTTAAGAACAAGTGCACCACGACATCATCTCGACTAAAATATTTATGATTTTGACATTTCTGACAAGGACATCTAATCTTGAATTCATCAAGAACAAATGTTGAGAATATGCAAAATTCAAGAACTCATTAACACCCTCTACAAATTCCTCAGTCAAGTACCCATTAATTAAGCGACGATACATCCAACTACGATCAATCGACCCCATATTGAAGGACATTCTGTATAAGAAAAATGCAAAGATTTATCATATATGGATAATATAGAAGTGTAGTTGTAAAAGGATAGCTTAGAAACCATGAATAGAGGACGAGGTCATAAATAACTGTTTGCGGGCTTTCTCCCTAAAGGATTGAGTTTGGAATAGGTACTTAAAACATAAACATTATCTCCCGCTATATATTTTGCTCTTCACTTAATTCAAATGAGCTGAATAAGATGTGAAGAAATTGAAACTACTGACTTAATTACTTTATTCATCATATATCTCATTGGGGCATAACAAGGTAGATTTAAATTGCTCAACAAGGATTAACTTTGTTCTCCTGCTAAAAAGAGGAAGAGAAACAGGATTCACACCCTATTGGGCTCATTACTCCTACAAATACAAATGAGATCTAAGATCATGAAAACTTGAGATTTAATGGCTCAACTCTATATTCTAAATTGGGTCAAAAACAATTAAACCAGTCCCGAAATACACAAAAATTATATATTAAAAACATCGAAAAGCAGAAAAAATTGACACTTATAAAATTGGACAAAAATTATGTTACATGGTCTTAGAGGAAGGAAGAGAAAAAAAGGGACAACATAGATTGTAAGCAAATAGTATAAAACAAGGGCCTACCAAGTATAAAAGTAAAGACATGACCACACCAACAACTAATTTCCCAAAAGCTTTAGCTACTGAAGCAAGTACTTTATTGCTTATATGTTAACAGTTACTACTGACTCTATAATTTTTAGCAAATAGTATTTCCAATTCTCACTAATAGAAAAAACAAAAGATTTAATATATTCATGGTACAGAATCAAATTTAAATGGTAAAGTAGAGATATAAGCAAAAGCATCATGACATTCACAAACATGAAATAATACTTTAATTGAGGACCAACATATACTTATGCGAAACTTCTGACAGATTCAGATTTAATTTAGCCTCTCCTATAGAGAATGTGAAAGGGCACCTATATGTGCAACAAAGGATCGGAAATCTAGGAAGCGTAAAACAATTCGTGCAAGAGTGAAACTTCATACGCATCATATCTATGTATATAAGGTTGTGAATCCTCTTTCTCTTTCTCTTTAAAGAAAGGCAACACACCTGAAATGTTTTAGACCGAAACTCTCATCCTTGTCTCAAAAACTTAACTATCTACACCGTGTTGCACCAACCAAATTGCAATTGCATTCGAAATTATTAAAACAAAACAATGCCAAAAGCAAACAATTGGAATTATCAATAAAATTGTAATATAAAAAAATTATTTAAATTGATTAGTTATATATCTTTACTTTTATTTAAAATTAATTGCATATCATTTTTTGTCGGATAATTATCTTAGATCCTGAAAAAAGGCATGGCAATTTGATAAACACTTGATCCATAAGCTAGAATAAAACAAGAGCATGTACTCTACAATGCTGAAAAAAGCAACAGGAATTCAATGATCACTTCCACAACTTCAGTATTTCCAGTCAAAAAATGTATGCTATAATGATGAGGACCCAACTGAAAGCTGACCCACAAAACGTTTGAGTAATTTAGCTTCCACCACTAAGCACTTTGTACAAGGGGGTGGAAATTCCTGATTCACCGATTACCAGTTCAAAAAATTTCATTTACCTATATAGATCCTATCATTTGCAGTAGGTGGTAATTAACTAGACACCAACTGTTAAAACTTTGTGCTCAATGGATTGTGAATTGTTGGAGAATTTAAAGCCCCTTTCCTCCTCTCTGTACCTATAAGATCAAACGAATTGAGCAATGAATACAAGTCATTGGAAATATATACAAACGCTAAAAGAATTTCAACCATTAGCTTGCAAATGAAAAGGTTACATTCTTTAGAAAAAGGCGAAAGAATGGTCAACATAAGTAATAACAGCAGTGATTATCTTAGATGCCTGTGAGGGAGAAATGGTATTCTGGACTCTTCAATTGATCGGCTATCAAAAATAAAGTCATGAAATAATTCACAGCCTTGATTTGGTTAATTTGGTCAGCCATAACTTCTGTTTGCCACATCAAAACTATCGTATGTGCATAACATATTTCTTAAGGAAACAAAAATAGCATAACAAGGAAACATTCAAATAGGTGGCAACATTACATTCTCATAAGGTCAATAATCATGATGATTGTCACCATTACGTTAGTACATATATAGCATGAAGACACACTTGGACTCACGGCACATCACGGACACGTTGGCACGTCATTCATGTTGGCAGTGTGTTGTGTCTTAAGTCTGACACACAGACACGTCATTCATGCTTCATAGGTTGGTATGAACATCATCTTTGATGAAATTTATAGAACGCATCAAAAAACCTAATGGAAGTCATAGATGTATTGTTAAAACTGGAAATTTTTGACAAAATATATACATAAAGACACCAACTTGTACCCAAAAGCTACCAAAAACTGCATGAAATGTGGCCCAACAACAGCTATTAGGAATCCCGATTGTTAGACAGAAATGTTCTATAAGAAGCCCTAAATACAAGTCAACACCCAAGTAATTTCAAAACAAGATTACGATAGAAAAATGAAAGAATCGTTGATCCCCCCATATTCTTATTTACTTTATGTTATCTTTGGGTCAATTTGATGGAAAGCTTAAGAGAATGGAATCGATGCAGTCCCTGAACTCATTACACTGTTCACAGAAACCCTCAGGGAGATCACGAATAACACAGGAACCCTAAAATTTACATGAAGCAGATGAAGAACCCTAAGAGAGGAAACGAAGACAGTGAAAACACTAAATTTTATTAAAACCCTAAATTTTACAAAAACCCTAAAAATTGGAGCTTCAAAACCCTAAATTTACAAAAACCCTAAAATTTACAGCGAAAGGGAGATAGCAATGGAGAAGAACCATACCTTAAGAGTGACTTCAGATCTCTAAATTCGACATATACAAGCCAAGAGGAGCATCGATCTGGATCAACGGGAGAGCAGAGAGGAAAAAAAATTGAAGTCTAATTCGTCAAGTGTGAACTTATGCAAAGACATAAGTGAGTTCTGCAACGAATCAACGACGAATATGCGATACAAAATTTCCCTTGCTAAGGTACGTCGCTATTTCGTTCACTAATTTGTCTTTAAATTTTCTCGTGTTTATTTTCAGCGACGGAAAATTATCGACAGTAATCCGTTGTTAATTCCCTCGCGCGGAAGATTGGCGCTTATTTTAACGACTAAAGTACCGACGAAAATTTTCCGTCAGTATTTCCGTCGGTAAATGCATCTCTAATCCCTCGCTAATCCTTATTTTTTTTTCCCTCCACCAGTCGTTAAAGCGTCGTTTTTCCGTCACTATTAGCGACGGATATTTTCCCGTCGCTAATTTTCGGTCAGTGATAGTCTATTTTCTTGTAGTGGATGAAATTAAGCTTGAAAAAGATAAAAACCATAGACTTAGTTTTCTAATATATTATTGTTATAAAATGTGTTAAATTTTAAATTTATGAAAAATTAAATTAATATAAATCAGATAATTGAAATTTGTTAGAAAAATGATGAGTATTTCATTAATTAGTATAATTAATAATCATAAAAGTTTGAAATTGCGAGTAAAAAATACATTTTAAAGAGAACTAGGGTTGATTGATATTAGTTATAAACAAATTGAACAATCAAAGATAAGTCATAATATTTTCAGTGGACCGATAAAAAATAATAATAATAAATAATAATAAAATAAATAAAAATAATAATGATATTAATAAAAGAAAATTAAAAATTAACGGTTGACCAACTCAAACATATAGTCGACCAAGTGTATAGGCGGCTTGCTCGGTATAAACAGTCAACTGCATGTTGCAGTTGACCGTGTGCATCAGCTGGCATGCTGGCCCATGCGGTCGATCATGCACGGCCGATCGGCCCATGCAGCCAACTGCACACAAAGTGTAGTTGACCAAATAGATTTGTTTTTGTTTTGTTTTCACCAATTTTCTCCACCGTAATGTGTCACACTCATGTCATTCCACTCTTAAGCATCTTCTCTCTCGATACCTCACCGTTATACACACACACGTACGTACATATTTTTTATGGTCACCTCTTGGAAAGCACATTATATATAATTTCCTATTTGTCGTCATTCTTAAGCAACAATTGACCAAGAGGTGCCTCTCTAACGCGAGAGAGATAGAAGAATAACAATAGGGTTTGAAAAGAGAAAATCCTAAAACTCTCAAAAGAGAATATCACTCTCTAAGAAAAATATTATTAATCATGAATGTCAAAATAATGAAACACTACAAATATTTATAGGGAATGCAACTTCATAAATTAGGAAACTATAAAAATAAAGAAACTAAAGAAATTAAGTAATTAGTAAAATTGGAAAACTAGAAATTAGAAAAATTAGAAAACTAGGAAAATTAAGAAATTTTAAAAATTAGGAAATTATAGAAATTAGAAACTAATGCATATCTTCCTTTTTTTTGAACCACCTGAATTATTTTTAGAATTTTATCCCACATCAGTCTCCCCTTCCTGAAAAGAACTCGTCCTCGAGTGATATCTTTAATGTCTGCATTCATAACCTCAACTCTCTCATTTGGTTTTCTTCCCAAAAAACTTATATTGAGTATGATAAATATCAAAACAACTACTAGAACCAAATAATCATAGTCAACCTCAAATTCTTCTACCCCACCCACGTGCTTGTCTGAATTAGAATGGTAATAAACTTTTATATTTGTTGGATCAATATTGAAATATTCTGCTTTCGAATAAAAAATATCTACATTCTTTCTAATTATGTTGTGAATTGATTCTACGACATTGCGAACTTCCACCGTATCACATGTAACACTTAGTAGCAAGAGGGTGAATGCAAAATAATTATGAGATAATAATATCATAACTTCATATGACGGATCTTCCAGATTTTTCAAAAAACTTGTTTTAGTCTAACCTGTGTCAAGTACCACCATTTTCTTTTGTGTCTCAGCCTCTAAAGAAACAATGGCATTTGCAGATTGTAATAATTTTGGCGAGCCAATGTCCTCCGTACCATGCATTGAGTTTGAATCTACACATGCAATAACATCACCGCTACGAGTTTGAAAGAACCCATTCCATTGCGTATCATCTCGCTTTGGGATCAACAACACCTTTCTAACCATTAGGTTCTGCACATCTTCGTCTTCTCCATCTAGCTCATAGATCCCTTCATCCTCATCAGCCGACCTTTTATCATCCTCCCTACAATAGCCGACCAGATGAATTTGACGGCGTTATGAGCAATTGTTAAATCTATGTCTAACTTGTCCACACCTGTAGCACTTATCTCCCATCGGCTTCGAATAAGGGTTGTTGTTGGCTGGTTCCTTTACATGCTTCTTCTTTACCATATTTTTCTTCACGGATTCACTTACCCTAGATGTCTTGCCTAAGGGTTTACAGGTACCTTCATTCCCATAATATCCCCTAAACTCTAATGACTCTGCTTTCTGGGCTTTATTGAGTGTTAAAATGATCTGACAACCGATTTTATCATGGATTGCAGGTTTCAATCCATGAATATACCTCGCCACCTGTTGACCTTCAGTCTCCATCAAATTATTTTGTATTGATAATCGTAAAAAATTTATAATATATTCAGCCACAGATTTTTGCTCATACATCAACGTTTGGTATTGATGAAACAAAAACTGATCATAATCTGAAGGAAGAAATCTGCCCATCAACATCTTCTTTATTTTTTGCCAAAGTCTTATTGGCTGTTTTCCCAAACGCCTTAGTTGGATTTAAATTTGTTCCCACCACGAAAAAGCTCTACATTTTAATCGATATGCCACCAGCTTTACTTGCTTATTCTCTAAAATCTCTGCGAACTCGAAAAACCTTTTGACGTCTGCTACCCAATTTAGAAAATCTTCAATATTTAGATTCTCATTGAATGAAAAGATATCGACTTTCAATCGAAACTCTTCTTGTCAATATTGACGAGTTGTTCTTGAATTAGGGTTATGATAAAAAAATTAAACAACCTCCTTGTCTGAAGAATCATCCTCGTTGGTTTGAACCCTACGAGACTGTTGTGGTAATATGAAATTGAAGTGAGGTCCCTGAGCGATTCTCCTAACGCAACCTTCACCTCCTATATTGTCTTGATTTGATCGCAACGTCCGCAGTTTCGTTTCTATCTGCTCCGTTCATGATTCTATCCGCTCCGTTCGTAATTCTACCCGCTCCATTTGAACAGACAAAGTTTGGAGTGCAGAGTAATATCTTCACCGACTTGGTTGGCCATCGCAAGGGAAAACCTTGACTTTGATACCACCTAACGCGAGAGAGATAGAAAAATAGTAACAAGGTTTGAAAAGAGAAAATTTTAAAACTCTTAAAAAAGAAATATCACTCTAAAAAAAAATATTATTAATTATGAATGCCAAAATAATAAAACACTATAAGTATTTATAGAAAATATAAACCTCATAAACTAAGAAACTATAAAAATAAAGAAACTAAAGAAATTAAAAAACTAGTAAAATTGAAAATCTAAAATTTAGAAAAATTAGAAAACTAGAAAAATTTAAAAATTTAAAAAATTAAAAAATTATAAAAATTAGAAACTAATGAATATTTTCATTTTTTTTGAACCACTTGAATAATTTTTAGAATTTTGTCCCACATCACTCTCTCTCTCTCTCTCTCTCTCTCTCTCTAAAACCTTCTCATTCAAACACATTTTAAACAAAAAAAAAAAGGGGGAGAGCTCCTTCACTTTGGTTGACCGGAGACACCCACTATTTCAACTGAGAGCTATCTTTAACCATGTATATTAGTACGCTTGAAAGCACAATATGTGAACACACTTGAATCGAGAGCTACCTATATGTCAACTGAGAGGCACAATTTCCTCTAGCTTGTATATAAGTACACCCACCCAAATCAAGCGTTGATGATGATCAAATCTCGTATATAGAGACTTGGTACCAAACAAATCATATAAAAGTAGTCATTGTTTCGTATCCCTCTCAAGTTCTCCATATTCTTACCTTGGAATCAAAGTAGGAAGACAACTTTGCTTTTCCATTTTGAGTGTTTATAAAAGAGAAAACATGACTGTAATCAAAAAAAAAAAAAAAAAAAAGAGAGAAAACATGACAACTAAGACTTCGCCTAGATTGCACCGAAAAAATTATATTTTGTAAAAATATAAAAAATAATAGGATACCGGAAAACGTGGGGGAAATGTGTACATACGAAAAAAATAAAATTTTTATATAAATATTAATTATTTTATAAAAATATAAAATAATTATATTTTATAATAAGATTTTAAAATGATCAAATATAAAATTATTAATCATAATATAAATTACATAAAAATTATAATTAAATAAATAAATAATTTATTAAATATAAAAATATAAGAATTTGTCCCATGGCTTGGATTTTTCTTTTTGTAACAGTCTAGAGTTGATCAAGCCATGCAATGAGAAGTGGCATTTCTTGGCCCAAATCCTATGGAGATACATTTTTTTTTTTTTAATGTTAAAGTTATATTTTATAATTTTATTGAAATCGCACATTAGAAACCAATTTATCTAGAACATGATTTTATGGCTATTCAAAATGTGTCGATGCTTGTTTCTCATAATAGTCTTAAATGTTGATTTTTTTTTTTTTTTTTGAAAAAAAGAAAAGGGGTAAGACCTGAATTTTTAGTATATATATATTTTTATAAATTATCAATATTTATTAATTATTTTGAATTTGATTAAATAAAATTTGAATTGAACAAAACTTTCTCAGCGTCATTTTACTTCGTATATAAAACTTCAACATGAAATCTTATTTGAGAGAAGTGTGGGCCACTGAATCAACTGACCATTGCTCACCATGAGTTTTTTTAGTATGTGGATAAATTATAAATTGTTTTTCTTTTCTTTTTTAAGAAACAAAAATCAAATAATTTCTTCATAATCACCCATGACTTCTATTCCCCACATTTTTGTCTCAAAGTTTACATTTTTAATTTCCTATTCTTATCTTAATTTTTATTATATATAGTTTAAATTTTAAATGAATCCCTGGCATTATACCCTTCTTAACATAATAAGAACCTTTTTCTTTTATTTTTTAATTTATCATGGAACTAAAGAAGTGAAATTAATTAATAGGGATAAACTTGCCACACTTATATATTTTCCAAGAAAAATGTAAAATTGTAACTTTTTTCTTCACCTAACATCTACAAAGGGAATTCGATTAATTAAAATTATTTACTAAAATATATTAAACTCATTCGAGGTGCGAAAAAAATCTTCAGCCACTTGATATTCTAGTTGCTGTTATAGCAAAGATCTCATTCCAAGAAATAGCTATCGCATAAATTAAATGGTCACAGTCTCCTCTTCAAATTTTATGATTTTAGATTCAAATTTTGATATAACAAAAATATATATATATATTGATAGAAGGTAAAAGGAGGAATTTTTGTGGCGCTTAAAGAATGTAATAGCTTGACATTGCTAAAGGCTCGGAATAGGATTAGAACTTATAATTTTGGTTGGTAGGGGGACAAAATCGAAACTAGAATCAGAACGATAGTTTTTGCTTCAGTTTTAAAATTAGAAAATTTTTTATACTCCCAATTCTAGAATGGTTTTGGTTCCATTATAATTTTTACATTTTTGTATTACTTTTTTACATTTCTCATAATTTTTTAAAGGTTTTCACGTTTCGATTTCTGATTTCGATTCCATAACTTTTTATAAGTCTTGATTCCGATTTAAAATCAAAACCGAATCAGTGGTTTAGCCATTTTAGTTTGACAATCGGATCAAAACCATTTTTAAAGTTCTGATTTAATTTTATAAGATTTGATTTGAGTTCAATTAAGGTTTAAATCAGAATCTAGCTCATGTTAGTGTTGGTAAATGCTCACGTAGTGGTATTTTACCTAAAATAAAATTCAATTTTGAATTTTAAATAGAAATGGGATAACTCCCATTACCCATAATACACTCCCCTATTTTAAGCCAATTTCCTTTTAAGTGCATTAAATTTTGATTTTCCTTCCAATTGTGAATTAGTATCATTATTGGAAAGTTTTTGTTCTTTGAAAAAGAAGGTTTTGTCCCATTGAGAGTGGATTGCAGCATTGTATTTTTTAGAAAGAAAAATACACCATTGAGAGAGTTAGAGAAATTCTGAGTAGGGAATTTTTACAGCAATCAAATCACCGGACTTAGAGTTGCGACGTCGTGGAATTATAGTGATAGTTCAATTCTCGTGATTATCACCCGTTTGCGAGAAAAATCGAAACAAACGATTCGCGATTCTCAGAGAATTTATATTGATCATTGAGATATACCAAAAATCTTAATTTTTATGATTCCAAAAATTTTTAATGTATGTTTTCGCTGCGTGATTGAGTCACATAATTTTCTGAGCACGTTTAGACCATGAAAATTCTAATTGAAGTTTTTAGCCGTGAATAATGATTGAACCATTCAACCTCAGATTTGTCGAGATTTAGGACAAATCGAAGCATGAAAATGGTAGATATATTTTCCTGATATCATGATCTATGTTTTCGTATATATATTGTATATTATTAATGCCGGAAAGTAGAGCTTCAAAATTGGCCACGAAGGACTGGAATTTTGGACTCAAAATACGACGAGATTAGAGTACGATTATTCCAAAAATCGAGTCAAATATCGTTGGAATAAATGGAATTGGAGATTTCTAAAAAAAAATTGGTGAAAATGGGGACAAAAAAGTGATTTTCCGGCATTCGGGTCAAAAGATCCGGTTGCAGAAACCATTGGGCGAAGAAGAACCACCCCAACTCCCAGGTGCGTGCACATCACGCACGTGACAGGAGCGTGGCGTGCAAGAGGGCGGGTGCAAGGAGCTCACGCGCGCTGAGACATGTAAGCTGCTGGGGTCGGTCTGGGTCAGCTTCAACCCGGATCCAGGCCCGAACCGCAAACCCGAACCGGATCCAGGATCCAGAATCTGACCCGCACCTGGGACACAGAACTGCACCCTCCCGGCGGAGTGTGGCGGCGCATGAACCCTACCTGTCAATGTCTGGCGACGTGTGAACCCTCTCAACAGGGCGTAGGCTTGCCCAGAATTAAAGTTTTTCCAATTTTTGAGTGCCAAAAATGTAACTAATTATGGGTTTTTGTATATGGAATCTTAGTCCGAATGGTAAGATGCAATCCTGGATTGTGTTGTATTATGTCTGTTGACTCATACACTCATCTTGGGGTCTGTACTCGAATCATTTGGGTCTTGATGATTCGTAGGGTACACAAAATTGTGAAATTAAGCATCAATTATTACTGATTTCTCTATTTTTTCTATGTGACAAAGACATGACTGCAATAAAAACTGTCGTTTTGGATCTCGTGAAGGGAGACAAGTTGAACGGTGACAATTATGAGATATGGTATCGAAAAATTCAGTTTATCTTTGAGAAACAAAAACTCGAGGAGGTTCTTAAGCACGAGATAGTGGACCCCGAGGAGGGTACCACGGCACAGGCTAGACAGGATCAGAAGGTATATCTTGTTTGGAAAAAGAAGGATGACCAAGATAGGATGATCCTTCTTAGTAGCATGCACGATGAACTGATCTCAGTCTACGAGTAGTATCCTACTGCAATGTCGCTGTAACTCGCTCTGAAAGAGCATTACAGCTCTCGTTCAGCTCTTAAGTTAAGGATGTTCACCTATAAATTCATCACGTACAAGAAGAGACAAAATCATACTATAAAGCAGCATTTAATACATATGTCGAGTATGATTGTATCTCTGAAGAGTATGAGGGAGTCTATGTCTGATGAGCTTCAAGTACTATGTGTGATCTAGTCTTTGTCAAACTCCTGGGATGTGGTTAAAACCTATCTCACGCACACTAAGAGTATCTGTACTTTCATGGACGTGAGTAGGCATTACGAGCTCGATGAGGAGCGCCAAGAGGTGGCTAGATCTATTTCAACTCGCGAAGTCGAGTAAGGGCTCGCGGGGCATTAAGTGCAAGTGACGTAAGCATGAGGAGAAGGCTAAAGGCCAAGGCAAGAAGAAGAAATCTACCAAGACCGACGACAAAGGGCAGAAGCGAACGAAGAAGGAGTTCGACAATAGCAAGGTCTAATGCTATATGTGTGGCAAGCATGGGCATTTCATACGCGAGTGTGACGAGTGAAAGGTACATCCATCTTCTTTACTTGATTTGAATTATGTGTCATCTAGTGTGATGCTCGCTAACTCTTTTCTTTTGTGGATTATACACTTAGGAGCCACAGACCATATAGCTCGCAACAAGAGCGCATACGTGGAGTTCCGCCGTTTGAGTCCCCATGTGAGGAGACTGTATGTGGGGAATGGAGCATTTGTGAAAGTGAGAGGGATTGGTACGTGCAAATTGATGCTGCGAAATAACCAAGTCATGTATCTTTATGATGTTTTGTATGCTCCTAAGATTCGAAAGAATCTCGTCTCTATCCGATATCTAGATCAGTTAGGATATTCCATTTTGTTGGGAAACTCTAGAGTTTCCGTTTATAATGATAATATTTTGATTTTTTCCGGTTTGGTCCATGAGGGACTCTATGTACCGGATTCGATTCTATTTTATGATAATTTTCCTTCATCTCCTATTGCCTATGCATCTGATAGTGTAGTGGATGCTGTGATTGTATGACATAGTAGACTTGGCCACATAGGGCAAGAGATGATAGGCCGATTAGTTGCGAGTGGCCTATTGGGCCCGCTAACCAAAATCAAGTTGCCCTTGTGTGAGTTTTGCCTAGCGGACAAAGTTATGAGAAAACTATTTGGGAAAACAATGAGAGTTGGGACTCCATTGCAGTTAGTCCATTCTGATATTTGCGGACCCATGAATATGAGAGCCCAAAACGGAGTCATGTATTTCATTACATTTAAAAAAGACTACACGCGTTTCAGTTACGTCTATTTGATCTCGTACAAGTTTGAGGCACTAGAGTGATTCAGGAGATTTATTAGCGAGATTAAAAATCAGCTAGACTTAAGGGTGAAAACTCTCAGAACCGATCGGGGGCGCGAGTATCTGTCTGAACAGTTTAAAGAGCTCTGTTTCGAGAGAGACATTACGAGACAGTTGACTATTCCTGCTACTCCTCAGCAGAACGGAGTAGCCGAGAGAAAGAATAAAACTTTATTGGAGATGGTGAGGTCTATGATAACGCAGACCAATTTACATGTCTCCCATTGAGGGGATGCGTTATTGACTACCGATTACATCCTTAACCGTGTTCCAACAAAATCTGTAGTCAGCACCGCATACGAGCTTTGGACAGGGAGGCAGCCTAACCTTAGCAATTTGAGGTCATAGGGTTGTGCCACGTATGTTTATGATTCCTCGCATCAATATGGCAAGTTAGACCCGCGAGAAAAGAAGTGTATCTTTATAAGATATTCTGAACATTTTAATGGACATGTGATCCTAGGAGAGCATACGGACGGCACTATCATTGAGATTGAGTTTCGTGATGCCACTTTTTTTGAGAATGATTTCCCTAAGAGAGGAGAAATCGATCGGGACTACACCTTCTATGAGATGGAGAGCCCAGTGGCTCAGTTGGCTCCAGTAGTAGGACTCAAGTACCGGTTACGAATCTTGGTCCTAGTGGGAGCGGTCCATCAGAAGGTGAGGAAGCTCTCCCTCATCGTAGGAATAGTCGGGGACATGTACCTCATCGTCGTTTCTCGATTGAGGATGAGATTTTCATTGTGACTCCTGAGGACAATGAAGAGCCAAGGACATTCAGGGAGGCCCTCAATGGTCCAGCGAAGGACCAATGGTTACAGGCCATAAAAGAGGAAATGGAATCAATGGGAGTCAACCAAGTCTGGGACTTAGTTTACTTATTTGAGGATAGAAAGGTCGTTGGGAACAAGTGGGTTCTCAAAATCAAAAGGAAGACCAACGAATCGATCGAGAGGTATAAGTCTGGTAGTCAAGAATTACACGCAGACAAAGAGCATTAATGATGAGGAGATTTTCTCCGCTGTAGTCAAGTTTATATTGATCCGTTTACTTTTGGCGATTGTCGCTAGTTTAGATTTGGAGTTACATCAAATGGATGTTAAGACCGTTTTTCTTAACGGGAATGTGGATGAGGAGATCTACATGGAACAACCCACGGGTTCGTTTTAATAGGTCAGGAGGATAAGGTCTGTCGACTTCAGAAGTCGATATACAGTCTAAAGCAGTCATCCAAGCGATAGTACCTAAGATTTCACGAAGAAGTGATATCTTACAGTTTTACGATGATCGAGGAGGATCATTGTGTCTATGTGATACGATCCGATAACTCTTTTGTCATCCTGTCGTTGTATGTGGATGATATAATGTTGGTTGGAAACAACTTTGAGTTTCTAATGACCATTAAAGAATGGTTATCATCCAGTTTCGATATGAAAGATATGGGTGAAACTGAGTTCATCCTCGGAGTTCAGATCTAGAGGGATCGCTTGAAAAAGACGTTGGCTCTTTCACAAAAGACTTACATTAGCAAAATTCTAAACGCTTTGGGATGAGTGATTGTAATCCCATAGATATTCTGATCGCCAAAGGTGAAGACCTAAGCCTGAAAATGTGTCCTAAAACTCATGAAGAAATAAGAGAAATGAGTAAAGTACCTTATTCCAACGCAGTGGGAACCTTAATATATGCAGTATTGTGTATACGATCGGACATATGTTATGCAGTCGGTCTGGTGAGTAGATATCAGGCAAATTCTGGAATGCATCACTAGAGAGCACTGAAAAATTTTTTTTGATATCTCAAGGGAACTGCGAACTTCTCCATGTGTTACGGAGGAGGTGATTTGCGTCTTGTGGGCTATTCAGACGCCGATTGGGGAGGCGATTTGGATAAGCGCAAATTGACATCAGGTTTTGTTTTCTTACTCAATGGCGTTGCCGTCTCTTGAAGCAGTAAAAAGCAAACCTGTGTTGCTCTATCTACAATAGAGGTTGAGTTCGTAGCTTGCTCAGTTGCAACTCAGGAGAATGTTTGGCTCCGGAGACTATTGGATGATTTAGGAATTGTAGCAGATAGTGAGAGGCCAGTAATGATTTACTGTGATAATCAGACCGCTATCGTTTACACTCGAGATCCTAAGTTTCATAGGAGGACCAAACACATTGACACCAGATATCATTTCGTGAGAGACATCATCGAGAAATGTGAAGTGACCGTCAAGTACATTTCGACACACAACATGGTGACTGACTCCTTCACCAAACTCATCACTAGAGTCTCCTTTTTGTGGCATAAAGAGTCATTGTCTTTGGGTATTTATTGACATTTCTAATCTTGTACTATTATTATTGATGACATTGATACTTATTGATTTTTCTATATATATATAATTATTGTGCATTATTCAGTTACACTTGTATTATATTTTAATTAATATACTTACTTTTATTATCATATACATGCTCTATGATATGATAATAGATATATCAGACAAGCATGGTCGACTATCTCACACGAGTGACCACTTCCAGTTCTGAGAGAGCGAAGATGAGACGGTTTCTGGCTGTGAGAGACTTTGAGAGTAGCCCTGCTAGAACATAAGTCGCCTTGATACGTGTTCACAATGAGATCATATGCGATATGGCCGACATGGACGTACCCACATCCATGTTGCCTGTTAGTCACCAGATTTGATATCTCAGATATTACTTGCGATCTGTGAGATTATCTTTAAAGTACTTTCTCTGAGATCTCTCGGTAAAATTTTACGTGTAGACTGAATCCCATACCTACACAATATTAGAAAAATCTGATATATACCCTTTAAGAGATTGGAGAATAACACTATAGTACATGTTTCATACCACGTGTGATATAACGACTAGCAATAATGGGAGTTATTTTGCTTGAGACATTAATTTGATATTTACCCCCAAACCCTACTATGTGAGACCCGAGATCTATTGGGTGGGATCTCTAGTATCCTTATTACTTTTAGCTGTCTCTTGAGATCCTGATTCAGTATTTGCTACTTTAGTCTGTTTACCGATGGCCCAAAAGATAAATTGAGGTCTGAAAGACTGGTCTAAGAAAACAGCTGAGTTGAAACTGATATATTCGAGTTTGAGAAAAGGAAAACCAATTGACATTTTATCATTTTGTTGTATTCACCGACCGATCTTTTATATTCATCCATGTAGAGATTTAAACATAATAGTAAATACATAGTTGAGCGATTTTTTAGGATTACTTTCGATGAGAAAATTAACTCGATAGATGTAATTAATTTTAGATTTGGGATACAACTAGCCTTATTTTTGTATTAACGGTAACTACTCGATCATCCTAACAGATGTATCAAGAAGTCCTTTTGTTTACAGGTGAACTCGCTAGTCGCACGATGTCCAACTCTGTATGAAAGTCTAGTAGGGTGATGTGGAGAGATCACATGAGTTATGATTTTGTGATAATCGTAAAATGCTCTCGTGTGCAAATAGCAGATGTTGATAAATGCCCACGTAGGGGCATTTTACCTAAGATAAAATTCAATTTTGAATTTTAAATGGGAATGGGATAACTCCCATTACCCATAATACACTCCCCTATTTTAGGCCGTTTTCCTTCTACATGCATTAAATTTTGATTTTTCCTTCCAATTGTGAATTAGTATCATTATTGGAAAGTTTTTGTTCTTTGAAAGAGAGAAAAATTGAGATCTAGGTTTTGTCCCATAGAGAGAGGATTGCACCATTATATTTTTGAGAGAGAAAAATACACCATGAGAGGGTTAGAGAAATTTCAAGTAGGGAATTTTTATGGCAATCAAATCATCGGGTTTAGAGTTACGACATCGTAAAATTATGATGATATTTCGATCATTGAGAGTATCACCCGACTGCGAGAAAGATCGAGACGAAGAATTCATGACTCTCAGAGAATTTATATTATTCATTGAGATATATCAAAACCCTTAATTTTTATGATTCTAAAAATTTTGAATATATATTTCCATTACCTGATTGAGTCAATTAATTTTAACATCTATGGGTACCTATTGTTACTCCGGTTACCCTAGCAAAAACAAGTGGCAAAAAAAAGAACATCTAGGAATGTTATTTTAGCCATTAATGCGTGGGTAGTTGGAAAAGTTCACTCTTTTGAGTCTTTTTCTTTTTTAAATCATTGAGGGACCGATTGAATTTAATTTTGATTTAAATTTCTTTTGATATATTTTTATCACACAAAAAATTTAAATTTAATATTTTATTTAAAAAATATCGGTATTCATTTGGTTTTATACATTATCTTTGACTCCAGCAGTTGCTGACCAGGTAAAATTTGATCCGAATGGTAAAACTTGAGGATCCATGTAGACATAACCCATCATAAGTTTTTCTCCACCATTGTGACAATCCTTGACCCATCTTCAATGTCATATAGGGTTCCAAATGATTAGACACTATGATAATGAGAAGGGGGTAAATCTTGTATAAACCTCAAAACTTTTAATATAATTATAAGCAATGGCAGAGCTACGTATAAGGGAGGATGAACAATTGTATTTTCTAGATTAAAATAATTTTATTTATTTTTATATATTAAATAAATATTATTTTATTCAACTCAATCACTATCATTGATACTCTATTTCATAAAAATATTGTGTTTTAAAATATATATCATTCTGTTCTATAAAAATATTTTACCCCATTACCCTTGTGTTTTGGATCTGTCACCGATTATAATTGGTTGAATTTTAAAATTTATATAGAAAAGTTATTTCTTTTTATTTTCTTTGTCATGAGTGAAGGAGACAGCACTAACATGTCCATATTTGCCTTGCTAGTTAGACACCTTCAAAGAAGTGTATAAAAAGATAGATAATATTTTGTCATGCATGGCAGAATAATCTCATTGTGTTGGGTCTGGCCGAAGGTATGCATTAAACTAAAGTACTGCATCCATTTTATAGGCTTAGGATGGAACTAAAAAAAAAAAAGAAGAAGAGAAAATAAGGAAAATCCATGCAAGTAACTATACATTTATATCATTTCTTCTAGAAGATATTGAAATTAAAATGATAATAAGTCCTTAAAGAAACTTAGTAATATTTATCAAGTATTTTTGGAAAATTAAGTAGTTACTTCGTACTTTTGTATTACTGATTTAAAAATGTATGAACTGTTTATTAAAATATTCTAATTATTATTTTTTTTCTATTACATCAAGATTTAAATATTGGATCACCGATTCAAAGAGCGGATTGTAATCATTAAGCTATTTCATTGAGAATAAATATTTTATGACTAAATAAATATGGGCAATATTATCCTGCGTAGCAATAATTAAAAAAAATATTTTAACTATTGCTATGCATGATAATATTACTTATATTTATTTAATCACAAAAATGCGATTCTTGACGAGTGTTGAGTGCACCCATTCACAACACTAACAATACAAAAATCTTAAGTTATTTTGATTTTTTTCCCGATGTTCAAATAAAGGGTTATCAGTCGATGAGTTTCAAGTCAAGCGGCACATTTCATCTTCCTTTTTCTTTTTAATAATAGATTCGAATTCAAATCTCAGTATATACACAAAAAAAAAGAGAGAGAGAGAGATAAAGGGTTATCAACAGTTTTCTAATTTTGCCAACGTTTTTTTAATCTAAATGTCAGCAAAATTAAATTAAGACAATGTTTTAGACTAAAAACGTTACCCCAAGATAATGACGCAAAAAAATAAGGAGTGATCGGAATTTTTTTTCCCCGGTGGTGAAGACGAAAGGAAGAAGATAGGGGCAAGTGCTTTCTAAAATTTTAAAAAATAAAAATTTAATCTAAATAATTTAGTTTTATTTCAATAAATATCGTTAAAAGTTTTTGAAATTGTATTAAAGATTTTAGAAACAATGTGTAAATCTTTCATGGGTATTGTTTGTTTACTAAAAATTAAAATCTTCGTCCTCCAAAACCTGCATCTTATTCTTCCCCCTAATATTAACTTCTCCCATATCTGTATAGTAAATGGAAATTAAAAATATATGTGAGTTGTCGACAGCCTTGGGTTTGATATCCGACCAAGATAACATCGTGGGCTTGCTAACTAGGGTGGTGTGGATTATTAAGATTGTACTCAGAATGGTTAGAACCATGTGAAGATCAATTTCTCAATGTAAATTTGTTGGGTTGGAAGGATGTGTCAAATGAACTATAATGGGATTAATGATCTCAGCCAAGCAACTGAAAATGCCTTTCACCTTTTTAGGTGTAGTTGGTGAGGATTTTAATTACTATGAAAGAGGATCTTTGTGTGTTATCAAAGAATGGATAACTTTTAGGTGGAAAATTTTGAATTCTTCGATGGGGATTGTCCCAAAGAGGTTACCTCTCTTCATTGTCGAGATCAATGTTTTTAATTCTGTTCCGTTTCATGAGAGAAACAAATTTTTTTATTATAAAAAAATATAGTTTATTTAAATAAACTATATTTTTTTATAAACCATAAGTATCAGTATCTGATAATCGCGTTGAATTTGATTAAAATCGATCTAAACCATGTTAAACTCTTATAGTACAAAACTTTTTCAATATCTATTTTCATTATACACAAAACTGGAATCCAAAATTTTATTTAAAAGATATCAGTATCTAATCATTGACGTTGCTATAAAAATAAACTAATGTTGATAATAATATCTGATTAAAAACTTATCTAAAGCTAAATACCCTTTTATACTTCGTACTCAAAAAACTCTCTTTACTTTCTAAAAGAATTAGAGAAAAATAAGGAATTCCTAAAGTATTTTCCATAATCGTTAGCCCTAGAGATCATCTCTCTTGGATTGGTATCTAAGAACATTGTATACAGAATATAATATTTTCTGTTTTCTAAATAAAATAAAATTTCAAATAAAAAAATAATACAACTCGTATTAAAAAAAAAAATTATCATTAAAAAAAAGTCATATATAAGATACGAGGTAATCCTAACAGTTTCTAACCAAATAATTATTAAATTAAAAGTTCTGGACCCATGTGAAGCATGAATCTAAACACAAATTTTGGTTTAAACTGTCAAATTTATTTTAAAACCTTAATTTACAATAAAGGTCAAAAGTATAAAAAAAAAAAAGGAAGAAAAGGAACCATAAGAGTGGACTTGAATGGCATTCAATTAAGAGGTTGAGTGATGTGTTGGGGCAGCATTACTTGTCACAGGATGGTTTTCCTAACAACATCAACCAAACCAAAATTTGCCACTCACTTGACCATGCAAGAAACATATGTCTTCTTTATAGCATTTGACCATAAATGCCCACATTCTCTCTCTCTCTCTCTCTCTCTCTCTCTCATTACAAATGGCATGCAACTGTGGGTTGTGGATTTGCTCTCTATGCTCCTACCTGCTCTAACTCCACCCTTTCTCTCTTCCCATCCCACCTTCTACATCTCCAACAAAACCCCCCCACACCACTCCCCTTCTACTAAACTTTCTCTCACGTATATCTAATTTCTTACCAAATCAAACGCCATTCCTACTCTTGTCCCACTCGCATAAAACTTACCAAAGCACACTTTTTCTTTTAGTTACATACACCCAAACCATTTCATCATCTACACCCACATTGTAAACTTATGAGATTTTCCCTACTTCTTACTTCACATGCTTCATATTTTTCCATATTCTCATAAATCACAAAAATGGAAAAAGCCCACAAACCCATTTATCTTTTATTTTCATTTTTTTAAACTAAGTTTAATAACCACTCCTCGTTACACTTGAGCAAACTTTGTCACAAGAACAATACCACATTTCTCTTTCTCTCTCATCCATCAATGGAGACACGAGAAATCTCTGCTTCTTCACTTTCTTCATCATCTTCAACATCTTCTACTTCTTCATCCTACGGTTTTCCAGACATTGAACCCGGTTCAGTCCTCTGCGGTCGAACTGGATACTTGACAGAAGATGGGGTCAAGTCGGTGGCAGAATCAGCACTTGAATGGCTGAGATTCATCAATCAGGCGACAGCCGGAGGTTTGCAATGGAAAGAAGTGGAAAACCGGTTCGACAGGTTGGCTTCAACAGGGTCCGGTCCGGTTCCCGTCATTGAATCCTCTGAGTTTGGCTTCTGTATCGGTAAGTACATAGACCGTCAGATTATACCGCAAGGTTCGATACGTCCTCGTTGTGGCATAACTTGATACGCCGTCGTCTCTGTGTGCAGGAATGCAACAGAATCCAGAATTTGCTAATGAGCTTTTGAGAGCATTAAGAGGGAAAAGTGCATTGTTAAGCAATGAAATTACAAAAGAGCAACTTCATAATCTCTGGTGTCGGATTACAAATCCCTGTTTTCATTCCAGATTGCAAATTTTCTTTGACTTGTATACTTACTCTCTCTCTCTCTCTCTCTCTCTCTCTAGAATATTTAGTGATAAGTAATATGATTTTCTATGCAGGTGTGACATAAACAAGGATGGGATAATCACAGAAATGGAAATTAAGCAGGTGGGTGTTGTAATTACCTATACTGCATTATGCTTTCCATTAAGGTGTGCTTCTAATGAAATACAATAGATTTGATTTTTTTTTTTAATGATAAAATATAAGTTCTCTGAAAAAGTAAATATAAGAGGAATATATGAAAAAGTGGGGTTATTGATAGTAATGGCTAATTATTGCATAATTTTTTATTTAAATATTTTTCATAAAATTTTGAAGAATTGATATTTATGTCCGGCAGAGTTATGGCATACTTTGAATATCAAATGGGTGTGTTCTCTTTATAGTAGAAATTTGCATGAGCATATAATAAAGTACATTCTTGTATATAATTATTAGGAAAGCATAGAAATTCAGTGGAAATTAAAGAAAAAAAATTGTAAATAAAGTTCCAATTTGCAGTGGTTTCTTTGTTAATCACAAAATTTTAATCTACTAATTGAAATTCCATGATTTCAAACTTCTATCGTACCCTTTGTGAGTGCAATTTTTTTGGAATAATGTATTTGCAAATTATGACCAATACTAAATATATAAACGGAGATTATCTCAAATCCAGCGACAATTTTACCTAAGGTGGAGTTGAACATATATGTGACTCCACATAACTGTTTCTTATGTGTGAGCACTTTAGGGTTTAGTTGGTGCACTTGAGTTGTCTTGATTTGGAAACTTGGCTTTGTGCTTTGGAACATTATGAATATGATCTGCAAGTAATTGCCTTTCCTTGCTAAACACAACTCCATGAGAAATCATCAGTACAAGCACAAATGAAGTAGTGGGTAAAAATTTTCCCAATTTAGGATTAAGAAAGGAAGAGTAAAATCTTTTTTGTGCCTCGAGAATATGCTTGCAATTTGTGGCTTAAGAGCATGGTATTTAGAGACTTGAAGGCAGCAAAAATGTGTGTAATTTTTTCCACAATGATATCAAGGAAAATTTTTAATTCAACCCTGCAGATAATTGAATTGGAGTAGTCAGATATTCGGATACTGATAGTCAAGCCAAAAAAAAATAATAATAAAGGAAAATTTTGACAATGACCTCGGAAAAGATTGATGTTTGAGTTTATGAAGATTATACCAGCATGAAGCTGTGGCAGTATATTCTTCTAAGATTTGGTCCAGCATCTCTTCTTCTATTTTCCAAGGCCCATCCAACTATTCCCTTTGAATAACTTTTATTTGTCTAGTGTGTAGTGGCATGTCCTCTTGGATTTACATGACCGCATGTAGGGGGGCCGCATTTTTTGTTCTTTCTAGGTAAGTTCCCTGTTTTCTCGAGTACAAAAGTAGGGGAAGGGGAGCCAGAGCAGGGTAGCCAATATCTAAGTTGATTCATGTTTGGTTATCCTTTCCTTTACGTCAAGAGGACTATAAATGAGCTATATCACAGGTTGTCATGTTGAGTGCTACTACAAACAAGTTAGCCATATCACAGGATGAAGCAGAAGAATATGCATCTCTGATTATACATGAGCTTGACACAGACTACAAAGGCTACATTGAGGTAATAATCAACAAAAGTTCATCCAAAATCTTCCAAATTTTCAAAACTAAAGTTTTGATCCAAATTTGATCTCTAAATTGCAGCTCTCTCAACTTGAGACTCTCTTCAAAGCAAGTCATTTAGCAAGACCATTTACAAGTGATCAAAAATGGACTGTGCCCGATTCAGCAGACAAGGAGCTTATGTCGAAGGTCGAGGTTTTGTTTCGGACTTACTGGCGAAGGGCTTGGGTGGTTGCATTGTGGTTTATAATATGCATTTCACTGTTTTCCTGGAAATTTTCACAATATAGACATAGAAAGGCTTTTCAAGTCATGGGGTATTGTCTTTGCACTGCCAAGGGAGCCGCTGAGACCTTGAAGTTCAATATGGCTCTTATTCTCATTCCTGTTTGTCGGAACACAATGACATGGCTTCGTGCTAATAGTATGATTAACTCCGTCATTCCATTCAATGACAGTATCAACTTCCACAAGGTAACTAAATAGGTTTACCAATTTCCTATTTCAATGTCTACAAACACTAATAGATCATGTTTGGACATAGCAGGATATGCATGATCGGTCAATACTATACCATTCTTTAAGTCGGGAGTGAAATTTCACTTCTTTTGTCAATGCGTGTAGAATGGTAAACTCTAATAGGGACAAATAGGGTTGCAACTAAATTGAGTCATTTGTGGACAGTTCGTGGCTCAGCTTGTTCATTTAGCTAAATAGGCTTGCTCGAGCACGTATTTAGCCCATTTATTAAATGAACTGAGCTGGAATATAAGGGTTCAGCCTTGTCGATATGAGCCGAGTCTTGGAGAGCTCGACTTTCAGCTCATTCAATTATGTAAAGGACACAAATTGGAACATTATTTTTAGACTCGTTTCTAAAAATAATCTCAACTTGGTTTAGCTCATCTTAACGCAGATATCTGTAGCCATGGTGACGAATAGAATTTTCCAATATATCAACATGCATAGTTGCTCATGCTAGCTACGACGCTGAAGGTCATGTTAATGTTGAAAACAGAAGCCAGGTTAGGTTTAATTCTGTATAGATAAATGTGATCTGTCTCCTATATAAACACAAATGATATAGAAGTCCATGTGACGCACATAATGTTATCCTCATAACATTTACCTCTCCATTGTAGTATCTTAAACCAAATATTATCACTTTTGAGTTGATTGCTTACCTAATTTCAGTAGTGTAGCTGATTGCAGGTGGGATAGTGGTGGGCGTTATCCTACATGGAGGGACTCACCTTGCCTGTGATTTTCCAAGGATTAGCAACTGCGATCACTTGGTATTTGGACAGACCATTGCTTCCCGATTTGGGAACCATCAACCATCATATGGTCAAATACTGGCTACAACAGAGGTGTTATCAGGCATTGCCATGGTTATATTAATGGCAATTGCATTTTCTTTGGCAACCCATTTGCCACGCAGGCAATCTCCTTCCCTACCAAGGTCCATAAGAAAAGTCACTGGATATAATACCTTTTGGTATACACACCACTTGTTCATAATTGTCTATGCTCTCCTCATTGTTCACTCGATGTTTCTCTTCTTAACAAGCAAAGTTATGGAAAAGACCGTAAGTTCTATAAGATTAACATCCCTTGATTAATAGGAAGTTCACTTAAGCTTATGGCGAGGCTATTGCTAATAGCTATGTGCACAAATTTAAAATTTATACACCTAATGTAGGGCTCATACCCTATCTTGGGATGATTATGTAGACATGGATGTACATTGCCATTCCGGTTATGCTCTATCTTTGGGAACGTATCTTCCGAGTCTTAAGATCAATTGATTCGAGGGTAGGAATTCTTGAGGTAATAAACATATACTGGAGATGTAATAATTCATTATTTGGAAAAGTTTTGTAAATTTCTTTCCATGTAAACTTATTTCAAAACATTTTACAGGCAAAAGTATATCCTGGAAAAGTTTTATCCTTGAAGTTGTGCAAGCCAGAAGGTTTTTCATACTCCAGTGGAATGTATGTCTATATCCAGTGCCCTCAAGTTTCATCCCTTGAATGGTAATTCTGTGGAATTAAGATTTTCATAATTGGATTATAGGTTTTTGTGTGCCCTCAAGTTTCACCTCTTGAATTTCCACTCGCTTAATTATTTTTCAGGCACCCGTTCTCTCTTACTTCAGGACCACAAGAAGACTACCTTAGTCTACATATTAGAACCCTTGGAGATTGGAGTTATGAAATCTATAATCTATTCCAAGAGGTAGGATAAAAATTCAGATTTGAAGGGAATACTTAAGAGATAGAAGGCATATCATATTGTTTCGCCCTTCTTTACCTAAAAGAATGCATTGTGGTTGACAGGCAATATTATCAAGGAATACCAATTATCCACATATATATGTCGATGGACCATACAGTGCAGCTTCTCAAGATTATATCAAATATGATATCATTATGCTAATTGGCCTTGGTATAGGAGCTACACCGTTCATTAGCATTCTCAAAGATATTGTGGATGGTCTTCAATATCCAAATTTCAATCATGTAAAACATGTTTGTTATAAATTTCTTTACTTTCTCTGCTTTAGGAGCATGATCTTTAATAACTTTTCTTGACTTTGTGCAGATGAATGAAGAAGAACCTTACAATACAAAGACTCCATGCAAAGCCTACCTCTATTGGGTTACAAGAGAGCAAGGCTCCTTTAGTTGGTTTAGAGAAGTGATGAAGGACATATGGGCGAAAAATCAAAGACAGGTTGCTCCTTGTTGTCTTCTAATTTTCCTGATATTTCATACTTGTCTGATGTCTTCAATCTTAAAAACCATTTGATAACCTTTTACTTTTTGTATTTTGCTGTTAAAAAAAGGATGTGGTAGAGATGCACAATTTCTTAACCAGTGTATATCCAAAGGGAGATGCCCGATCAGCAGTGATAAGCGCTATTCAGGCTTTTCAACATGCCAAGAAGGGCACTGACATTGTTTCTCAGACTCCTGTAAGTCTGTCGATTATGTTCTCCAAATTTGACCAGTTTGATCAGTAGACATTGCTTAAAAGCATTTTGGTAATATTTCTTCTGCGGTCCGGTTTGGATTTTGATTTGCAGGTATGCACACATTTTGGTCGACCAAATTGGTTCGAGATTTTTTCAAACTTGATTTCAAGACACCAAGGTGCACATATTGGTAAGAGGCAAAGCCACCCAGATTACCTTTTTTAAGTAGCTTGAAGCCTTGAACAGAAGAAAATTCAATGTATTTCATTTTATAGTAACAAGAAATCAAGTATGGTGAAGATCAAAGGTTTGGCTGGATGAGAAAGATCAGCCAACATGTCCCAATGATGTCACTGAATTTGTTTATACCCTCCCCTCCCCAAAAAGACTGTTTGGTTCCATGGGATGGAAGAGAAAGGAAAGAACCAGAGTGAGAGGAAAACAAACAATGAAGCAAGAGAAATGTTGAAGAAATTTTAAGTATCACGAAGATTCTTAGCCATAACAAGTGGTTAATTTCTTTTCCTTTTTCCTTGATTTTTCCGCCGAACCAAACATGGGTAAATGATGGGACATTTTAATATGGTCACAGTTACGATAGAATACAGTTAGGTGTGTATATATATGTATGTATGTATGTATGTATAAATATATATATATATATATATATATATATATATATATATGTTGACTAGGTGCTGCTAACTCAAAAATGTGGGGTTTGCTTTGCAAATTGCAGGTGTTTTCTATTGCGGCCCACAAGTTTTGGCAAGAGAATTACAGAGGTTGTGCACCAAATTTTCAACCAAAAGCACAACTAGATTGGTATTCCACAAAGAAAACTATTAGAAGGTGATTCTCAAGTTTGTGTTCTGGCCTCAAAGACACAGTATTCTTTTGTAAACCGAAGTCCAAAAAGTTATTCCAACAAATGAACATCATTCTCTCCGTTTAACTGGTGCCAAGCCAACTTGGATAATGTTTTAAAAATGTTGTATGTCTTTCTATTTTATGCCCTAGGATTTGGTTTGGATCATCAACGCACTAGTTTTTTTCGTAGTTCCCTGTTGTCAGAGAAGACCATGGCTTTAGGAACTGGAGGCATTTAGCATCACACCATGGTCTTTGAGATGCAGGAGTGTGATATGTTCGGTGCACCGTCTGTAACTTTGCATTAGTTATACAGAGAGCTTATTCACATGGGTTATCATATGAAAGATCTTTAGTTAGATTTTTTGTTTTTTTTTTTTTCATATTTGAATTTTATGCTACACGCATCGAACAGGTTATACAGTGACTGTAGGACCTGCCACCAGTTAAGCTCTCTCTCTCTCTCTCTCTCTCTCTCTCTCTCTCTCTCTTCAGAGTTAAAGGATCGTGGGATCTTAGGGATGACCACCATTGCTGCTTCTATTGCTTCGTCTCTGGTTCAACTATTTTCCCTGTTGAACCACTCTTATGCCTATGTTTAGCCCTGTAGTCTGCTGCAAATCGCAGCAAATACAAGAGGTTCATGTGGCAAATCTGAATTTCTGATGTTTAACTCTGTTTATTACCGTATACTTGAGTATATATGTGTGTATTTCCTTGAAAACAAGGCAAACAATTATACTTTTATAGCTTCAACTAACAAGAGTATCTATCATGGCTACTTTACGAGTAAATAAGCAACTGCAGAAATCACAAGATATAGTATTATCACACGAACGGACTTCGAGTCAGATTTGCAGGCCCCTACGTTTCAAATTCGATACAAATCCAGGTTGTCGATTGTCATTTTTTTTTTGGAGGGGAGGGGGTTGATAACAAGGAGGGGGCAAGACTTGAACCCAAGACCATTATCACACGAATGGACTTCGAATCATCCACGTGACCATTTGAGTCAAAACTCTTGTTCATGTCAATTGTCATTCAATCTCACTACAGAATCATCGAGGTGGGTTAGATTCAAAACTCAGAAGTCCAAAGACTTCCCTAAGGTGCTAAGTTTGGCTGCTGGATATGCACAGTCTCACACTTCAAATCTAAATAAAGAAATGGAAGACAAATTCAGAGCAAATGAATAAAATCACCTTATTGTCGCTTCACTTTTGATACTTATTTTCTATCCAGTTGCTATACATCTTCAGCGCCAAATTTGTTCTCCATGTGCTCCATTGATCATCTTCCTCCTCGACTGGGATAGGATCACCAAATGCATCGGTAGGAGTTGTCATTTCTGAACTGATTTCTTGTTCAATTGGATCTATAGGCATCTCCATTCTTATGAGATTATGAAGTATACAGCATGCCATAATGATCCGACACTGTATTTTCAGTGTGAAGAAGGATGGACTTCTCAGGATTGCCCAACGACGTTTTACCATTTCAAAGCACTTATCTACAACACTACTTGCTTCTGAATGCTTTATGTTGAAAAGTTCTTCATGGTCAGCTGGTGTCCACCCCTCTCTCCACAGATGAGGATGACACCTTTTTCCCGGAAAAGGAGTGAGAATTCCCTCACCATTTTCATGGTTTGCATCAGCAAGGTAGTAATAGCCTATGTAAAAGTCATAAACAATATTTGAGGCAAAAGGCTAAAAAGAACAACGGAGATTTCAGGTACTGAATGTTGAATACCTAGCATAGTAGAAAAGACTATTACTCTGCATGAAGCTTACCATGAGGGATACTCAAGCCGTTCTTCCTGCACAGTGCATCTTGAAGTACTTCAGAATCAGAAGCTGAGCCCTCCCAACCTGTTAAGATGTATATAAACTGCATCTCTGGTGAACAAACACCCAACACACTTGTTGCAATCTCATTCTTTGCAGTTCGATATCTGGGCTTGTCAATTTGCGGCACGTTAACCTTGAGGTGGCCACAACCTAATGCTCCTAGACAGCCCTGTAATCTTAACGGTTAAGAACAGGGCATGAAACTAAAATCATCAGTCTAATTCATGACTGCATACCTTAAACCATTTCCATGGAGCATCCATTGAAATCGCAGAGACTGCCTCAGGTTTTCTAAATAGAATACCATGCAGTCGTAAGACTGCAACCAGAACAGCATTGAAATGCCTACTGATTGTCTCCTGAGACCAACTGTTCTGCATCCTAATCTCTCGATTTTTCACATTGTGTGCAAGAATCTGCAGGAACATTGCCGCTTGTTGTTCCACACTGATCTTTCTAGTGTCCTTTAACCGACCCGTAGAGCGAAGCAATGTGCATAATATTGCAAATGTATGCCTATCCATACAAAGTTGCTCCACACACTCTTCATCACTTTCATATATGATTCTGTTAAGACTTTCGGACCTCACAAGACTCTTCCTAGCAGACTTCACCAGTAAAATGCACCTGCGGTAACGCCTTGCAGCAAAGGCGTGAATAACCATACAAAACATAGCCAACATGTTGAGCATTTGGATATGCATCATCACCATCACAATAAGTATTTTCATCCTTCTTCGATCCATGACTTCAAAATCCTAGCACACATGTACCTATTTGGCCACTGTATAATCCAAATCCAACAGAATGCCTATTTACAACTAGGTTAAAATGATATAAACATTGTACTTTGTACTTCAGAGATTGAAATCGAGAAATAATCGGACAGAACCATTTACAACCACAAACAAAAATCTGCACAAGAATGCATCAACCAAATGAAACCATAACCATTTCTACACAAACCTAAATCATGGAAATTGGTCCAAGAAGAGCAATGTGTATGAGGTCATTAGTTGAAGGCACAGGGGTTCCATCCAAGGTGGGATTTTTTCTTCTTCTTCCTCTTCCTTCCCTACTTAGGAGACCCATAACGAAACAATTTTGAACAAATCCAATATGAACATGGCCATCATGTTCAGCATTTGCATATGCATCACCACCATTACGACAATTATTTTCATCATTCTTTGTTCCATGACTTCAAACTCCTAGCACACATATTAACTACTTAGCCACTATATAATCCAAATCCACCAGAACATGCCCAATTACAAAAATTAGAACATCAATCTAAAGCACTAGGTTTTGAATGAGACTAAAGATTGTACTTCGTACTTCAGCTATTGGAAGTAAGAAAAAAGGGCAGAACCATTGACAACCACTAAAAAAAATCCGCAACAAATTAGGAGAACGCATCAACCAAATGAAACCATAACTATCACCACTTAGCATATATATAATCCAAATCCAATTACAAAAATTAGAACAAGAATCTAAAAAGATAGGTTTGAATGATACTAAAATTAAACATTGCACTTCGTACTTCAGAGATTGGAATTGAGAAACAAGACAGAACTCATTTACAACGATTGAAAAATATCCGCATGACAAAATTTGGAGAATACATGAAGCAAATGAAGGCATAACCATTTTGGAATTTGGTCCCAGAAGAGCAAAGTGTACGAGGTCAATAATTGAAGGAGACCCATCAAGAAACAATTTTGGAACAAATACAACATACCAAATTCAACATAAAACAAAGGAGTGTGAAAATTGAAGGGAAAGTAAGAGAAGTAAGAAATTATAACCTAATTAACAAAATTCAGATCAAGGTCTTCGCAGAGAACTCGAAGAACTTCAAAATTCCGTTACTCCTAGGAATTACAATTTTGATCTTATTAGAAAGATTTTATATTCAGAAAATTACATCAAACAACACATACAGAATCACTCAGAAAAGAAACCCAGGCACTGTGGACTATGCATATGATAGAGAGAGAGAGAGAGAGAGAGACCTGCAAAGTGATTTTGAGAGGAGAGGAAGAGGCAACTTCGAGAATTAGGCAGGAAAGAGTGTTGAGGGTTTGATGAATGGAGAGTTTGGTTTCAGGTATTCAGTTTTCACCCTTTACTTGCGGCAGCGGAAATATGAAAAAATTTATATAAATATTAATTAATTTATAAAAATAATAAAATAACCACATTTTATTCAAAATTAAAAACAATTAAATATATAACTATTAATTACAAAATAAATAATATAAAAATTATAATTATAATTAAATAAATAAATAATTTGTTAAATATAAAAAATATATAAATATAAGAATATAAGAATTTTTATATAGATATTAATTAATTAAACATATTAAGATATTTTAAAAACGTAATATTGATAAATTTTTTTATATCAGAGTTCTTTTTTTTTCTCTCTCATTTTTTTATTTTATTTATATAAATTTCAATTACTATCTATCTTTAGAGTATATAATAATAAACTTCTTTACTACATTCAATTGTCAAAAAATTATGCATTTTGAGCAATTATAGGACTCAAAACTTTAAGAGTCTCGTTAGGGATAAATAATCAAATTCATGAAAAAAAACCAAAAATTTAGCAAAAAAGAAAAACTTAGTTTTAGAAAAAAAATACTTCAATATTTATCTATTAAATTAACCGTTAATTATAATATTTTTTAATTTAATTTTTTTAATTTAATTTTTTTATAAACTTTTATATATTCAATTACTAATACTATATATATACATACATACATACATACATACATATATATATATATATATATATATATATCTATGTTGAGTTTGGAGGAGGGGCATACACAAAAAAAAAAAAAAGAAAAATAAAATATAAAGAGAGAATACCTAATTAGTTCTTCCACACTCTTTTCAATACCCTCGCAAATAAAACATTTGCCTATGTTCATTTTAAGGTTTTGCTTAACCACCTTTTTTTATTTTTTTGGGACTTTAGATTTAGTCCACCACCGAGTATCTGGAATTTCGTTCTGACTAATCTCAGTCGATTTGATATTGACTCTATTATAGGAAGAGAGTTTTCTCAATATCGTTTTTGTCACTACTAAAACTCAAATCTTGATTCTTGATATGGGATGTTAGTGTCTTTTTCACTAAATCAATAAAACGTTGGTTTTGCTTAACCATCTATGTTCCCTATAATCATCACCAAACCCTAAAATATTCATTTTATTCAATGTTATATGATTTGATCATCATAAATACCAATTCAAAACCTTGATTTCATTGAGCACCTTGAAAGAGTCTCTCACGATCTCCATAGGAGAAGATGACAAAAGTTTCATGTCACTATGTGGTGACGTATATGATTGATCTCACTTAATAAAATAAAAACTTGATTATTGTTATTATTTTATATTTATTAGTGTATTAAAATTCGGACAAAACCAACCTATCTGACCAGTTCGATCGGGAATCGAACTAATAGTTGGTTCGGATTTCTTCACAAACCAGATTTGAAAAAATAGGTCACAACTCGAGGTGAATCGATGGAACTGGATTGAACCTGCCCGATCTAATCCCCTTTTTTATTATAAAATGTGTGATAAAATTACAACTACCTATGCTAGAACCAGAAATTAGGATAAAAACATAATTATCCTTCACCATCGGACCATAATTATTTGTGCATAGATAATTATTTGTGTATAAAATAGAATGTATTATAATTTATATTTATTTATAATTTTATAATAACGTCATTTGATTTTTTTTTTTCCGATCAATTTAACATAATGATTGATTTATCGATCACTTGACGTGGTAAGTTCGTACTCTGGACTTCAAAACAGAGCTATTCATTTCCCTGCAAGCCCATCTCTTTCTTTCCTACAAGTCATTGAAGGCTCTATCTTGGCACAGACATAATGACATGAAAAAGGCAAGAATCGATTTATGAATATGAATTAAAGAAAATTATACTTATACGCTTACCTCCAAACCCAAAATTTTAGATAATTATTAATTAAACTTGTTAATATACATTCTTTGAAAATAATATATATATATATTGAATATTTACTGGAATAAGAAAAAAAGTAACAACTTGAATTAGCATTTTACTAATTAATTTTCTTTTAATTTAGCTAATAATAATAATAATTTATATTCAAATACTTGCACTTTTATTTTTTTTTTTTTTGTATTTGAAATCTAGCACTTAATTATTTTTTCCTCTATCACGTGCAGAAATGAATATTTTATAAATACTCAATATAATTAAAATAAAAAAAAATCAATTTTCTTTGAATTAAAATCAAAAAACAAAATTCATTGTAAAAATATTTTATTGAAGACAAAAAAATAATTTTTGAAAATATAAATAATTAGAAAGAGTGAAAATAATTAGAAACTACTATAATGTTGTAGGCATACGATTATTGATGATCAGTCTTTAAGAAATTTGAAATTGGGCAAGAGTTTTCACTATATAAAATTAAATTAAAAATTCCTTTCACTTATTAATCTTAAAAATATATATTTTAATTAAAGAAATTACATATTAAAATAAAATATAGAGAAGCTGATATAATTATAATTTAAATTATTTCTAAAATTAGACATTACACTTTATTTCACCATTTTTAGCTGTCCAAAAAGTTACTAAAAAAAATTAGAAACTTTTAATTCTTTAAATAAAGGGCGCATACTACTTGAAGGCCAAGAATTGTCAAGAAGCTCCTCTCTCTCTCTCTCTCTCTCTCTCTCTCTCTCTCCCCGCGCGCAAAACCTTCAAAACTCCTCAACAATGGCGTTTTCGTCTTCTGCAAAACGCTGTCTCTACGAAACCCTTGGCGTAGAAAGAAACTGCACCCCAGACGAAATACGAGCAGCGTACAAGAAGCTCGCTCTCCAAAGACACCCAGACAAGCTAACTCGGTCTGGTCTCTCCGAAGCCGAAGCCACCGTCGCCTTCCAAGAGCTCGCTTATGCCTACGAAGTCCTTTCAAACCCTAAGGAACGCGCCAGCTACGACTCTCGCCGTTCTCAAATCCTCTTCTCGGATTCTAAAAACAATTCCAGTCCCAGTTCCAAATCCCATAATTTTGAAATTCCCAATTTGTTTCCCTATTTCTCGAATTCGGTTTTCTCTGGTTACACAGCCACCAAAAAGGGTTTTTACAAGGTCTATGGTGATATATTCAATCAGGTTTATGAACTGGAAGTAAGTTATGTGAAAAAATTAGGATTAGGGTCAGGGTTAGTGAAGGAGGCACCTATAATGAGAAATATAGAGTGTGATTATTCACAGGTGAATGCCTTTTACAAGTACTGGTTAGGGTTTGCAACTGTGATGGATTTTGCTTGGGTTGATGAGTATGATATAGGGTTTATGGATTCTAGGAGGGATAGGAAGTATATGGAGGAGGAGAATAAGAAGTTGAGGAAGAAGGCTAGGAGAGAGTATAATGAGACGGTTTGTGGGTTGGCATTGTTTGTGAAGAAGAGGGATAAGAGGGTTCTTGATATGACTATGAAGAAGAGTTTGGAGTTGGAAAGGAAAAAGGTGGAGGAGAAGGAGAGAAGGAAGAGGTTGGAGAGGGAGAAATTGGAGAAGGCAAGATTGTTTGAGGAGCCCGAGTGGGCTAGGATTAATGAGGAATTGAAGGGTTTGGAGGAGGAGCAAGAGGATGAGAATGGTGAGGAGGAGGAGGGGGAGGAGTATTACTGTGTAGCGTGTAAGAAGAGGTTTAAGTCAGAGAAGCAGTGGAAGAATCATGAGCGGTCGAAAAAGCATAAGGAGAAGGTTGCAGAGCTTAAGGCGGAGTTTGATGAGGAGGACTTGGAGTATGAGGTGGAAAGAAATGATGTGGATGATAATAGTGTGGATACACGAGAATCAATTGCTGATGAGGAGGAAGTGGAAGAGGTTGTGGTGGAGGATGAGACAGAAGATGTGGTGGGAAGTGATGAGGATGAAGCTAATGTAGATGAGCTTAGGGATAAATTTGAAGATAGTTTGGATATTGTGGGTGAAAAGAATGAGAGTGAGGTGTTACCAAGTGATGATGATGAAGACCATTTTGTTGATTACAGTGTTAATGATTCTAAAAAGAAGGGTCAGTCAGTTGGTTCAGATGATGAGCAAAGTTTTCTTGAAGCAATGGTTTCTGGGCACAAGAAGAAAAACAAGAAGGCTTCAAGAAATCAGCTTAAACCTCCTCCTGCAGCAGAAGAACCTGCCAATGATGATAGTGTCGATAAGGAGTTAATGGAATATAATAACTCTAAAACCACTAGAAGAAACCGGCGGGCAAACAAACAAAAGAACAGAAAATCTGAAGAAGCACCAGGTGTGGATGCAGCTGAAATGCAGAGTCAGAAAGAGGACAGTGAGGATCAAGAAATTGGAAGGAATCGAAGGACAAACAAACAAAAGAATAGAAAACCTAAAGAAGAAGCAAAGAGAGCTGATTCAGCTAAGAGCAGTCAGAAAGAGGAAAGAGTTGAACAAAACACCCAATGGGCAGATAAACAAAGGAATAGAAAACTAAAAGAAGAAGCAAAGAGAGCTGATGCGGTGGATGGCAGTCAAAAAAAGGAAATTGATGAACACGATAACTCAAATATGCCGGATTCTACTGCCAGTTCTAATGAGAAAATTGAGGCCAATGGGCAAGCGGAGGACCCTTGGAGGGCTGAAAACCAAATGAAAAGTAGAAAAGGTGCTGGGAAGAAAGAAGCAAAGTCTAAAGCAAAAAGCTCATCCAAAGGAAGGAAACAAAAGGTGTAACACGTAGTAGCTTACTCTGATGATAATCTCTGACTTCTATCTGCAGATAACTTTTGGTCTAGCTTACTTGTTTAGCATGATGAATGATTAGCACCCTGTTCTACCTTTATTTTAACGTCGGTACTACTAGTTGGACTGCTGGTTTGTCAATTCATTCATTAGTCTAGTCACCATGAATTTGTTTCCCCCATGCACATCTGGTATTTTTTGCACTATCTTCGTACTCCAACAATTGGGAGTTATAGTTCAAGCTATTATTATTATTATTATTATTATTATTATTGGCGTAATTAAAATTTGTTTTTCTTTAGTGGAAGTATTCAATTCAATGCAAGCATGCTTTGCTTGGTCCTTCCTAACCTCAAATTTTGTCAACAATTCAGGCAACACATGCTGCAACTCTCTGCTAGACATGCGGGTTGGAATTTGAGACGAGGTGAGTTTATGGAGACGTTCTCTCTAAGCTAGACCACTCATATTCATCATGCTGGTGAATGATAAGCTGAACTGATCCTGATTTTGACACGGGTTGTAACGCCAATTAGCCAACATGCATGCAAGCATGTATATATGTTATGATCTGTTTCTGATTCTTTTATGCATGCATGTATGTATGTTATGATCTGTTTCTGATTCTTTTGTGTATGTATTTTTCTTTGAGGACAGTAATAAGCTGCACAAGCATTTAAGTGACACCGGATACGCAACACTCAAATCCCGTTGAGGAATCATCTCTTTGCAACTTACAAAAGGCTGAACAGAAAAGCTCCTTTTATGGTTTTAATATTAATTTTGGCTTGTAAGAGCACCATGTACAAATTTACAATTTGTGTTAATTCATACTTTGTGATGATATTCTTGAAAAGTAACCCATGATTGTTTTTTAATGAGCAATGGAATTGAAATAGAGAGCATTAATGCGACTCCCTCTCTCTCTCTCTCTCTCTCTCTCTCTCTCTCTCGCGTAGCCGGGCTTCCAGGTTACTTTTTGCTTGCATGAGTTCTTTCACTCTTATAACCAGAAATTTGTTAAAGCTAAAGTTGGTGTTGGGGAAATCTCTCACCTTTTTTTTTTTTTTCGTTTGTACAAATAAATGCTGCTGTCGATGAGCCAGCCCCCCCTCCAGAGTATGCACAGGAAGATTAGTAAACAAACCTTAATAAATCCGAAGCCCAAAAAGTTATGGAGACAGAAAGTACGTTGACATTTGTAAACAGGAAAAGGGAACAAAAAGCATAGGAAGATTAACAAACACATAAAATAACAAAGACCCGCCACCAAATGGGCCATGCTCTTTCTTGATTTATGCTCATTTTTCTCACTCAGCTTTCTACATGCAAGTGAGATGTTGTTTAGCAACTTCTGCAGGGACAACAAGGGTCACGGGATCATTCTGAAAAAAAAAAGAAAAACGAGTAACAAAGGAAAGGATGAGTTCACTATCCAAGGAAAAGGGAGGAGATTACAGATTACTCACTCGGAGGATGCTGTGAAAGGTATTGTCAGCTAGTTTTGTAGGAAGCATGCGGATCAGTTCATCACAGGCTCTGCCATTATTGAAAGACAGGAAAGAGGTTGATATGAATTTCCATTTTTATAAGGAAAAGTTTTTAAGAAACATCTGAGGCTTTCCGACATGCGATAGTAACAGTTAATCACATGCTTGAGCCCTGTAGCAGAAATATATATATATATATATTTTTTTTTATATAAGAAATATGATCAAATCGAATTGAATTAGAGAAGGGAAAGATGATAAAAATAGGGAAGTTTTACACTTGAGGGCAGAACCTCTCAACTATGGTACAGCTATATTTCAGCCCTTCCTTATGTGACAGGATTCTCTTAGTTATATACCAGCATGATAGGAAAAATATTTTTGAAAATTATTGCTCTAATTTTTTCATGAAGAAAAGGAGACACCTTTCTCCGTCAGCTTAAGCTCATAATCTAGAATATGAGCCAAACTTATAGATCCATATGATGATAAATATTTATATTTGCATAAGCATATAAACAAATTTTGTACTTAATCTTACTATCGTTTTATTTTTTATTTTTATTTTTCCTTTCTTTTCATCAACATAAAATAGAATACAATGGCATAAAATGATTCATATAACTGATTTCACTTAGTAGGACAAAGGATTGAGATAAAGCATATAAGATATTGCAATCACATTATGAAATTTTTCTGAACTTTCGTATTTTTTATTTTCATATCTTGTTAAGTGATTGATTTAATTGATTATTATTATGTAATTTTTAATTGCAATATTATATGTGACATTTAGCACTAAAATTTTTTCTATCAGGAGTTATCCTATTTTAGAACATCCCAATTTGATCACTCTTCACTTATTTTTCCTATAATTTTTATATTATTTTTCTTATGATTAATAGTTATATATTTAATTATTTTAGATTTTTATTATAAAATATGACTATTTTATTATTTTTATAAAATTATTAGTATTTACATAAAAATATTTTTATTTTTCATTTTTTTATTTTCTTTATTTGTACGAAGTGAAATTTTTTTATATCGTATCCATTTTCACTTCCCCGTTTTCCGTTTTGTAACCTAGGACAGACCAACGTTTTTTTCCCTTTCAAGGTGAGCTTGTGGCTTGAGTTCCACATCCCATAAATTAATATCATCTTTGGTGTCCAAACAATACTCATCTAAAAATATCAAATATCGTAATTTTTATAAGAGAAAGTAAAATAAATTTTCAGAATGTACATAGACACATACACCGAACTTACAACTTTATGATTGAGAACAACATAACTGAAAAAGAAAAGGGGAGAGGGGGTGGAAGAATCGTCCCAGAACTAGAAGACTGAGAATGGATGTCCATGGTGGCCTCCGACCAGCAACAGCAGCAGGAGGGTTGTCCATGCCCATCTGATGATGATAAGGGAGAGAGTGGACGAGAGTGAGGGGGAGTGGAGGAGCCGAGGTGGCTACAGCCAACCTCATGCTGCTTTCGGCGGGAGCACTCTTCACGTGTTGCTTTTGCATCAGTCCACCAGCCATATGAAGAGGAGGAGGAGGAAGATGAAGTAGCGGTGGAGGGAGGGCTCGTTGTTGAATGGTCTTTAGCTTCTTGAGCATGTCCTTAAGACCTGTTGTTGATCAGTCAGCCAAGATAAATCAACTCTGCCCAAGGTATGCTTTGGAAGATTAGTAAACAATATGCCCAAAGTTTGTGAAAGATAAGTAGAACATTTTTTTCCTTGTGTATGAAAAATATATGAAGAAATGTTTCCAAACACCCCTAAGATGTGGTATTGGGTGTGCTACTAAAGGCTGCATAGTCTAAAATTTTAAGGTCGAGTTGATTCATTTAGAAAATCTCAATTTATATCAATTTAATTTAACTTATTTTATTTTTTTTCACTTTTTGTTTTAGTTTTCACTGATAGACATTTGAGTTTTGCCTAAGTAATCCGATCCAAGCATTGTAAAACCTATTTTAGGGATTGATTCTTTTAAATTCTTTTTCTCTATCTCTAATGATTCAAACTCGAGATCTTTAATTAAAAGGTAAAGAGTACGACTACTCAACCCAAAAGAGTTGGGTTTTGTTTTGGCTTTTGTTTCTATTTTATTTTTGTGCTCGACAATCAAGACAGAAATAAAACTTGAATCTAAGACCATTACGAGTAAAAATTTTAAGGGCATTCTGAAGATTGCCCAAAATACGCAGCAGATGCCCATATCTGGCAAAGAGTTCAAGGGCATGCCATCACCACTCATTGCCAAGGTCCTTCATCATCTCTTCAAAGTGACTCTAGCTCAAACTTTGAAGAGTCCCTCCCAACTTTCAACTTTTTGACTCTCACACTCATAACATCAAGATCGGCCAGGAGAAAAAGCATTGTCAGATTTCAATGAGTGGCTCTCGTCTTAGTTTGAAAAACTTCGGCAAAACCTTGCGAACCCTAATGATACATATACACCAATGAAAGGAATAGATGGCACTGAATAAGTCAGGCAACAAAAGCAGCACACAAATTTCGTGCTGACCCAGATTCAAAAGCACAAGAGAGTTTAGAGAGAACCTTAGAGTTCCCCTTCATGCTTTTCCATTTCATGAGCAGTTTATGTTTGCAGAGCGGTGCATGAGCACTTCATGTGCCTTGATGCTTGGTGCTTGGTGCTTGCTGCGTTTAGTCATGGCCTTAACGTTTGAGTTAAAACATGAGGGTATGTTAGTGACTTTGATCCGGCAAGAGAAGTAAGACAACCGGTGTTACCGAAAGAGAGAGATCCAAGTCTTCAAGGGAACAGTCTAGTATTCTCAACTCCTTTCTAATCTAATAATTTTGAATTCAAATCTCAATGTAACAAAAAAGAGAAAGAATGAAATCCAAACAAATCAAGTTATAAAAAAAAGCAAGAATTATGGTGTTGAATATCTATTATTCCATGTCCTGTTGTGCTGTAGGTTTCAGGGTTAGAGAACCTCCTCTCCTTCCCTTCTCTCTCTTTGATAAGCCTCCCCCCCCAACTTTTTTTCTCTCTCTCCTTTCTGATCTCCTAACAAAAGCATAGTCAAGACATAGTTTTTGTGTATAAAATAACAAAATTAGTGAAAATTTAAGATATAATCCAAACAAGAGTACTCGAAAAATGATATTATCCGATGAGGGGATAAATAAATAAGTAATTTTACTAGTTTAAAAAAAGAATTAAAAATAAATACAAAATTGGCAAGAATTTTATTTGATTTTGGCTTATTCTTATTTTTTATTTAAATAATGGTATTTAAAAATTTGATTAAAATCATTCGAGTAACGGAGAAAGTCAATGTAAGAATTAATTTTGTTGATGTTTATTTTTTTATTTTTAAAATTTTAATTTAAAATTTTAATTAATAAAATTTAACATCATGTTACTAAACAGGTGATTTTGACTGATTCTAACAGATTTTGGCCAATTCTGGATGAGCAAGTACCTTGTTGTGGCTCGAGACGCAAGCATAAGATAGTGATACCTCTATCAAGTGGTCACCAGAATCAAGGACAGTTTCAAACGAGGGCTCGCGGGGGTCAACCCCCCCGCCCCCAAAAAAAAATGTATTTACTTTTTTAGGAAAGGTCGAGTGGAATAGTGGAATAAATTGCTCGACTTCCTTTTAATTTCTTTTTTACTTCTTACCTTTTTTTGACTTTTCCATCTCTTCCCTCCTCCCATTTTATTAAGTAGCTTCGACCGGGGTTTTTTTTTTTTTTTTTGGCGGGGGGGGGGGTAAAATGAAGTGGCCTCTCTCTCTCTCTCTCTCTCTCTTCCCAATCCATTTGTTTTTTAATTTAGGTATTTTTTGGCCTCATTAATTCTAATTTAACCATAATTTTTCAATCAAACAAGTCACTTTTCTTTCTCATCAAACCTGCGCAGAGCTCACCTTATCCGGAACAAATCTCGTACTGCGATTTAGGACATAAGAGAACAGCTTGGTAAACCAAAACCTGTCACCTCAACCCCTCTCCCGTGAGCAGTTTGCTTGTGCATTCACATACACATTGATCATAACAAAGTACCCTTTAGATGCTTTTGCTTTTAACAGAAACAAGAAACTTAGCACAGTTAATACAAGAAAAATTTTAGTTCCCACCATACAGGAGAAAATAAAACGGGCATCATAGGATTTAGAACCATATACCATATGGGCAAAACTAGATGACCATTGAGGTTAATAGGCAAGCTGCAGAAAATATTCAGTAACAATTAGTGACACTCGTAAGCTCCTAAACAACAGACGTATCGAAATTGTAAGTTCCTAAACAAAAATGGGATGTCCAATCTGTCTCAGCTGTATACAGCCAGAACAAAGGGGCCTCTAATCAGGGCAAACCATAAACTGATCGGGTTTTTTTAATTCTTTTTTGCTTTTTCTCTGGCCTCTCCCGATCAGCAAGTTTCGGTTCCTCTGGAGAAAGAATACTGCATTCATCACCATCCTTCTCTTTAGGCATTTCCAATGGAATTTTACTTGGACTTTTGAATTTGGAACTTGGGAGGGTAACCTTCAGAGTTTTGGGTAATGATGCAGGTAGATATTCTTTGTCATCCTGTGCTTGCATGTTGCTGATGGTTACGCCAACATTGGTTTCCACCCCGTGCTTTTTCCCCATTCTGCAAAATGGAAGAAAGCCACCAAGTGTGGTGTCCATTGATGACCAATCAGCTAAAACCTACAAAAAGGCATGCTGTGAGGTTAAATAATGAAACAAGGAAAGAAACTGATTCCCTAAATAAGAAAATCTGGTACCTGGGGATGCTGCTTCTGAATTTCAGCAGAAGCTTCAGGGGAACCTGCAGGCAGCAAGTTTTATTGAGACCATCTCTGGACCTACATTATCATCCTCCTGGGGAGGACTTGGAAGCTAAATCTTTTTCATCATGGGAAGCTTTCATTCTGATTTTTTTCATTGCTATACTAGAAGCTAAACCAACTTTCCGAATTAAAATATTCTCAAAACCTGGAGAAAATTCCAATCTGCATGCATTGCGACAAGACTCAATACTCGGGCTTTGAAACGATTTCCCAGAAGCAAATGCATTTTTATCTTTCTTCTTCACAATCGCACAGGCTTTCTCTTCATGCTTGCTCCCTTGGACCTTCACATTTAATTTTTGCATCAGAATATTCTCAAAACCCGGAGGAAAATCGAATTTGCTTCCATCATTACAAGCCTTGAGACTTGAGCTTGGAGATGGCTGCTCAGACTCAAAGGCAAGTGTATTTTTATCTTCCTTCTGCTTGATCTCACAGGCATTTTCTTCACAGGTTCTCCCTTTGGGCTTTCCGATTAACTTTTGGTCAATTACCACATCAACTTTTCCTACATCTTCTTCCCCAGTCATGTCAATCTCCAAATCAACTTCCTCACATGAATATTGCAGAGGAATGATGTTTTGTGAGAGCTCCTCAGGATTTACGCAATAAAAGATTCCCCACAGGTATCTAAATGCACTTGATCCTAAAGAGACAAATAGGAGGACAGATATAAGTGTTACAAAGACAGCAGCACCTGTAAACTACGTAGGGTCATCTATAAAAATTAATAAACACAAGTATTCATTTGGTTATGCTCTACGGCTTTTTCCCACATAAAATTATAATTATCATCCAAATTATTGAATATTCGGAATTTTACAGAATATTTAGGCCAGATAACTGAATATTCAGCTTCAAAAGTTTCTAGTTTTCCATGGACAAATGGCCTTTTACCGAGAAGCGAAAAGATCCTAAAAAAAACAAATGACGGCTTGAAGCATACCTCAAGGATATAATGACAAAGCATAGGAAACAACAACTAGGACCTTAATCCCAAAATTTAGGATTAACCATAAGAGACAAATATCAGGAAAAAAAGAAAAACAAATAAAATAAAATAAAATAACAAAAAATGTGATTTAATTTGTACGGATTTTCTTACACCATTCATTTTTATCAAAAACCATCTCCTCAACTAAAGTCTTAACTATTATGTCTTTATAGATAACTTACATCCAAGTTTTCACAGTCTACCTCTATGTTTTACAAAGCATAGGAACAGAAACAGAAAAATCACCTTGAGAGTCCTCAGACAAGTGGTCGGAGGAAAATATTAGCAACTGAACGTCATTAATAGAACTTCTCAATGCAAAATCATGTTTAGTCAAGAAGTTGAGAAGATAATAGTAGCCTTTCTCCAAGCTGCCCAAAAAAAAAACACTAATACCATATTATTGGGAAAATGTTGGTCAAATAAATAAATAATAAAGATCTAGTCAAAAAACAAACCTCTTAGCCTCATGTCCACTAGGGAAAAAATACAGAGCAATGTCATTTCCAGTTGGATAATCATCATGAAAAATATCTGACCAAAGACTCTGTCGAGGAAGCAACTCAAGCTGAAGGGAGGATGGCATTAATTTTGAAAATTCATAGGCTCTACGGTGTACTTTAGAGGGAGGATGAGCCTGAAAGTCATCAAAGGATTCAGACTTTCTGCCATCACCTATGTGGAAGCTTCCCCTACAGTTATTATACCATGCAATCATTAGCAATTCAAAATTTAGGGTTTTTTCCTTCTCGAAAAGGCAGGGAGTCAGCTGTAATGGTAATTGATAGACGCAAAAAGATTTGTAATGATAACATTTTCCAAACAATCAGACACCATTCGAAATGTCTTTTGATGACCAGCAGAAGTACCTACAAAAATTTACCAGCATAAAGATGTAGAAACAAATGACTGATGCATGAGTCACGATATTTATGTATTTACTGTTGGGGATCAGAAAAGGAATTTTATTCACAATAAAAGAAATTAAAAAACAAAAAGAGAGAGAGAGAGAGAGAAGAGCAACATGGAGGTGCATGCTCACTGGTATACAACATAAAATCTATGAATTCAAAGACATCTACAGAAGATTTGCAGTTTCAAGTTAATCAAAAGAACAAATACTTCAAAAAGTTATCCCAAAACCTACTCTATAAATGATCTCAGAGTCCAAGTAAATAAATGCATTTGGCGGGTGTCATGCTCATGCATTCAGAAAAATAGATGATATTCTTCTCGGTGTTTATGCAGATCCCTGCATCAATATCTATATCAGCCACTTTATGGTCGCTTACCAAATCACAGAGAAGACATCAATCATTGATTGAGGATAAACACTACAATCAGCTTTTCAATCAACAATTGAATGCAAATTAATTCTATCAAACTTCTCTTGCGTTTACTTAAATAAAAGCATGTATCAACTAAACAATGTAGTAGTACCAACAAGAAGAAAACTCTTTCGGCCTTTTTTGATTTTGCTGATTACATGAAAGGAAACAATAAACCAAACAAAAACTAAACAGGCTCAGACAACAGAGCAGACAACGCCCTATTAGGCAAATCCTTTCAGGGAATCTAGCCTTCAGCGGGTCAATCAGGTTCAGGACTAGCAGTCAAATGACCTACCTTACATGCCATCGCATTGGCTTCTCTGAATACATGACTAAAGCTCCAAGTGACCGGGTTTCAAGCAATTCCTAGCCCTGAGAATCAGGGAATCAATAGCCCAGTTGGGACTTAAACTCCATTCTTTTAGAGCAGAAACTGCACGAAGGGCATCTTCCTCCAATGGCACTGCCACTGCTTCCCCAAACTCTGTAGACATAAATCTGTTTTTCATAAACCACATTCTAGCCTAATGATCATTGCATTTGATGCATCCTTCTCGAGGGGCTACTGAAGGTAATATAGCCTATGAATCTTGGCTTTTGGGATCACAACAAACTGCTTATTTCTGTGTCATTCAAATAGAGACAATTAACTACTTCAGGTCTGCCTTCACACCTGAATGCACTATTGTATTTCTCACTTTCCAAAACTCATCAAGTAAAGCCATAGCACAGAGTATATCCTACTGCTATCCTACTGCCTCCAAGCCTTCAAGCCCTAAGACTGACTGGAATACTTACAATCAGCACCTGGTCCTTTCTTCAAAAATCCAAACCCCCTGGTGATAACCTCCAGAGTGCACAAACTAAAGGGCACTGATGGAAACCATGATCATGAGTCTCCACTGCATAACTGCAAATGAACATTCTAGGTGGGCAAGAAATCCTGACAAATTCTCCATAGTAGCATACCTTTCCTGGCAATGAATTTACCAAATCTTATTCCTGATGTCATCATCTAGCTCATTATCCCCACCCCACTGGTTTTTTCATAGCATACTATATTGATTTCACAGAACACACTCCTTTAGGACTAGGGCTCTAATTAGATTGTCCTCAGCCTCCCGTTGAATGTCTTAACACTACTTTTTCAGCCTTTTCATCCAAGATACAATGCTGTACTTGATGGAACCCCACTAATAGAATTTAGAGTGTGAAGGAATATACTAAGAGCATTATGAAGATAATCAACCTTGAGGGGAGAAGATCTTTCGGATTCAAGAGTTATGGAAAAAATACTAGTGACTTCTACAGAAAAATTTGAATCAAGGGTTTGCTCTCCTCAGGAATTTAGAGATCTATCAAAACTCTCTAGGACAGAACTCACTAATGCTCGCTAATATATAAAGCAAAGGAAATCAATAAAACAAGAAAAAGCTATAGAAGGAGCTTTGATGTCTAGAACACAAGGAAGGGTCAATCAAATGGAATTAATGAGATGAAAGTTAGTTAAAAAAAGAATATGAATCAAAAGAAAACAGAAAGCGACAGATGGGGAAAAGCAAGGATGCTTTCCACCTTGTCCTAACGGTAAAAAGACCAATCATATTGAAAGGGAATGCTCGTTCAAACCAAATGCACAATGCAGAATTTGCAGAAAATTTGATGATATAGACAAGGCATGCAAAAAACAAACTTCTGCAACATGAAGCCCGCCAAGCACAAGTTGCAGATCGAGGGCGGTGGCACAAGGAGAAGCTGTTTGTAGCAACTTGCTATGCAGCTAAAGGTGAAGGGAGTGTTTGGCTCATTGATAGTGCCTGCACTAACCATATGACTTAAAAACTCGTGATGTTCAGAGAGAAGTCCTACACCTCAAAAGTCAGAATTGGCAATAGAGAACTTGTTGAAGCAAAAGGAAAGGAAGTTGTTGCAGTTCAAACTCCTTCAGGTACAAACTTTATTTCTAATGTTCTATATGTGTCAAGTTTTTTAAGCATAGGTTACTCTTTGGAATTCAAGAATAAAAAGGGCGTACCCAGTGCCGAATCTCCTGGGCTCTGGGGAAAGGAATACCTAGGCAGCCTTTCCCTTGCTTTTTGCAAGGAGGCTGATTTGAACCCCGGACCTCCAGGACACAATGGAGAGACTCCATTTGAACCCCGGAATTCAAGAATAAAACATGCACAATATTTGAACCTGCAGGTTGTGAGTTAATGACCATGAAAATAAAAGAAAGAACATTTTTCTTTACAACTGAATCAAAGAAAAAAAGTGCATTCAATCCAAAAGCATAAAAACCCAAAAAGGATGGAGTTTACTGAGACAAGCCGGCACAAGTGTATACTGCTATTTCAGTACATGATAATGAGTTGTGAATTAATTGAAGGGGCAAAGAAGAAGGCCGTTTGATTTTCTTCTTGTTGAGAATTTTGATCCCCCAATCATCCCTGCCAAGACTATTTCGACCTAGATGATAAAAAGCCTGAGGACTCCAATGAGAGGGCTAAAATTCCTGACCTTACCATGACACCAGTTAAGCCAGATGACATGGGCAAGGATGCGCCCATAAAAATTAAAGATGAAGAATCTATAAAACCTGATGAATAGTAGATTGATGATCCTAATACATCAAAACCAAAAGATTGGGATGATGATGAGGATGGTGAATGGTGAACGGGAGGCACAACAAATTGCTAATCCCAAGTGCATGACAGCTCCTAGTTGTGGTGAATGGAAAAGGCCAATGAAAAGAAGTCATACTTACAAGGGAAATTGAGATACTACATGGCCGTCAAAATTCCATGTTGAAAAGGAGAAACAGAACTATAAAGTTGTAGACAACCTGATGAAGGCTTTGCCCAACGCCAAGTTTGAACGGCTGAGGAAGCAAATTTGTATTGTCACGCCCCGATCCTCAGATCGACCACGCGACAACCGCCGCGTCGTCTCGGTACATGGGTAAAACCTCCCCATCTACCGGGACTCCGCAAGGCTATCAAATTCACAATAAATCATCAAACTCATAAAATTCTTCCAAAAAACAAGAAATTTCAAAAATCAATACACATGCAAGGAGCCCATCCGGCTCATCAAGGATGTACAAACACACACATTGACACACATCGGGGTGTGGGATCATGTACATGCAATCATACATTAGCACACATCGGGGAGTGGGAACCTGTACATGCACGATTACACAGCAACACACAACGGGGAGCGGGAACCTGTACATGCACGCATGCAATGTGACCATCTTGGCCACTCTGAAAGCATTTAACAAACAAGAAGTCCCAAAACATAGCCGTCAGATTTTACCAACACTTACCCGAGGAAAACGAGGGCCAGATCGATAAAATCCTAACGGTGTGAGTTGTACGTAACTTCACAAAATCAAAGAAAAAGCATTGAAATAAAGATTTACACTCCAAATGTCCCACTACAAATATAAACAGTTTTCCAAAACTAGAGAAATCAAAAGAAATAAAACAAATCAAAAATCGACGGATTTTATCAATACTTGCCGACAACTCATCCAGTATCAATAAAATTCGCACGGAATGTACAGACTTCCCCTTCCATGTTTTGCAAGCTACAAATCTCCAAAAGTAACCCTGCATGCCAATACTTATCCAATCCGCAAAAATATTTCGCAAGCTCCGTCGAGTAGGCACCCAACTAAGTCTCCTCGAAAAATGGGAGAGAGAGGGGTGAGTATAGGGGTATACTCAAGGAGTGGAGTGCAATGGTGCATTTGTGCTAATAAATAAGGTATGAATGTGGGGCAGTCAAAGCATAACTCATAAATCATCTCATATCCATAAAATCATTTCAATAAATCACATTTCACAAATATGCATCCATATCAATCATTTTTTCAGAAAATCCTGGGGTTCCATCGAAATATGCTTCCGTCTCAGGGCGGCCAAACCCAGACGAAAATCCGCCAAGGGTTTTACTATCCAATATCTCAAAACAAACCCCCTTCCTTGGCGTTGGCTCGTGCCTCACCGGGGTGCACCAGGATATAGCACGACTTTTGCAGAGGGAGGGACGTCTACTCCCCCGCACATCTAAACCTCAAACCACGTCACCCCGTCGGGTCGCTCCGTGGTAGGTATATGACTATAGCCATCTCTGACGACCCTTCATTTCACAATCAATCCATTTTTCAACAATGTGCCATGATTTCCACAAACAATCCATAATTTCATGCCAAATCAGTTCATCAATCAATATCAAATATCACATGGCACAAAAGCATTTATAAACACAATGGATGCATTCATATTTCATAATCCAGTTCAGACAGCCCACAATCACAAAATAATTAACATAAATCATGTAAAATCTTTCAAAAATCATTTCTAAAGCAATTTTAAAACAGTTTCTTATTTACGAACACAATGAACCGTCCACTCACCTCTAGAGAGGGTATTCACTCTCTATTTCCGAAATCAACTCATAACGACTCTTCTCGAGTCTCCAAAGGTCAACCTAGACCAATCAAGACGAATAAAGATCAATTAAAGCTCTATTGAAGGGTTTTCAAATTCCCCTTTTTTTATGTACAATAGCTTTAACTTGCATAATTACGTTCCAAAACTTTCGTTTCCTCAAACTAGTATCATTTCAAATCACTAACGACTTTAAATTTACAATATTCCTCAATTTTACCCATTTTCTCCCGAATTCCTTAATATTAATTTCATTCATGCCGATTTCCATTCAAATCAACTCAACATGATTCTATCATCCGGAACATTCTCTTTCCATATCAGACAATCTAATTTCAGAACATTCTATACTTAACTTTAATAATCCAATATAAATTGTCGAAAAATGTATTCTAATCAAATATAACGTATATTCTAAACATACACGATCTTTCCACCCTAAATTTCATTCACTTTATCCAAAGGGTACGAATTTCCTCACCTAAGGTATTCGCAGTTCACGGACTTAGCCTCCCTATGTCATTCATTTCGGAACCAAACCCGCAAAGCTTCCAATTTGAAGCGAACTCCATCGCTTAGTCCAAATTACCGAAGGAAATCAAACTCTAGAGCTACTGTTCAAAAGAATAGCTCTTACTGCGTAGAGGATGAAGCATCGTCACGCCTAGGGTTTCGAAGATCACCTACTATGCCGCAGCAGGTTGCAGCAAGTCCCGCACGCGTAGAGCTATCGCGCGCCGGGGAGCGCGGGAGCTATCGCGCGAGCGCCGGGGCGCCTCGTGCAGAGGGGGCGTCTCGGGCCGGCGCGCGCAGAGGTAGGTGCGGGCCGCGCAAGGAACAACGCGCAGCGCGGGCAGGGGCGGCGCTGAAAGAAGACGGGAGCAGCGCGCGCAGGGCAGAGCGGCCGGGAAAAAGGCCGGCGCGCGCAGCTGCGGCGAGCAGAAAGAGAGGCGGCGACCCGTGGTGGGTCGCGATGGCTGCGGGTGGTCGCGAGTCGGCGGTGGAGAACCGCGGTGGCTCGCGGTGGTGGAGCATCCGCGAGAGGGAGTGGTGGCGAACGATCGCAAGAGAGGGAGAGCGACGGAGAGAGATCGCGAGAGAGACGAGAGAGTGGAGAGATGAAGGAGAGATTAGGGTTAACCCTAATCTTTCTATTTGGGGGAGATGCTGCGTTTCACTCCGAAACGCAGCACCTTCTCTCTCTCTCTCGTTTTTTTTTTTTTTTTTTTTTTTTTTTTTTAACTAACTATATATAACTAACTATATAATATATATATATATATATATATATATATATATTTGTTTTTCTCATCCCATTGGAAGTTTTAAATTTACCATAAATAAAATACTGTGAATTTGTAACACAGCATTTCAAATATACCAAAAATGTAAAATTAAAACCCCAAAATCGAAAATCAATAAAATTCTAAATTTTTCTATTTTGTTATAGAAATGTTTACAAAATATTCGACATCAAGTTTTCGGTATTACAACTCCACTTTATTGGTATCAGAGCACAGGTTTACGATTTTAAAAGTTTGATGGTTTTGAAATAACTTGAAATGTTTCCAAATGTCCCAAAAGTTTTCTAAAGATTTTAAAATGTTTTGTTTAGTTTGGAAAAGGTTTACATCTTTTCAAAAGGTCTTCGGAGAATGTACAGAACTTTCCATGGTTTTCCTAGGAAGTTAGGAATGCTTATTTTTAGGGGGTTAAGCACTTGGATTAGTTCATATTTTACATTGCTAAGTTCAGAACCTCTTTGTAGAACTTTATTTTCGGATGATGAATAAGGAACCCCAAATGAAATATTTGGTGACTTAATTGTGACTCAAGACCTCCTGTGGCTTGTTTGGTCAAATATTGGGGACCTTAGTATTGGTTTTGGCCCTCGGACTTATATCTTGATATTAGAAGTTTGGTGTATATGTATAATTGTGGAGCCTTCGTAAACTCATAGAGGTGTATATCATGTATGGGACTTTAGTGTGGTAAGATTTTCTTTTGAAAAACTAAATGGGGTTAGCGGTACTAATAGTATGACTAGTATGACTCTTTGATTTGGGATGACGGGTTGTAAGACATTCTCTTGTGTAAGAGTGAAGTAATTTGGGCTATGTGAGAAGACAGAATCAGTAGCGTCTTGCATTGATTATTTTCTTTGCTTTAAACAACTGGGAGTCTTAACTCCCTAAATTTAAGTATGACCTTCGCATTTGAAATGCTTCTCATCATTTCCCATCCATTCGAAATTTTTATTACATCACTTCAATCTGATTTGCTTTCAAGTTTAAGAAACATATGGCTATCTCACAAGTAACTTAAAGAATGGTTAGAGTGGTAGAGCAATTTTGTGATAGATAAAGTTTTAAGTAGATTCGATAAACAAATGAGGATGTTGATCTTTAAACTGGATATTTGTGGTGGAAAAGAACTTTTGTGTAGATTTCTTCCTAAGAAAATGTCATAAATTTAACATGCTTGGTTCTCATCTGAATAAGCTTTCTACGCAAGTGTCACATCCTAATTTTGATAGACTGTGAATGTTATTCCATACTTCTCAAGCATATGCTCCAACATTCTTCTTTAAGTAGGGGATTATAATAGGAGGTTTTACCATTGAGTTACTAACGGTGGGAGGCAAAGGAATGGTTTCACCTTGATGCTTTTATCAGGAAGTGTGAATTTTATTCTTTTTGGTTTTCTGATAATGCTAATAGGTTCAGCAGATGATTATTATTGCTAGTTATTATGATATTTGATTGTGACCAAATGCCAATTTTCAAAGTCAAAATAAAGGTTTTTGAGGTTTGCTTAATTGGTAATAATTTTGATTTTGCCAATTGATGGAAAATAAGGGAAGATGCATTGGCCTTGTTTCCATGGACTTTTATTGTACTGGATTGATGAGTGGTCTTTTGGATAGAATTCATGACAAATTGAATAATCAGTCTCGGGTGAAGGCATTTAGGGAGCACACTCGTGCCCTCTAGGTGAGTAGGAGTCATAACAATGGAGGTTTATTCTTGGAGTTTATTTTCGAGGGAGGTAGTTTGTTTACCCAATGGTGAGAAGAATAAAAGAATAGAGGATTGTATGTTTTGAGAGAGGTTCTTAAGGCTTTACTGCAGGACGAGAGTGTGAAATACAGTGGAAAAAAAAATGTATGGGTAAAACAGATGTTCGACCGTGGGTTGTATGCAAAATTTTGAGGAATCTGATGATCGAATAGGTAGGAACCATGAGGAAGATCTACTGAGTCTTAAGGAGTCTGATGACAATTTGTTCTTGGAGAAAATTAGGGAACATGAATGATGGAGGTGGTAGTTGATAAGGGTTTAAATAAGGAAATCAAGTTAACTGAATCTGTTTTGGGGCATATTTTGCAGAATGAGGGGTCGTATATTGTGATGATAGTCGTAGGACTTAAAGAGATGTTACCAGTATGTTAAGCACCATGGAGTTTCTGTGTACATTAAAGGTCAAGGTAGAATAAGACATTTTCAATTACGGCTGAGCAGCCCAGACATAACTCACTTCAAATGACTTGAAATCAAGAAAATAATATGTATTGAAACATCTTGTGGAACTCTATGGAGTATTACCCAAAACTTATGGTTCTAGAGCCTCCACTTATATTTTTGATATACTTTTCTTCATAGTTTGGCATTTAATTATATTGTTATTTTTATTGATGATCATCCAAGAAAGACAAGTACTTAAAAAAAAAAAAAAAGAGCTGCTATAAGTATTAGGTGACACCAAAATCTTTAACCATACAATGAATAGTCTTAGTAAGCATTGAATGTTTCTTTCAAGTAATTGCCATTATATGCTTTTGATAAATATGGGGGAAAGCTTTTTGTTTCGATGGTTATTTAGAAAAAAATAATATTCGTAATGGACATTGCTTTTATTGGATGAACAACATCTTAGAAAAGAATTTTAATCTTAAGTGATCTTGATAATAAGAAGTTTTGTTGTCTAGTGTGAACATTTGAGAATATGGAAAATCAGTGACAAGTTTCCTAATTGCTTAATGCAGTCACTTTGGAGAAACTAATATGATGAGCCTTTGTGGGATTTATATATTGTAGTGAGATTTCTCTGGTGTTTCAGTCTGCTATAATTGTTTAGAGTTATTAAGATAAACTTTAATTTGGGATAGATTCATCCTTCAAATGGAAATATGAGGTAATATGGACCCTTCTAGCTTTTACAATATTGAAATGGTGAATCTTATAAGCATCTAGGCAAAAAATGCTTATGCATGGTTACTTGAGCACCGTTTAGGGGTAAGAAAGTCTGTAAATGAAATTTTGAGGTATATTGAATTGGTCGATTTCAATGATAGTATTTTCAGATAATTGTGTTGTGTATTAAAGATTTCAGTTTTGATCTTCTACAACGCTTTGTCGCAGATATAAAGTAGAGACCTATTCCAATTGTTGTTGAGGAATGCGTTAATCGAGAAAGTGTTACTCCTTTTATATCCAAGGTTTCAAGGTTTTAGAACAAACAAGGTGATTCGTAGACTATTGAGTTTTATGCTTTAATTGTCAGTAATGTGAAAAAGGAAATTAAAGGAATCTCAATCTCAATGAATACCACCTACCAAATACTCATATTGGAATAAGACAAGTTTTGCTATCAATACTTTGGGAGATACTATAGAGTATGATAATGTATTTGTAGTTTGAAATTGGTGGATTGGAGACTTTGTTATCAATATGGTGGTGAGTGTAGGTGATAAGCGTGCATACATATATACGATGCATTCAGATATCATGATTTGCGAGTAAGCAATTACATAGCTGTAAATGAGAATAAGAATAGGCTTAGGCGCTTACAGATATATTGCTTGGAGGGTTGAACAAATCAAAATAAGATATCTAGGAAATTTCGAAAGGACAATCAAGTACTTGTACAATTGAGACGAAAGTGAATTCCTAAGAAACTTATCACAAACTAAATTTTAGGAAATTTGGGAGACTGAAGAAACTAAAGCAAAAACAATACCCTATTTGTTTGATGTATAAACTTTATCGTTATAAATTTCGAGGACGAAATTTGTTTTTAGGGGGTTAAGAGTTGTAATACCAAAAACTTGATGTCGAATATTTTGTAAACATTTCTATAACAAAATAGAAAAATTTAGAATTTTATTGATTTTCGATTTTGGGGTTTTAATTTTACATTTTTGGTATATTTGAAATGTTGTGTTACAAATTCACAAGATTTTATTTATGGTAAATTTAAAACTTCCAATGGGATGAGAAAAACAAATATATATATATATATATATATATATTATATAGTTAGTTATATATAGTTAGTTAAAAAAAAAAAAAAAAAAAGAAAACGAGAAGAGAGAGAGAGGAGAGTTGCCGTTTCGAGTGAAACGCAAGATCTCACCCAAATAGAAAGATTAGGGTTAAGCCTAATCTCTCCTTCATCTCTCCACTCTCTCGTCTCTCTCGCGATCTCTCTCCGTCGCTCTCCCTCTCTTGCGATCGTTCGCCACCACTCCCTCTCGCGGATGCTCCACCACCGCGAGCCACCGCGGTTCTCCACCGCCGACTCGCGACCACCCGCAGCCATCGCGACCCACCACGGGTCTCCGCCTCTCTTTCCGCTCGCGCGCGATCCGCGGCGCGCGCCGGCCGCTGCCGCTCTGCGCGCGGGCGCGCGCTGCTCCTTCGTGTTGCTTCCGGCTGCTGCCGCTCGCGCGGCCGCGTTGTTCCTTGCGCGACCGCACCTACCTCTGCGCGCGCGCCGGCCGAGACCCCCCCTCCCGCACGAGACCGCCGCTCGCGCGATAGCTGCGCGCCCCGGCGCGCGATAGCTTTTTTCTCGAGTGCGCAGACTTGCCGCAACCTCTCGCCGAAGATAGTAGGTGATCTTCGAAACCCTAGGCCGTGACGATGCTTCATCCTCTACGCAGTAAGAGCTATTCTTTTGAACAAGAGCTCTAGAGTTTGATTTCCTTCGGTAATTTGGACTAACGATGGAGTTCGCTTCAAATTGGAAGCTTTGCAGTTTGGACCGAAATGAATGACATAGGGAGGCTAAGTCCGTGAACTGCGAATACCTTAGGTGAGGAAATTCGCACTTTGGATAAAGTGAATGAAATTTAGGGTGGAAAGATCTGTGTATGTTTAGAATATACGTTATATTTGATTAGAATACATTTTCTCACAATTTATATTGGATTATTAAAGTTAACTATACAATGTTACGTAAATTAGATTGTCCGATATGGAAAGAGAATGTTCGGGGATGATAGAATCATGTTGAGTTGATTTGAATGGAAATCGGCATGAATGAAATTAATATTAAGGAATTCGGGAGAAAATGGGTAAAATTGAGGAATATTGTAAATTTAAAGTCGTTAGTGATTTGAAATGATACTAGTTTGAGGAAACGAAAGTTTTGGAACGTAATTATGCAAGTTAAAGCTATTGTACATAAAAAGGGAATTTGAAAACCCTTCAATAGAGCTTTAATTGATCTTTATTCGTCTTGATTGGTCTAGGTTGACCTTTGGAGACTCGAGAAGAGTCGTTATGAGTTGATTTCGGAAATAGAGAGTGAATACCCTCTCTAGAGGTGAGTGGACGGTTCATTGTGTTCGTAAATAAGAAACATGTTTTAAAATTGCTTTAGAAATGATTTTTGAAAGATTTTACATGATTTATGTTAATTATTTTGTGATTGTGGGCTGCCCGAACTGGATTATGAAATATGAATGCATCCATTGTGTTTATAAATGCTTTTGTGCCATGTGATATTTGATATTGATTGATGAACTGATTTGGCATGAAATTATGGATTGTTTGTGGAAATCATGGCACATTGTTGAAAAATGGATTGATTGTGAAATGAAGGGTGCTGTAGATGGCTATAGTCATATACCTACCACGGAGCGACCCGACGTGGTGACGTGGTTTGAGGTTTAGATGTGCGGGGGAGTAGTCGTCCCTCCCTCTCGCAAAAGTCGTGCTATATCCGGTGCACCCCGGTGAGGCACGAGCCAACGCCAAGGAAGGGGGTTTGTTTTGAGATATTGGATAGTAAAACCCTTGGCGGATTTTCGTCTGGGTTTGGCCGCCCTGAGACGGAAGCATATTTCGATGGAACCCCAGGATTTTCTGAAAAAATGATTGATATGGATGCATATTTGTGAAATGTGATTTATTGAAATGATTTTATGGATATGAGATGATTTATGAGTTATGCTTTGACTGCCCCACATTCACACCTTATTTATTAGCACAAATGCACCATTGCACTCCACTCACTGAGTATACCCCTATACTCACCCATCTCTCCCCCATTTTTCAGAGGAGACTTAGTGGGGTGCCTACTCGACGGAGCTTGCGAAATATTTTTGCGGATTGGATAAGTATTGGCATGCAGGGTTACTTTTGGAGATTTGTAGCTTGCAAAACATGGAAGGGGAAGTCTGTACATTCCAGTGTACGGATTTTATTGATACTGGATGAGTTGTCGGCAAGTATTGATAAAATCCATCGATTTTTGATTTGTTTTATTTCTTTTGATTTCTCTAGTTTTGGAAAACTGTTTATATTTGTACTGGGACATTTGGACTGTAAATCTTAATTTCAATGCTTTTTCTTTGATTTTGTGAAGTTCTGTACAATTCATACCGTTAGGATTTTATCGACACGGCCTGTTTTCCTCGGGTAAGTGTTGGTAAAATCCGACGGCTATGTTTTGGGACTTCTTGTTTGTTAAATGCTTTCAGAGTGGCCAAGATGGTCACATTGCATGCGTGCATGCTAGAGTTCCCGCTCCCCGTTGTGTGTTGTTGTGTAATCGTGCATGTACAGGTTCCCACTCCCCGATGTGTGCTAATGTATGATTGCATGTACAGGATCCCACACCCCGATGTGTGTCAATGTGTGTGTTTGTACATCCTTGATGAGCCGGATGGGCTCCTTGCATGTGTATTGATTTTTGAAATTTCTTGTTTTTTTGAAGAATTTTATGAGTTTGATGATTTATTGTGAATTTGATAGCCTTGCGGAGTCCCGGTAGATGGGGAGGTTTTACCCATGTACCGAGACGACGCGGCGGTTGTCGCGTGGTCGATCTGAGGATCGGGGCGTGACATGTATTTTGAAGCAAGTGACAGGAGTGATGAAAGCAATGACATCACCAATGATGCAAGTCATGACATCACCGTGATGTAAATGATGGCACCACATGCTTGAACAAACGAAATGGCACACAGTTGGATACTGTGAACACAATATACTTGGACGCTTTGGACACTACACACTTGAATGGTGTTCCTTTTTTTAGGCAAGTGGCATTATCCCCTAAATCTTTGGAATATCAAGAAAGGAAGATTTCCTCTTCCCCTTCATCTTTTCATGACATTCTCTTGCTTTCTCTCTTTTCATGCTTTGAACATTTAACAAATTATATATATATTGTAATACCGGAAAATTGATGTTCAGTATTTTGGAAATATTTCTATAAGAAAGTAGAAAAATGTTGACTTTGTATATATATATATTGTTTAGTTATTTAATTATATTATGGTATAAAAAAAAAAAAAAAAAAAAAAAAAAAGAGAGAGAGAGAGAGAGAGGGGATGCTTTGCGGGGTGAAACGCAAGCACCCCTGCTTCCCAAATCGATTAGGGCTGAAAGCCCTAATCGCTCACTCCCTCACCCCCTGCTCCCTCTCTCTCCCGCTGGCGACTCTCAGTTCGTCACTCTCCCTCTCTCTACGATTGTCCTCCGGCGCGCCACCCTCACCCACCGTGAACTACCTCGCCTCTCTCCCTCTACTCACTCTCCATTTCTCTCTCTATTTCCAGTCTCTGCACTCTCTCTCCCTTCGCGATTCACCGTTCGCCATCTCGATCTCACTCTCCATCGATCGCCACCTCTGTCCCGAACCATCTCTCTCGGTCTATCACAGTCGCTCTCTTCCACGCACAAGCGGGCGATTCTTCGTCTCCTTCCCGTGCGCGCGACAGCAAGGCTCTTGCTCTCCCTCTCCTCTGCTTGCTCGCACGCTTGCACGGCCCCTGTCCTCTGTCAAGAGACATCACTGCAACCCACTTTCACTGCAAAGGTAGGATCGGTCCTAACCCTAGCTTTAGGGTTTCGAAATTTTGTGGTAATAAGCTTAGATTTACTGAAATTAACGTCGATTTGGGAGCTTTGCAGGTCTGAGAACGGACTGAGAGGACATTAGAGCGAGGATTTCGAACTGCAAGAAAATGCTAGGTGAGGGATTTTCAATCCCTTCATTACTCAGATTAATTGTCTAATTTAGGTTGAGAATAAGTGTGGATATATTCTAAAAATATGCTAGATTCGTAGGAAATGTGTTATTCTTGAAAATTTGTATGAAATGATGGAAGTTAGGTCTAGAATTTGATGTAAATTGGAATGCGAATCATGTTAAAATGTCGTTGATAGTATTAGAGTTTTATTTGATTGATTTGCGTAGTTTTATTTGGGAATTGAATTGAAATTGGCGTGAATTAATTAAGATTATGTAATTTGGGAGAAAATTGATAAAATTGAGGAATATTGTAAATTTAAAGTCATTGGTGATTTGAAATGATACTAGCTTGAGGAAACGAAAGTTTTGGAATGTAATTATGCAAGTTAAGGCTATTGTACATAAAAGGAGAATTTGAAAACCCTTTATTAGAGCTTTAATTGATCTTTATTCGTCTTGATTGGTCTAGGTTGACCTTTGGAGACTCGAGAAGAGTCGTTATGAGTTGATTTCGGAAATAGAGAGTGAATACCCTCTCTTGAGGTGAGTGGACGGTTCATTGTGTTCGTAAATAAGAAACCTGTTTTAAAATTGCTTTAGAAATGATTTTTGAAAGATTTTACATGATTTATGTTAATTATTTTGTGATTGTGGGCTGTCTGAACTGGATTATGAAATATGAATGCATCCATTGTGTTTATAAATGCTTTTGTGCCATGTGATATTTGATATTGATTGATGAACTGATTTGGCATGAAATTATGGATTGTTTGTGGAAATCATGGCACATTGTTGAAAAATGGATTGATTGTGAAATGAAGGGTGTCAGAGATGGCTATAGTCATATACCTACCACGGAGCGACCCGACGGGGTGACGTGGTTTGAGGTTTAGATGTGCGGGGGGGAGACGTCCCTCCTCTCGCAAAAGTCGTGCTATATCCGGTGCACCCGGGTGAGGCACGAGCCAACGCCAAGGAAGGGGGTTTGTTTTGAGATATTGGATAGTAAAACCCTTGGCGGATTTTCGTCGGGGTTTGGCCGCCCGAGACGGAAGCATATTTCGATGGAACCCCAGGATTTTCTGAAAAAAATGATTGATATGGATGCATATTTGTGAAATGTGATTTATTGAAATGATTTTATGGATATGAGATGATTTATGAGTTATGCTTTGACTGCCCCACATTCACACCTTATTTATTAGCACAAATGCACCATTGCACTCCACTCACTGAGTATACCCCTATACTCACCCCTCTCTCCTCCCATTTTTCAGACGAGACTTAGTGGGAGACTACTGGACGGAGCTTGTGCAGTATTTTTGGCATACAGATAGGTACTTGATGTGCAGGATTATTTTTGGGAGATTGGTAGCTTCCCAACCATGGAAAGGGAAGTCTGTACATTCCGTGTCGTGCGGATTTTATTGATACTGGCCGAGTAGTTGGCAAGTATTGATAAAATCCGACGATTTTTGATTTGTTTTTATTTCTTTTGATTTCTCTAGTGTTGGAAAACTGTATATATATGTACTGGGACATTTGGACTGTAAATCTTAATTTCAATGTTTTTTTCTTTGATTTTGTGAAGTTCTGTACAACTCATACCGTTAGGATTTTATCGATACTGGCCTGTTTTCCTCGGGTAAGTGTTGGTAAAATCTGACGGCTATGTTTTGGGACTTCTTGTTTGTTAAATGCTTTCAGAGTGGCCAAGATGGTCACATTGCATGCGTGCATGTACAGGTTCCCGCTCCCCGTTGTGTGTTGCTGTGTAATCGTGCATGTACAGGTTCCCTCTCCCCGATGTGTGCTAATGTATGATTGCATGTACAGGATCCCACTCCCCGATGTGTGTCAATGTGTGTGTTTGTACATCCTTGATGAGCCGGATGGGCTCCTTGCATGTGTATTGATTTTGAAATTTCTTGTTTTTGAAGAATTTTATGAGTTTGATGAATTCTTGTGGATTTGATAGCCTTGCGGAGTCCGGTAGATGGGGAGGTTTTACCCATGTACCGAGACGACGCGGCGGTTGTCGCGTGGTCGATCTGAGGATCGGGGCGTGACAGCTTTATTGGTATCAGAGCTTAGGTTCACGATTTTAAAAGTTTATTGGTTTTTGAATGTTTTAAATTGTTTCCAAATGTCCCGAAAAGTTTCTAAAGACTTTGAAGTATTTGGTTTTGAAAAAGGTGTTTTTGAGAATGTACAAGTCTTCCATGGATTTCTTAGGAGGATAGGAATGCTCATTTTTAGGGGGTTAAATACCTAGTTCAATTCCTATTCTATTTGCTGAGATTTGACTCTTGTTCGTAGAACTATCCCTCTTAGACAAAGATTGAGGAACCGGATGAGATTCCTCTTACACGCCTCTACATATTAATTATAGTCTTCATATATCTTGATTTCACCTCTTTATTGAGTTGTGGTTAAGATTCTTGCTAGTAGATTGCTTACGGTACTCGGTGATACTCTTATCTATAATTTAATAACTAGGGTGTTTTTATTGAAGATAGATTCTACTTCTGATTTTAGTGGCTTATTAAGTGGTTCATTTTGCTAAGAAGCATGATAAAAGAGTATATTTGAGATTTAAAAGGACCTGGCTATTAGGGGTTCATTTAGAGGGCACTTTGAGGAGTGTTCCTAGTTGTGGAGTCTTGATAGCACGGTGGTGGTGAAGGATTAGATTGAAATGATGACATGAAAAGTTACAAATGTGATGCCGTGACTTTGGTAGGGTTTCCTACAATCGGAAGAAGGAAAGGTTGTAATGAGGTGTAGAGATTGGATAGTAAAGGAAGTGTGCACATTGAAATTTATGGTTCAAAATTGGTTGAGTTTGTGAAATTCAAGAAGATTTAAATGCCGAAAAGTTTGGAGTATTTTATTTAGAAATTGTGTTCAAAGGATTCTAATATGAGGAAAACCTGGCAAATTTGCCTTCAAGGCGCTAATAAACAAATGGATATTTCTTCTAGACAATTTAACCTTGGAAAAAAGTGGATATAAAGGTCCATCGAATGTCTCTATGCCATCGGCTAGTACCGCTCCACAAACTGGTATTGGGAGTAATACCATTGCTGCACCTTCTCAACGACCCTGATATAGCCGCAGGTAAATTCCTTAGAACTTGAACTGATGATTTAGAGATTTGGATATAAATATTAAGTGATCATGATTGCATGATAATGAATTTAAGGAGAGATGATTTTGATGCCTTGAGATACTCATGATGTTAGTGATAATTATATACCTTGATTGAAATTGGTAGAAATCGTCATTTGACTACATTGGTGATCAACTCACTGAGATTTGAGTTGAGTTGTTTCCAAATTTAGAGATATTTGGGTCAACTTGTTGATAATTTGGTTAACTCTCTTATAGAAGATGTGAATGGACGGCTTTGATGCATATGAATGGGTTAATTGTTTTCAATTATGAATTATAAATTGATTTTTGAAATGACTTTGCAAATGGATTCGAAATTGATTTGTGAAATAAATTTTAAAAGAGGATTAAAATATTTTGTGAGTGTGGTGTGCCTGAAATGAAATGGCAAAATATCCATGACTCATGACTTTGAATATTAAACTATTTGCATTTGTTACATTTGGATACTCATGTGAATTTTGAAGAATAGCTATATCTTATATTTGAGATTGTGAATCGATTGATAACTTAAGCTTGGGAACATGGTGTTGGAAAACCAATAATGACTAAGTCTTACCACGGACGGCAGCCATGGGGGCAAAGGCCGGGTAGGAGAGTGATTTTTGGACAGACCCGAAAGTTATTGAAAGGAAAATATAAAATTGTTTATTGAATTGGAGAATATGAGTCATGGAAAATTTGATATAAATTTATGTTATTACAAATGATTTTGGCATTACACGGAAATGAATTTTGATATATGTGTTTGGTACAACCACTTTCACCCTTCATTCATGCTCAATATGCCATGCCGTCTATTCACTAAAAATTTCCATGCTTACCTCAGTCCTTCCTAATATTCTTTAGAAGAATCTTAGATTCGAAACATGAATTTTGATTTCTAGCAACGGCTAAAGTCAGATTCTAAAAAGCACAGATATGCATAACTAGTGAAACAGTAGATTATTAAATGAGACTTACAATGGTAGGTACCTGTGATGAAAATGATTCGCTTCAGTTGGTCTTTTATTTTGTTTGGTGAATTAATATTACTTTGAAGAGAATGATTGATAGTAGAGAGATTTTGTACGATAATGCAATGAGAAGATCTATATTTAGCTAGGATATGTTTTGTTGATTTAATCGTTTTGGTGACGTGGCTTTGTTTAATGAAAGGTTTGTTTGTAACCCTAGGAAAGACCTATTGCTACTCATGTTGGGAGTTCCTTTCATATAATTATGAACAGTTGGATTTTTAGAAAGAAATTGAAAAGGGAAAATTCAGAATTTTATCACTAATTATGATTTTTTTATTTTAGTAAATCGAGACCATCAAGTTGTTACGGGAGAGATCCAAGTAATTAGGATTTTATTTCTCTAATTTCTCTACCGAATGGAGTCTTTGAGTCGATTAAAGTCGAGTGACAAGTGGATGCAGTTGATTGAGTGAGTAAAGTTGAAGGGATCGAATATAGGAAATTGTTACAAGATAGATCCATAAGCAAGGTGAGATTTATGGGTAATATTTAAGTTTAGATCAAAAGGAATTTTGGTCGAACGGGGTAGATAAGATCATTAGTAGATTATAGTGAATGCAAGGTTTAATTTTTATGATTTATCTTTTTGTGATTATATGATTATAGAATTGATGTGAGATAGTGTATTTTTTAAAATTTATTTTTTTTTTAAAAAAAGTAATCTGGTTTAAAAAAAAAAAAAAAAGAGGAAACTTGTATATTTGTCAGCGCATCAATTCGAGTTTTCAATGAGTTTAGGAAAGTTGTTTTGATTGCCACCGTATGCGGATGAGAAGAGTGTAATGTCTAGAGTGTAAAAGTGATAAATATAACAGACACTAGAAGTGGTTATTACTTTGAGAATTTGGGGATATTAATGCAAACACCGGATAATATGCAAATATATGTACTAGATTTGATTTGGATAGAATATTGGTGATATTGCATAATACTAAAGTGATTGAGAATGAGCATGATAGAAATATCTTGATTAAAAAGCTATCCTGGCTAAGGATTGGAGATTTAAAACTTGGAAGCATACAAATATTATTAGTGGAGTAAATTTCCTCCCTTAGTCTAGGCCATATTGAGGTTGATTTACAATCTATTTACACAAACTTGAAGATATAAGGATTTTCTCTATCTTGGGATCTGCAATTGATATGGACATGACATGGTAGTGGACATTTCTTATTTAAGGTCTCTTTTTTTTAAAATAATTTAAGGTATTTTTAGGAGTCTTGTTTTTTGTTGTGGCTTGAAGGTAAAATTAGTCCTAACATATTTTTAAAAGTATTTGCCTGATCCATTTCATGTTTTTTAATTCGAGTTACCCTGAAATTCAGACACAGTGTATCAAAGTGCACGCTGGATAGTAGATCATGAGTAGCAAATGAGGAATGAACGATTCCTAGTGGTAAAAGTCCTGTGGAAAAAACAATCAAGTCGAAGAAACGTCTTGGGAAACCGAAGAACTAATGAAGAAGCCGCATCCCGATTGTTTGATATATGAGTTGTATTTTGAAATTTCGAGGCACGAAATTTGTTTTTAGGGGGTTAAGAGTTGTAATACCGGAAAATTGATGTTCGGGTATTTTGGAAATATTTCTATAAAAAAGTAGAAAAATGTTGACTTTGTATATATATATATTGTTTAGTTATTTAATTATATTATGGTATAAAAAAAAAAAAAAAAAAAAAAAGAGAGAGAGAGAGAGAGGTGCGTTTCGGTGTGGAAACGCAACGCGGACTTGACGTTCCCAAATACGGTTGGCTCTCCTCTACCCCCTGCTCCCTCTCTCTCCCCCCTCTCTCTCTCTCTCTACGATTGTCCTCCGGCGCCACGCCACCCTCACCCACCGTGAACTACCTCGCCTCTCTCCCTCTACTCACTCTCCATTTCACTCTCTATTTCTCTGCACTCTCTCCCTCCTCGCGATTCACCGTTCGCCATCTCGATCTCACTCTCCATCGATCGCCACCTCCGTCCCGAACCATCTCTCTCGGTCTTTCCCGGTCGCTCTCTTCTCCACGCACAAGCGGGGTCTTCGTCTTCTTCCCTTCCCGGCCCGCAAGGCTCGATGCAAAGCCTCTTCTCCCTGTCCTCCGCTTGCCGCACGCTTGCACGGCCCCCCTCCCCTTCAAGAGACATCACCGCAACCCACTCTCTACCTCAGGGTAGGAACCTTAGGTCCGCTTTGGCGAATTTTGTGGTAGTAAGCTATATTTACCGAAATTAACTTCGATTTGGGGGGGTTGGCGGGCGCGAAAAAGGTCAGAGGACATTGGACATAAAGATTTTGAACCGCAAGAAAATGCTAGGTGAGGGTTTTCAATCCCTTCATTACTCAGATTAATTGTCTAATTTAGGTTGAGAATAAGTGTGGATATATTCTAAAAATATGCTAGATTCGTAGGAAATGTGTTATTCTTGAAAATTTGTATGAAATTATGGAAGTGGGTAGGTCTAGAATTTGATGTAAATTGGAATGCGGTAATCATGTTAAAATGTCGTTGATAGTATTAGAGTTTTATTTGATTGATTTGTGTAGTTTTTATTTGGGAATTGAATTGAAATTGGCGTGAATTAATTAAGATTATGTAATTTGGGAAGAAAATTGATAAAACTGAGGAATATTGTAAATTTAAAGTAATTGGTGATTTGAAATGATACTAGCTTGAGGAAAAGTTGAATGTTTTGGAATGTAATTATGCAAGTTAAGGCTATTGTCCGTAAAAGGAGAATTTGAAAACCCTTTATTAGAGCTTTAATTGATCTTTAATTCGTCTTGATTGGTCTAGGTTGACCTTTGGAGACTCGAGAAGAGTCGTTATGAGTTGATTTCGGAAATAGAGAGTGAATACCCTCTCTGAGGTGAGTCGGAGTTCATTGTGTTCGTCAAAATAAGACACCTTTTTTAAATTGCTTTAGAAATGATTTTTAAAGAAAGATTTTACATGATTTATGTTAATTATTTTGTGATTGTGGGTGCATGTCGGGATTGAAAATGAAATATGAATGCATCCATTGTGTTTATAAATGCTTTTGTGCCATGTGATATTTGATATTGATTGATGAACTGATTTGGCATGAAATTATGGATTGTTTGTGGAAATCATGGCACATTGTTGAAAAATGGATTGATTGTGAAAAACCCGGATGGCAGAGATTCATACACCACCGCCGCACGGGTGACGTGGTTTGAGGTTTGATGATGTGGGTGTAGGCGTCCCTTCCTAGTGCCAAAAGTCGTGATTATCTCTCTCTTGCACCCCGGTGAGGCACGAGCCCCCGCCAACGCCAAGGGGGTAGGGGTTGTTTTGAGATATTGGATAGTAAAACCCTTGGCGGATTTTCGTCTGGGGTTTTGGCCGCCCGAGCCGGAAGCATATTTCGATGGAACCCGGGGATTGATTTCACGAAAAATGATTGATATGGATGCATATTTGTGAAATGTGATTTATTGAAATGATTTTATGGATATGAGATGATTTATGAGTTATGCCTTGATCCTCCACATTCACACCTTATTTATTAGCACACAATGCACCATTGCACTCCACTCACCGAGTATACCCTATACTCACCCTCCCCCTTTTCGGGCCCTTTTAGGCGAGACTTATGGGCGACCGGACCTTGTGCGCAGTATTTGGCATGATAGGTACTTATTGTTACTTGATTTGGGGTTATTTTTGGGAGATTGGTAGCTTCCCAACCATGGAAAGGGAAGTTCAGTACATTCCGGTGTCGTGCGGATTTTTTGATTGTTGAGTAGTTGGCAAGTATTGATAAAATCACGATGATTTTTGATTTGTTTTTATTTCTTTTGATTTCTCTAGTGTTGGAAAATCGTTTATATATGTATGTCTTGGGACATTTGGAAGATAAATCTTTATTTAATTTCAATTTTTTTTTCTTTGATTTTGTGAAGTTTTTCTGCAACTCATACCGTTAGGATTTTATCGATGGGCTTTTCCTGGTAAGTGTTGGTAAAAACGGCTATGTTTTGGGACTTCTTGTTTGTTAAATGCTTTCTTTAAGTGGCCAAGAGGTAGTGCATGCGTGCATGTCACAGTTCCCGCCCCGGGTGGGGGGGTGTGCAAGTCCTCTCCCGATCCTGTGTGCTAATGTATGATTGCATGTACAGGATCCCACTCCCCGATGTGTGTCAATGTGTGTGTTTGTACATCCTTGATGAGCCGGATGGGCTCCTTGCATGTGTATTGATTTTGAAATTTCTTGTTTTTGAAGAATTTTATGAGTTTGATGAATTCTTGTGGATTTGATAGCCTTGCGGAGTGGCGGGGGGGGGGGGGGGTTTACCCATGGGGCCACCAAGACGACGCGGGGTTGCCTCGTGCGGTTCGGGATCGGGGCGTGACATATATATATATATATATATATATATATATATATATATATATATATTATGTTTCTTATATTTTTTTTCTTGCATTGTTCTCATAGATTCTGCAAGCAGCACCACATGGAGTTCACAGATGAGTAGCCTATCATAAATTATTGAACTGTTTCTTGCAATAAGTAAAGCAAATTCTTTTTGTACTTCTGACACAATAAATTGTAGTGAACTGTAAATTCAAATTCAAATTCTCAAACAAGACAAACATATGCACTTGCACTTTATCATAGACCTCAATTGCTCCATCAAGAAATATGAGTCGTGAAATGAGATCAGAGCTTCAGTAAACTTTTCCTCATAGATTAGCTTGATATTCTTTCACATATCAACAACAACCTTAAAAGAAAGAAAGGTCACTCACTTCCATGTAGCAATTAACGCAGGGTGGTTTGGAAGAGTGTGCTCAAGATTCTCTAGAAACCTCGGTGTTTTCCTTTCTCCAGCATCAAACCCCAATGGCGTACCACAGCCATCAAGGTTGCCTCCTACAATATCATAAATTCACCAATTAATCCTCATGATTATTAACAAAACTCAGTATTGATCGTATATTCCATTTGAGAGCATCAAGTGACTATATTATAATTATTATCACAATACTTCATGATATAATTTTGGCAATATATGAGTTTGCTTCCTCAAGGGCATCATACCTGTCAGAGAATTTGAGCATCAGAATCAATATAGAAATATTAATCTATTGTGTCGCTAAATTATTATAATAGGTTGGTTAAAAAAAAAAAAAAACTCATTATTATAAATAAAGAAAGTCAAATATTTTTAAAATCAATTACTAATTTATTCTGATATATAGTATTTTCTAACATCACCTAAAACTCAATATAGTATAATAAAAACCACTTAAATTTGAAAGCTATAATACTTTTCAATGCATCTACAAGCCCATTTGCAAGCCAACCTCAAAGCCAAAATATCCTCCTTTTAGACCTATAAAGAATGTAAAATAGGTTTCAAAGCCATGACTAAAAGAAAAGAGGGTAAAGAGGTTGAACTAAGAAAATTTAATGCATGCATCAAGCAAACACTCCAACTCTCCAACAATGGATAAGACAAAGGTGTCAACGCCACTTGCATGAAGGCATGGCAAAAGTTGTACAGAAGTTTAATAAGAGTAACAACATGGGGATCACAATAGAAACGCCATCAAAGATTAATGGCTCTATACCAATTTGAGCATAGGAAGCAACATAAAATTCCAAACATTAATAATCCATTGCTTCACTAAACTATTACAATATGTTGAATTTTCATAGAAAACTCATTATTACAAATATAGAAATATAAAAATAAAAGAAGTCATATTTTTAAAATGAAATAAATTATTAATTTATTCTTATACATAATATTCTCTAACAATACCCAAGTAATCAAATATAAGCCAAACAATTGATGAAATTCGATTACCCACTTGGCTGAAACTTTGCCTATTGTATCACAAAATTCACATGCCATATAAAAATTTAGCACCTGTAGCGATTGTCACAAAACTCAGCCGTCTCTTGAGAACTCGATTTTATTAAGTCCATAACTTGGCTCAAATTAAGAGTCAATAGATAAATCCACAAAAATTGTGGAGCCTCCTTAACTATACAAGGACGACAACAACAACAACAATCAAAGTTTTAATCCCAACAATTGGGGTCGGTCGTTTGAGAGACAATTATGGGGATGATTAATAAATAAATAAATAAATAAACAAATAAAATAAATAATAAATAATAAATATAATAAACAAAATAAAATAAAAGGGCTCAAATAGTCCATAATTGGAAGACTTAAACAAGAACAAAAGTAATAAATAAATAAATAAATAAATCCACTGCACAAAAGGTTGACGCAACATGTGCTTGTCCATGCTTCAAAATTGGCAAGTAAGACGTTTGGCCAATGACAGCCCACTTCAAAGTAGGATTAGTCCAGAGACATTTTAAATGATACTTTGCTAAATAAATTGCTGTCACTATATGTGCGAAGACATGGCAATGATGACTCTTAAGTTTCTAAGAGAGATAACTATTTACAGAAATTGTTAGTTGGAATGCATGCATGTGAAAAGCTACATTGAAAAATTGTGATTGATAGGGATATATAGATTAAGCTCAAGGAATCAATAACCTAAGCTGGAGTAACATCTTTCGACCTTGCATGGGCCCAATCAGTAGAAATGGAAGAAATTCCTAAAAGGTGTTGCCAAAGTAGATGGTATGTCCAAGTGTGCGAGGGAACGACCTTGGATGATGAAGCAATTGGAGTTTTGCAGCTTGCCCCTCTCCGGGGTCAGGTAGTTAAATATATGGTTTTAATCTTTGCATAATTATGAAGTAGTAACAAGGGGATATAAGATTGGTTGTCGCAGTTTATATGGCATACAGTCATACATGAGGGAAGAAAATGTTGGAAGTGCACGCACGTGTCAAATCATTTTGGAAATAGAAAAGGAAATAATGGAAACAGTAAATCGTGGATGAGCAACAGGTGCCATTATACAGGCACAAGAAGCCAACAGCTTAATAAGCTAGTATAATGCTCAAACATGTGCATAAAATTAGTAGCATAAGAGAGATAAAGTTGACTCCCATGAGGCTGAAAAAAAGATGATTGAGTTGTCAATAATATTCACCTTTCAGGTCTTTATATGCATGGGCTACTTCTTGCCGCTCCACTAAACCAAGCTGCAAATTGCCATGTTTGGGAGACTCCATTTGTAGTGGAGGTATTGAACAAGGATTTGGCATCGCCTGCAATGAGCTCATTCCCTCAATACCCTTAAAGCCTGCCTGATAACCTTTCATTTCCTTGGATGTCTGAGACACTTCTTGGTGCTCCACTGAATTCAGCTGCAACTTGCCATGTTTAGGAGAATCCAGTTGTGATGGATGTTCTGAATTTGGATTTGTGGTCACCTTCAGTGAGCATTTTCCACCATTCTTTTTACGTCCTGTCAGATCACCTTTCTTTACCTTGGATGCCTGTGATACTTCTTGCTTCCCCACTAAACCATGCTGAAGATTGTCATGCTTAGGAGACTTCATTTGTGGTGGCAGTCTTGGAAAAGGATTTGCTGCCACCTTCGATGAGAACTTTCCATCAATGTTCTCAGAGCCTGCCCAAGAAACTTTTGGTGTTTGTATTACTGCATTATCCTGACCGTGGCTAGGCCTGTTGCATAATTTCTTTTTCGGAGGGGATTGGACCTTTCTCGCCCCTGATGCTAGAACTATAGCTTCTTCCACTGGAATAAACTTCACTTTGCCCTTCTCAACAGTCTTTGACCTTTGATGATAGACTTGTACCCCTGTACCATGAGGTTTTCGAGGAAAATTGGAATTTCTGTTATCCAAGCATGTGCCTATAGAAGGATCTGATGTTGATTGCATAGGGAAGAGTTCCTTTGCACAAGATTTGGGAGATACCATGCCCCTGTTCCCTGTTGAAAACTTCTTATTATTGCCCAGCAAGCATTCACCGGAACTGCTCATGGTTGAACCACAATCTTCACAAAGCCAATCTTGTGGGAGATCTTTTTGATGGGTTTTCATGCAATAACTGTATATATAAACAAAGTCATCACCCTCAGAGCATAACTATAACAATTCCGAAGGTAGATAATGTAGCTGCGCAATGATGTTGCAAGTTAATTTGAAAATCGACCATTTTATAATGCCCAATGAAATAGATGAAAGTAATTCTGTCAAGACCAGTGCAGCTTAAACTTAACAGTTTATTGCAAAAGCATGATAAACAAGTTAAATCTCTAACTATCTACATTTCAATTCAATTATTTTCGGTGAACACGGAGATAGAATTCATACCACCAATAGAAACAATGTCACTACTTCATCTGTTAGCTGGAAATGCAAGCTTTGTTTGAGATTTCCATTTTCTTTTGCCTGATTATGGACCGGCCAACTAGACACATGCTACACCTACTAGTTCTAAACAGTGAAGAATTACCCTGCACAAAACCTGGCATACTCTCTTTAATTCATACTTATTTATTCACTGTTATTTTCATAGCTACACTTGGTTGTCGAGCTCCTTGACTTCAGAGACAAATTGGATCAAGGATGTATTGAAGAAAGAGAGAGAGGAGGAAGTAGATCTTACGTGTAATCATGAGTCATGTGGCATTGGCGGCACATGGCCAATGCTTCTTCACAGCCATCATCACCACACACATTGCATACTTTCTCCTGTTACATGAAAAAAATCACATAAAGAACCAAAAATTACTTGCAATATGTTGAAGAACGTACAAGAAAGAAATCCTAAAAGAAAAAAGGGGATTCCTCACTATTTGGGGTGTCTTGACAAAATCCACATAATTGACAACTTTTAAATAATCACCGGTGTCGCCTTAGTTATCTTGTTCAATTTTCTTCCGTTAAGAGGCACAGGTAACACATGAAAGCATTTTACACCTTAAGTAAGGTGGCGGTGAACAGCACCAGAAAGGGCATTTAGATCATGTAGAGTTACTTGAATCACTTAGTGTGCTACAAATTGGCATAGTACATGCATGCAGCTTACATTAACTACAATGACATTACATAGTACATGCAGCTTACAAACTAGATTAGAAAATCAGCCTTCTGTTGTTATCAGCCAAAATTTTTTTGAGTATAGCACAATTGTTATGAAAAGCAAACCAAGTGAACTTTTTCAGTACAGTTCTGTTCCATCTTTTGTTCTCAAGTGAACTTGGGCCTTTAGTCATTAGCGGGCTACAGAGGATTAGCCCAATAAGATTTTGAGGGCTTTGCATTAGTTTACTTAACGTTTTACCAGGGATTCATTGAGATGTCAAGAAACATATTCATATCCTCGGTCTTAAAGGTATTTCACGACAATGTCCTCCATGGCTAAGTTTTCTGAGGTTTAAGTCGTTTATTCCACTAAAGGGTATGATAGTGTCATTTAGGGCTTTAGTGGGAGGTCTGATTGCCTAAGTTTTTTCTTTGTAGTAAATAATTCCCAGAAACCAAGTGATGTATGGTATCATAGGTGAAGAAATTGTAAAACCAGATTGCAATGAGTCTGCGGAAGTGCCCAAACAGGTGGCTGAACTGGTACAGGATTTATCTTATGTATCACATGATGACTTTCAACCGATTTGCCAACCATATCTAAAATTCAACACACAAGTCATTTGGTTCTAGGCATACGCTTGCCAAATTTACTAGCCTATACAACATAGCAATTAATGCATGCCGAATTTCAAGTTCGGGACATTGTGAACAACAACTTTGCACATAGTGAGTCACTTGGTGAAGTGTTAGGTGGCACTTATTTAACTCATTGGAGCAAAGTCTTCCCAAGCTGGGAAGAGATGGTACAGAGCATATTAAGTGATCTTGCTCTGTTTTGTTCCTACTTTTTTTTCATATAATCTGATTTGAGTATTTGTAGAGACCCTGTTTAGGGGGTGATTTTCCTAACGCATTATTTTTCATTCATAAATTTCGAATCCCAAACTTAATTAAAAAAACATAATATTTCATTCCACTAGACTGAATACCCGTCAATTTTGTTTCTACTTTTGTTTTGATAGCTTTGTTGTAATCTTATGACTTGGGCGTTTAGTGCATCCTATAGGTAGTCAGCCCAAGGAGCTTTTGGACCTTTATTAGTTTAAGTAGGTTTTATTTAAAATTTCTTCCTTTATCTAGATTGGCTGCATGGTTAGCGTTCAACTGCAAGGTACTTCAAGGTTAAGTTTAGTCTAGTCCATGAAAGGGTTCGTTAAAATGTCATTTTCGGACCATTATGACCATTCCACCCTAGCCTAAGTGGTGAAGCCACCTGTGACCTAGTATTTGTTCTTGTCACAGGTTCAAGGAATTGGTACCGAAAAGTGACAAGCCTAGAGTTTTGACCCTTGTGAGTGATTCCAAGGAAAGAAACTTAGCGCCCTTGCCTAAATTCTTTCCAGTGAGTGATTTCAAGAAAATCTAGACGAGTTTATCTAGAAATGGTGCCATTGTGATCCTATCCCCCATATTAGTGCTTGAAAGATTATGCATCAAATTGTCCAAAAATCTTCAAATTACTAAAACCAAATGCTCTATTCCTGAACCTCCGTAATTAAAATTGTTAAAATTCGTATATCTGCTCATTTTTGTTTTACTAATGCACCAAAAAATATCAAAAACTGGGCTATACATGCTCTTTAAAATTACTAAACCAGAGTTTAAAGAAGAATATAAAAAATAAAAATAAAATAAAATAAAATAGAAAAGAAATTCCAAGACACCTAACTCTGACCGCATATTTGCACCATGATTCAGGATACAAAAATATAAATCCCTCCCCTTAGTGAACACAAGGCTCCTGTGGTGTACTAAAGATACAGAAATGTGATGAAAACCTAGTAATAAGCACTCTTTAGAAATTTTTTAAAATTCATATGGTGCACAGAGGTGAAAACATCTTTACTGCACTTATGGAAAGAGAACTAAGGAATTCATTTCATAATTTCTTGAACTTCAAGAGCCACGTCTCAAAAAGTGAAGTTTAAGAATGAATCAAGGCTCATATCTGTAAACCAAAAAAAAAAAAAATTCTCGTCAATATACAATAACCAAAACTTATGAAGTGATTGGCCCTTTTATTTCAAGTGGGGCACTTTTAATGGACAAAACCATGACAATCCTCCAGGCCAAAGCAAAGAACGCCTCACTTGAGATATTCACCATCCATGGGAAATACGACCCTTTACCTAGGCTTTTAATACCAATCGCACATTAGATGATAATTTAACTGTGGAAAACCCTAGTTGCTATGAAGGGGCCAATCCCTTGCATATGAAGCAATTCCTAATGAAGAGGGGAGAGGGGGTAAGTAGACAACTACACGTTTTTTAACCAGAAACAATGAGCTCGCAACCCAACAAATCATATCTCCCAAACTTTATGTAATCAACAAGACCATTGTGGGTATCCCAACTCAGTGGTACAGGTCACTGAATGAAGATAAGCACAGCAGTGTGGTCCTAAAGGACATCACTACACAATGACCATAAATGGAGTCGAGACTGTATAAAAAATTAAACTGATAAAAAAAAGGAAAGGTCACAGACAGAGTCTCGCCCAATACCCAACAAACCATATGTAATCAACACCAACTGTGGGTTTCACAACGCAGTAAGTAATCTCCGAAGAAATAGCTCATTTTATCACAATCCATTCAAAAAAAAACATTCACAAACATAAAGAAACAACTCATCCTAGCACAACCTATTCAATGGAACAAAATAAACCCGAACCCACCAAAGATAAATTGATTTCAAAGTTCAATTTCCTTCTGGATCTGCGAAATCAAGAAAAATCCCCAGCCAAAAAAGATTAGAAAACACATTCCATCTTAACCTAATGGCTTTAACAAATGAAAACCCATCAACCCCGTAAACCATTCTTAACAAACAAAGCTTAAAAATTTTAACAAGTCAGTGACGAACCAAAAATATTCCTAAAAAGATGTAATAAAAAATTAGTAAAAGTTGTGTTACACACCGAAGGAGAGAGAGAGACGGGGGGAAAGGAAAGAATAAAGGGATGAATGATTCCAAAACCTGAGTTGATTACCATGTGGGTCCTGCTAAAATCTCGAGCAGCGTGCACTTTTGGTATCCTTTTTTCAATGCGGGTGTCCTTGGAAGTGGAGCAAAAATGTCGGTGGGAAGAGTGTGAGGCGATCAGTGTACACAGTAGAGTATCACCAACCACAGTGAAGAGAGAGGGCGGGCATTGGCGCTTGACTCTCCTTCTCCTTCTCGTCTTTTCATTTTTTTAATAGAAAGAGATGCGATCAAATTGAAAAATGAAGGATCAAAGTGGGTCCCTTCTCGTCTTTCTTGTCTTGTGTGGGTATCAATTCGTTTTGGTCCCAACCCACCAAAATCCTTTGTCGCAAATGCAGGTGCACTGCGCGTGCTTCTAACGTGAATCTTGAGCGCGTGTGCCTTTCTGTCTCGAGAATGGACAACGCTGTCCTTTTTCCCATTGTTCCGGATTTTTTTGTCCCTAAAGAAATTAAATAAATGGATGCAGAATGTTTTCGTCTTGTTTGGATAAAGAATGTTTTGTAAATGAATTATTTGTAAAATGTCATTTTTATCCTCCGTGTGGCAACACAAGACTAGTAGATTTATTTTTTTAGTACGACGACAAGTAGATTTATGAAATGGACCGGGAGGATTACAATACGTTACGTGTGGTAACGAATTTTAATTATGATTAAGAAAGATTGAATTATGTATCTGGTGTTGTAGTTGGTCGATAAAAATCAAAATGTAAAAAGAATTTAATGATAAAAAATTTAAGATAATAGATGGAGTGTTTATTATTACACAATACCTTCATGTCTATGAAATCTCCCCGATAGTTTCTCGATACAAAACTTTTCGATAACCAGAAAAAAACTTTCTATAAAAAGCACCCCGAATCTCCCCGATACACAACACCTTTCATGTATATGAAAGCTCTCCGATAGTTTATCGATATAAAACTCCTCGGTAATCGGTAAAAAAACTCTCAGTAAAAAACTAGTCGGCTTCCGATACATGAAAACTCTCCGGTACACAACACCTTCATGTCCATGAAAGTTTTCTGATAGTTTCTCGGTACAAAACTCCCCGGTAATTTCTCGGTATAAAACTCCCCGATAACCGGAGAAAAACACCCAATAAAAAGCTCCTCGATTCCCAATACATGAAAACTCCTCAGTACATAACACCTTCATATACATGAAAACTCCCCGATAGTTTCTCGGTACAAAACTCCCGGTAACCGATAAAAAAACTCCTGATAAAAAACTCCCCGGTTTTTAGTATATGAAAACTCCCCGGTACACAACACCATGAAAGTTCCCCAATAATTTCTCGGTACAAAACTTCCTAATAACCGATAAAAAGCTCTCCGGTTCTCCGTATATGAAAGCTCCCCAGCTCCCCGATAGTTTATTGGTACAAAACTTCCAGGTAAACGATAAAAAACTCCCAATAAAAACTTCCTGATACACAACACCTTCATGTACATTAAAACTTCCCGGTAGTCTCTCGGTACAATTTCTTCCTCACTCAAAAACTCCCAGTAAAATTGTATTTTTAAAAAGTTTCATTGAAAAAAAAAAAAAGGACAAAAAAAATAAAAAACAAAATAAAAAAAAAAAAAGAGAAAAAAAAAAAGATCTTTGGTCGACTAAAGATTTTTTCAGTTGACTAACATCATTTTTTTATGTTTTTGCATTTTTTTTAAGTTTATTTGTTTTTCTTTATATTTTTTTTAAGTTTATTTGTTTTTCTTTATATTTTTTTTTTCTTTTTGTTTCCTTTCTTTAAAAAATATCAAAAAAAATATCATAATATTTTTTAAAAAAATAGTTTGAAATTTTAATATTTTATAAAACATTATTTTTGAAAAATTTTTAAAATTCTTTTGTATATTTTGTGAGAGTTTTTATAAAATATATTTTAGATGATGACTTGATTTTTATATTTTGCAATACTTTTAAAAATATTTTGATTTTTTAAATTAAATATGGTATTATAAAATGTAATTTCGTTACCAGTAAAAAACTCCCGATAAAAAAGCTTCCCGATTCTCGGTACATGAAAACTCCTCGGTATACAACACCTTCATATAATGAAAGCTTCCCGTTAAAAAGCTCCCCGATCGTTTTCCAGTACAAAACTCTCCTGTAACCGGTAAAAAACTCCCGGTGAAAAGCTCAAAAGTAATATGCCCGTGGTGATGTCTCGTGGCATCCCTCGTGGTCTTTTGAGCCAGTTCAAAGTGCTCCAATAATGATGGTAATCTCATCATGGGTTAAGTCTCCACCTTTCTCAGCCTACAAGAAGGAGATCAAGAAAAAAGGAAAAATTAAGCCACATATGTTTCACATAAAAACCATATTCCTTACATATTGAATATTGGTGTGAGAAACATCTTTAATAAAATACAAAAGCAATTGCCCCAGGAAATAGGAGAAGAAGAAGAAGAACAGTAATTGTCCCAGAAAAAAGTTAGAATAGAAAAGTAGCACCATATTGAATCAGGAAATTACAATCAACTAAGAAGAAAAAATATAATTCATGATAATTCAAAGAGAAGAGCGTGGTCAACAAAGTAATATCTTTAATGGAAGTTTAGTTGACTAAAAACAGACTTTCAGTCAACTAAAAGTGTTTGGTCGACTAAAGATAAAATTTTAGTCGACTAAAAATTTATTTGACTAAAAAAACACATATGGCATACTCATTTTAAAAAAAAAAAATTCCTATATAAAACTACCCGGTAAAAAAACAAAAAAATTATGAAAGTTCTACGGTAAAATGCTTCTCGATCCCAATACATGAAAGCTCTCCGGTACACAATTCCTTCCTCACTTAAAACTCCCGGTAAAATTATATTTTTAAAAAATTTCATTGAAAAAAAAAACAAAAAACAAAAAACAAAATGAAAAAAAAAAAGAAAAAAAAAATATCTTTAGTCGACTAAAACATCATCATTTTTTTTATGTTTTTGCTTTTTTTTTAAGCTTATTTGTTTTTCTTTATGTTTTTTTTTTCTTTTTGTTTCCTTTCTTTAAAAAATATCAAAAAAAATATCATAATATTTTTTAAAAAAATAGTTTGAAAAATTAATATTTTATAAAACATTATTTTTAAAAAAAAAATTAAAATTCTTTTGTATATTTTACGAGAGTTTTTATAAAATATTTTAGATGGTGAATTGGTTTTTATATTTTGCGATACTTTTAAAAATATTTTGATTTTTTAAATTAAATATGGTATTATAAAAAGTAATTTCGTTACCGGTAAAAAACTCCAGGTAAAAAACTTCCCGGTTTTCGGTATATGAAAACTCTCTGGTACATAACACCATGAAAAGCTTCTCGGTAGTTTCTCGGTACAAAATTACCCGGTAACCGGTAAAAAACTCCCGATAAAAAGCTATCCGGTTCCCGATATATTAAAACTCCCTGCTACACAACAACTTCATGTACATAAAAACTTCCCAGTACACGACACCTTCATGTACATTAAAACTCCCAAGTAATTTCTCGATACAAAACTTCTCAGTAAAACTCCCGGTTAGCGGTACAACAAAAAAATTCCTTAGTCGACTAAAGGCAAGTCTTATAGTCGACTAAGGCCTTTAGTCGATCAAGACATGTATTTTAGTCGACTAAAGGCTTTTTATTTTTTTTATTCTTTTATATTTTTTTTTCAATGAGGAGAGAGAGAGAGGAGAAAGAAGGATGAAGAAAAAATCCGACATAATGTTTCTTAAAAATATTATTTTTTAAAACAATTTTTTTAAAACACATTTATGATATTCTTTTAAAAAATATCATTAAAAAAACCAAAAACATAAAAAAACAAAAACAAAAACAAGATGAGAAAAAAAAAACAACAAGGAAAAAAAGAAAAAAAAAAAAAAGGATACTTGGTGCCTTAAAAGAAAAAAGTAAAAAAAACAAAAAAAAATATTTTTAAATTTTTTTAAAAAAATAATGTGTCTTAAACATTCATGGTGTTTTGTTTAGCTATTGATGAAGAAATTAAGATATGATTTAAAGGTGATATTATCATATGAACTAATTTAATTCCATGAAGTGACAAACCTTACATTTCGCACACACCAATCTATGCAAACTTTGAAATTAAAACTTCAATAATTAATTTTCAATCAACCCTTGCTTGCTATATAACGAATTTCATTTTTATTATTGTTATGTATTGAGAATGCAAATCTATTATCAGCACTTGTTTAAAGAATGAGAAGATAAAAAAATTGGTGGTTAAATCGCATTTCAGTTTAAAATTTTGAATATTTTTTAAAAAGATTGCTAATTTAATCGAGCAATGGATTTAGTCGACTGAACTTTGGAATGGAGCATTTTAGTCGATATAGAAGTTAATTTGGTGGTTAAATGTCATTTCAGTTTATTAAATTTTTGAATATTTTTTAAAAACAATGGATTTAGTCGACTAAACTTTGGAATGAGGCATTTTATAGTCGACTAAAGAACTATAGTCGACTAAAAGAGATCTTTAGTCTACTAAAGAACTTTCTCTAGTTGACTACCAAACTTCTTTAGTACACGGATTGATTTTTTTTAACTATATAGAGTTTTAATCTAAGGTTTTTTTGGTTAGTTAAAATATTTAGTTGAACAAAGTTATTTTTTTAGTCGATTATTTTTTTTTTCAATTCAACCAAATCTTTTTATTCAATATTTTTTTAGTTGGCTAAGATTTATTTAAGTTTAAAAAAAACATAAATAAGCCATTAAATATGAACAGATCTATGTTATTCTGTTACCACCACACTGAACAAGCACTCAACAAGAACAATGATAGACTAGTTCTGTACATTATGTAACTTTACAAACTATGTCATTCTTATCGAACATACAAATATACAAAAATCATAATGGTCAACACCACACCGATTTCGTATGCTCAAATGCACAAAAGGCAAACATAAGTTTTTACAATAGAGAAATGACTTCCATATGCCACGGTCATCATCAACTACATTATTCTCCTCAATAGAAACTGAAAAAAAAAAACTTTCAGAATCAACAATAAATATAAAAAACAACAAAACAAATGTTAAGTAAAGTAAATATTTAGAAACACAACCCTTCGTAACAGAAGAATCGCTTTCATATACCATGTTCATCATCAGGCACACCAATCTCACCAACCCAAATAAAAAAATATATATATTTTTTCAGAATTAGCAATAGATACGAAGAGTGGCAGAATAAATATTTAAAAATAAAAAAGGCAAACACAAATTTCGATTTCTCTACTCACAGAAAGTGAAAGAGATGTAAAGAGCATTGCATATATTCGCCCTGCTTATATAGAGAGAAAGCACACTTAGAGAGAGAGAGACAGAGAGAGCATTGTCTTCATTTGTCTCGTTTATATAGACAGAGGCACTGTGAGCATATAGGAATGACTCACATAAACCATCATTATTAAGGGAACACAAAGGCATGGTCGACACGCACTGCCATTATCAACGGTATGGTATGTCATACTGCAAATCTCCAAATGAACGAGACGTCACTAAAAAAATCACAAGTCCACCTGTAAAAAAAAAACAGAACAAAAAAAATCACAACAATAACAGAAAGAAAAAATATTTAAAACAAAACAAAAATATTTTATTGTTTTCGTAACAAAAGAAAGAGACAGAAAGATCAATTCGCTTCACCTACTCCAACCAAGAGAGAGAAAGATCACTTTACCCCACTCACTCCAACCGATCAAAAAAAATTTTTTTAAAAAAAATAAAAAACAACTCATCATCCAACTCATCATCCATCAAACAAACTAACAAATCACCTTTGACCAAATGAAGGATGACGAAATTGAGGTAACGGGAGGTCATTCACGTTTATAACTGTATTGTTAATAAAAATGAAGGTTTTTCCCATTTCTAATATAAAGATGCTTCTTAATCCAAAAGACTATCTGATCCCCATAATTCAAGTGTTGTAGTGTTACGTTTATTAATAAAATATAAATTATTAAATTTAATATTTTTTATTCTTTCGATTCAATTTTTTGATAATATCGAATATTATAATTCGAGTTTAAACTTACAACTTTACTGACTTAATGAATATAAATGATACTGAACTCGGATACCATTATAATGATTTTACATGGATATAATGTTTAAACTTATAACTTTGCTAACTCAATGAATATAGATGATACTGAACTAGGGTACCACTTTAATGATTTTAGATGGATATAATGTAATCGTAATTAAATGATAAAATATAATATAAAACAAATTTTATTGATATAATAATTAAGAAAAAATTACCTTATTACCTTGAAGTCTATTTAAGTATTCCCCTCTTCAGGAATAAGGTCAAAGAAAAAAAAAGAAATTATAATGCATTTATGAGCTATGAATAAAATATTGATAAAAAATTCTTATTTAAATATTTTCTCAGGTATTTCGTATTCAAACTTTTATAACTCCCTTTATTTTTGTAATTTTTGTCACCTTATATATGGGGGGGGGGGGATTCTTTGACTTACCCTTTTCTTGTTCCCATTTCCCTTCTACCCTTCAGTTCGATATACCTTGCTTGGGTAGATTGGCAGTGGCATTTAAGTTTGCACATGAATAATATTATGAGACTTCCTCATGCAATGTGCCCATAAAATGCTTCACATCTTTCCCCACCCAACAAATCAATTTTAACTCATCAATGGGGTTCCCAAATTGCCACTTTCGTTGGGTCTGCAAGACAGGAACCCCGCCTTAATTGCTTTAAAGGATCATAGGATTCTCTTTCAAACTTCCAATTTTGGCAAACCATCAATGCGCCCATCACAGCGCCGACCTGGAGACTACAGCTCTGAATGGTGGTGTGTGACTGGCTCTTAACTGAGACTGAGAGGTGAGACCGTGAGAGGGCAGGCTTTGTTTCTGTGGAATCACTTCGCACAAATGCAGGTGGGTAGCGCTTCCTCGACCTAGTCGGCCACTTTTCCAAGCGGCAACTAAAGTGAGACATGGACTTTGTGCTTTACTCCAACCCCCACCTGAGATATGACCGAGCAGGTCTCACCCATATGGAAGGGCAAATTGTTGAAGTGAGGCGGGTTCATGTTAGGGTGAGCATAAATTCATTGAATTTGACCCACCCGCATTTACCCCATGTTTGGTGAATTTTATTATAAAATTTATACTTCTATTATCATTTCCTTGTTTTATATTTTATAGTATTTTGGAATAATTTTTTATTAAATTAATTGTTGATGAAAATTTTTTAATAATGAATATTCATATTAATTACGATTTAATTTAATGATTAAATTATAGTTTATCCGTATTTGACTAACTTAAACTATACAGTTTGATCTGATAAAATAGCAAGTATAATTCGGAACATTTTGCCGTCTGTGGTTTAGTACCCTTTTTTTGGTGCTTTTTAATCTTTTCTTGGGGGCAAAACCCCATTTTTCCCACCACAGGAGCCCAACTCCATTTATGGCCTCTCTGGCTCAACCCAATGCCCCCCCGTTCATACTCGACCCACAATAGGATTCCCCCTTTTTTTATTGGTAGGAGTCACGCTTAGAGGTTCTGTCCCTGTCCCCGGAGAGACAAGTAAGGATTTAACACCAAAAAAAAAAATCTTGAAAAAACTCGCAGAGAAAATATATTCTAAAAATTATCCAGGTTGATCGAGTGACACTCGATCAATACCGTTACTCGACCAATTTTATGAACATATAGTATTGGTGGAGTGTTCAGATGAGAGTTATTTCTTGAAATTGTTTGATTCGATGATTTTTTTAAGATTTTTTTAAAATCCGTACTTGTCTCACTGTACCATCCCACGATAAGATCCCTTCTGGGAAACAAGAATTGGAATTTGGGTTAGGGTTTGTGTTAGGGTTAGAGTTTGATGACGAAAGGGTATTTTGAGTGGAGACAAGTGGGGATCTAAGGAGGGAAGAGATATATGGAGATGGGTTTGGCGGGAGGGGGGAGAAATTGGCAAAGATGGTGAGTGTGAGAGTTGTGGGGAGGGCCAAAGAGGCCAACCACAGATTTTAGAGAGAGAGAGAGAGAGAGAGGAGGAGGAGAGGAAGTGGGGTTTGAAGAGGGAGTGTAAGAGAGTTTTAGTGAAGGGCGGGAGAGGAAGTTGGTGCGCAGATTGAAGGAGAGATCGGAGGAGTCGCCAAGAACAATGCCGGAGGGATAAGGGAGAGTGAAGACTAGCATTGGAAGCTTCGCTTTGATAACTGGGTTTCTTCTTGGGCTTCCATAGAAAACTACGTCTCTCTGACCCTATCTCTCTCCCTCTGTGGTGGGTGTGATGGAGAGGAGGCTGGAGATGGCTTCTGAACCATGTTGGAACTGTGGAGGAACCGCTTCCAGGTTCCACCATTCTTTCCTCCGGTTTAAGTTGAGGTCCAGATCCGGTTTTGGAACGTTAAACCGGGTCCGCTTCGAAGTTTGATCGGACCGGTTCTAGCCCCCCTCTCCCCCCTCCCCAGTGGCTGGTGCGAAAGAAAATTGCCATGCTGATCACAAAATGCTTCCCTCCATTTACCAAGAATATTGTTTTTCGGTTAAAATGTTTGAAGAGGGAGAGTGCACTGTGGCATTCGAAAACAAATATTATCTCATAAAATCTTTAAAAAAAGAAAACCCCACACGCAGATTGCATGCTGTCTTCTTTAATATTATTGGTTGTTTTTTTAGTACAGAATTATTAAGAGTTCAAAACTCATCGGTCCGAATTCAACTCAGATTCTTACTATTTTTAAATTTCAATAATTGCAACCAAAAAAAAAAATTCAATAATAAAAAATTTAGTAACACTACTTACATATATGTCTATCTTTTTTTAATCCCATATTAAATTCTTTTAATAATCAAAAACTTGGTAAGAGGGAAGATGGAGATACATTCATCCCTCCTTACATAACAAGCGTGAGTTGAGCTGCCCCGTAATGTCCAATTACTTGCTCTCAGCTGCACTTTCCACCTTCAATTGGTACCCGCCCCATGGAAGACTCCCCACAGGAAGGATTCCCCAGTTGAATCTGCAGCAACAAGAAGATTAGTCACGAGAATAGAGTGAGGTAGACACAAATTTCATGTCCTAAAACTAGCCAACACTTACCCCAAGAATCCGCATCGAGCAATTTGGAAGTTGATACAAACAGCTCAACGCCATTAATGCAACATCCGAGTATGAAATCCTCTTCTTCGATGAATTCCAAGAGGCAACTGTATTGAAACTTAGACCTACATTATAGCGAAAGAAACTTTTAAAATATAGATCATCACAATTTTAAGTTTAAACTAGGAACTGAATGAAGAACTGACCTCTTAAAATCAGTAGGGAAGATATAAAGAGCAATGTCTAACCCAATGGGGCGCCTATCCTTAAACAACTCCCTCTTGGTCCAAATTGCAGCACGAGGAATCGCTGCGAACTGCAATGCTCTTGGCATTTGCCTTGAGAGTTCCCAGGCCTTACGATGAATTTTGGTGGGAGGGTGCGCCTGCAGTCCACCATAAACGTTATTGCAGGAGACCTCACCCACAATCTCAATGTCACCACTACAAAGGAAAATGACCAAAATTAGGCTTGCATGCATTAATTTAAGCAATATGTAAGTATGATGAATGACATGCTACTCAAAGGCAGCTATACGTCTGCTGGCTAAGCCTATAAGACAAGATCTGATTCTGCAATTTTGATGCTTTCTACATATCCTTGTCAGACAAAACTAATCGATTTCCATCATAAGTCGGTTCAAAAAAGATATAAAAAGCTTTTTGCCATGTTCTTGTTCTGTTGGAAAACGAAATGTAAATATATGAATCATAAAATTGTGGGTAACTTACTGCCAAGTTGCATTGAGTGCGGGATGATTGAGAAGATATTTCTCCATTCTCATTAGAAAATCTGGCAGGCCAACATATTGAACCTGAGACTTTTTCGGCTCATAAACGCAAGAATTGCCTCCTATTACAGAAAATTTGCCAACAATTACTTTGCATCATTAAATGTAAATACCAGCTCAATGCTGATGCTGTTAAGATAATCAAACAGAAATTCAAAATAAGCCTTGCCTGATCTGCTGATAGCCTTGTTATCTTCTGACCGAGAAGGCTCGTGCTTCCTCCTGGCCCTCTGCGATGAGGACTTTGAAAGTTCACCTTTCCCGTCAACTACAGCAGGTTCCTTAGATGCAGCCTTTTTACTTTGAGCTGAACAAGACGGTTCCCCTACAAGGGATTTCAAAGCATCCAGAAATGGCGAGAAGTTATGTTTTTCATACAATTTTTGGGGTTAAAGAAACACTGAGCAAGCATGAAATGCGGAAGATGTTCTTACCTTTCAAGTGCTTCGCCATCTGAGAATGTTTCTCTGGAGTGGGACAGGGTTTCTTAGTTCCAGGTACCGGAGGATTCAAATGTCCAGAAGAAAACATGGGAAGGGCAGCATGATCAGATGATGCTAAGGGCCTTCTTGAAGTAGATACTGAAATGGTCGGCGGAGATTTCCAACTTCCCGAAATTTGTTGTGCAGCTTCTTCTGGTGAAATGAATTTTACTTTGCCGGTTCCAACGGCCTTTTGCCTTCCAAACTGGTGCTGCACGGTACCATTCTCAGAAGGGTGACCAGAATTGTTTTGCTGCAGGCTACATTCATGACATACCCATCTTTCAGGGACCTGCCTCGACAGGGTCGTCATGCCAAGGCTGCAGACGGAGAACATAAGCCGCGTATTCAGTAAACTCTTACATTTGATGTGAGACACTAAAATACAACACATGAGCTCAGGGATTATGTGAGAAAAATTTTTTGATTAACTAAAGTTTTGAGAGCAAAAAACTGCATGCCAATGCAGAGCTTTTGAATCACATGGGAAAAGGTATGCTGGAAGCAGCCATTCAGATTTCAGATTCACAAGAGATCATACTCAATGATTTATAATTATAAGGAGCAAAGGTAGTGATAGGGGTGTAGAACATACACATGCTGAGATGATTTACAGCGTGAGCATTGCGCCATGAGAATTGTAGAGCGAGCACTACAGCATATTTGGCAAGGCTTATCCTCCACCTGCACAGGAAAATCACATACCCATCAGAGTACAGTATACATTTAGCACTTCAGCTATTTAATTATAGTGCTTAGTTGAAATTGTCATAAAATATTGCATTCTAGCTTGTAACATTTGATTTGCTTAGCTTGTGAGCAACAATAGGACCTCGGCTTGGTACACCAACGCATCCTTGTAGTAATTCATACTTCTACATAATTATCATAATGCACTTACACCCTTCATCTGTCCCATACTTATCCAAATAGAACATAGAAGCAATTGCACCCGAATTTTATGGAGATTTTAAGAGTCATCATTCAACAAATTCAACTAAGCCGTAGAATGCTGCAGAAGAAAATGCTTATCAAACCTCAGTATCCCAAACAATTCTAGGTTGCTTTAAGTCCAATTATGAAATCATATTAATATTTATTGAATACACTAGAAAAAAGCAAAAGCAAATCGAGACTAAATCCAAGACTTTGACATTGTTCAAAATTCAACTGAAAAACATACAATCTATGATTATCTAACCAAATCCAAGGAGCCAATCCTTTAGAAGCTTCATCCTCACTTGTATCCGGATCATTATGAAAATATTTTTCATTTATGACTCAAAAATATGAAATTTATTAATTTTCTTAATACTACACATATGCCCAAAATCACACCCAAAATATAAATATGTAAATGAGATCCAAGGTAAGCAAAGAGATTATACCCCTTTAAACAAGGTGTTGAATTCAAGTTTATGTATATATAACAAAAAAAGTATGTATCGAGAGAGATCAAAACGGATTTAATTGAATCTTTCGTGCTTACAAGGTTCAGCGTGATTAAGGTAGTTGAGAGAGAGAACAAGAAGAAGAAGAAGAAGAAGAAAAAAACCCAAAGAGACCCGTATGTTCTTTTCAAAATAACGACCGTACAAGCAGACATAACTTCGGTGATTGGTGCCCTTGGTCACTCTCTTCAAGGTAAAAAGTAAGTTCAACCGGTGACTCTAGTTCATCCGATGGTTGTATGGGGAAGAGTTACCCATTGGACAACTTTAAACCTAAAGCCTCCAATTGAATATATATATATATATATATATATATATATATATATATATTAAAAAAAAAAAAAAAAAACCCAACGACAACCACAACAAACAAACAAAATCCATCTTCCAAATTCATTTTTATTTTTGTTTGGCGATAAATGAATGCACTCAAAGCACCATATTTATAGCCACAAACAAAGACGCTCTACAAATAGAACTATAGATGCAACAAAGCTGAAGCCTTTCCGATCAATGGAAACCAAGAACACCCTATTTTACTCCACTGCAACACACAAAACTCACAACCCATTTCCTTTTTTTTTTGGGGGGGGGGGGGAGGTGACACTAAAATTAGTACACAGAAAAACACATTCATAGGCTGATCGATCAAAACCAAGGAGACCCAATTTTTATTCCGTGCAAAAAGCAAAACCCACCTCTCAATTTCATCACATTTGAAGTTTGGCACTAAAATTATTACACAAAAACACATATTATAGGTAAAGATTTAGAACACGGATTTAGGTGAAGCAATTAAAAAAAAAAAAGTGAAAGCACAGATTACAGAAAGTACAAAGCAGAACATCGTTGTTAAAAAATAAATAAAACAACAAAAGTGGAACGTTGGAAGTTGGAAGGTATCTCTTGTTCAATTACCGTAGCTCCTGTTGGGCTCATTTTTGCTTTGTCTGCTGTGTTTTTGCAGTTTTGCTCTGCAAATGGGGATCACGATTCTTGGAGTTTGAATGAATGCAGGAAGGGACAGAGCAATAATCTCGCAGAGAAGAAGATTCTCTGTTTGTATGCCCTGTTTTAAATTAGCAAGTGTGGGGGGAGATGATTTGATGGATCAGTCTGTGCTGTGTATTCGTAGTGTTCTATATTGGCATATGGAGTTCAAGACATTGATTTTGGACAAGAAAAATATTTCATATGATGTAAGAATAAGTGATAAAATATTATTTATTATGGTCATGTGTTTTCAATTTTACATAAGAATTGTATACCTGATTTTGATGAATATTATTAGTTAAAAGTTATTTTTAATTTGATTATACGTAATTTTACTAATTGAATTATTATAAATTTGATACGACTAAATGTGATTTTTTCTAAGTTAATAAATAAAACATTTATGATTGAACGTTATTCGAATCAACGATTTATTCAATTAAAATATACGATAGTTATTCGATTCTTTTAAAATATGCGATGGTATATATTCTATCAATTCAAACTATTCGATGATTCATTCCATTTATTCAAGATGCAAATTGTGGAAATTGATTCAATTAACTAAATTAGAGAACAAGTCATCTATGACTTGATGTTTCATTCAATTTATTCAAAAATATGTGGTTATACGTTGGATTTATTCAAAATATGAGAGGGTTTAGGGTTCGTTCAATCGGCTCAAAATATCAATTGTGGGAATCTATTCGATTAAATAAACAAGTTGATTATTAAATATATTTTTTATACTAATACCAACTACATTAACTATTAAACACCATCAAAGAGATTTTTAAAAATTTTGATATCAAATTCTTCGATATTTGATTGGAAGATATACAGAAGGAGTAAGAACCCTTGCTATTGAATGATTTGATCTTATTTTGCATACAAAAAAGAAAAAAAAAAAAGAAAAGAGAGAGAGAGAGAGAGAAAGAAATATTTTTTTTTTATGTTGGTGCATACAAAAAAGGAAAGTTATATTTTTTTCAAGATGCACTGGGGTTCATTCAATCTATTCAAAATGAATGATATTAGTATGTCTAGACTCCAATTTGAATTAAATTTTTGAACTCATAACTTATATTAGTATGTCGAGTTTTGTGTATGACAAAAACACGCGTCGAAAGGGTTTTGTGTTTTGCTCGAGTCCAACCGACTCAAACCAAATTTTGTCAAACGCAACATAATTACTGAATACCGATAATTTATTTTTAAAAAAATATATGTCTAGGCTCCACAATAATTGTGTTAGTAAAATTATTAGATTAACTAAATATAAAAACAAGAAATTTAGGTCACTACACTATCTGCCATGAGACGAGGTCTCAAAAGGGTGTCAGGCCGGTTGTAACAAGACCGGGGGTAATTCAAAATTAGCCGAGCTTGCACCAACATTTGCTAAGAATTTGGTATATCAATTACCCTTCTCATATGCTAGATTGAAATAAAAATAAAGAAACAAAAATGGATATGAAATAATATAGAAAAATAATATTTTGTAAGAGTAGATGATACAGAAACATATAGAAATGCATAAATATAAAAAATTATAAAAATTTTATGTAAATATTAATTATTTATAAAAATAATAAAATAGTTATATTTTATAATAAAAATAAAAAATGATCGGAAGATAAATAACATAAAAAATAAAAATTATAATTAGATAAATAAATAATTTATTAAATATTAAAAATATATAAATACAAAAATATAAGAATTTTTGTATAAATATAAATTAATTTAGTATGTTGACATCTTTAAAAAACCCGAAACATTTACAAAAAATTTATTATTGAAAAGTTTCTATGAATCATGCAAAACTAATCCTTATCAACTAGATTTAGGCAGTTCTGAATAAGGCTTCCTAGAAGGCTACTAGCAGGATCAACATTTGCGATGGCATCTGTTTCATATACCCAACTAAACTCGGAGTAGCGATAGAATGATACGCTCTCTTAATCTTAGTCTCGAATTCGAACCATACAAATAAAAAATAGGATTTAAAAAGACTAACCCATTAATAAGTCTTAGAATGTTCTAACCAAATTAATTAGATAAAATTCAAATACCGATTAATAATAGAAAACAAGTCTTCTTAAAAAAAACAGAAAAAAAAAATCTGTTTCACATACCCAGATGTCTGAGCCCTTGATCCCACATTAGTTGAAATCCAAACTTTGTTCCAAAAATATAATCATTCAATTGGGCCCAAAAGTCATCTCTCATATCTCCGTAACACAACTTTTGTCCCGTACCATCCCATAAAATATATATTTCTTTTCCTTACCTTATCAACATCTTATCTAATCAAGTTTCTATCACTGCCTGTCATAGTGACCATGTATTCTCCTTTTTACTCAATTCACAAATGCAAACACCAACCCACATCCCCACAAGAGCTAAATAAAAATTGATGGGTTGGGGCCCTTCATCGAGCCAAAGCTGCAACTTTACACAAGAACTATCCTAAAGTGGACTCTAACAGTCTTCTAAAATGCAATCCATAACTACTTGAACTAGATTTATTAAAATATAATTTTGAATATTAATTAATATTTACATAAAAAAAAAAAAACAAAAAAGTTGCATAACAATTCCGCAAGGATGCTCCCAAACAGGCCTTATGTCATTCGAGCCAAATTTGTGGATGAAAAATGCATGTTTCTTGTGTCATAAAGATTCCAAACACAATATTATCATATCATAGGGCTACCAAGAAAAGACAAAAAATGAAGATCCCGATGAGCTGCCATTCAAATTATAGCAGCAGAGGTCCCCTTGCTAACAAGTAGACATAGACATGTTGGACATCATAAAGAAAAGGCAACGAGGCACCTAGCATCCTAATGGTACTGGACTTGATCACAAAAATAAGCAAAATTACCGTCCACATGGATCTGGATCAGAGTGAGATAGAGAGAGACGGAGCCTCTAACTAGCAATGACATCAACCACAAGGAATCACAAGCCTAACCATTTCTGGAGTGCAGGAGGATAAAAAAAAACAAAAAAACCAACAAACCAACAACAACAACAACTTAGCAATGTTGTCTTAAGATGATTTTGCCGAGTTAACATTACAGTAGATTCACATGCTTACCACTTCTTCTGCACATAATATTCCAACAAATCTACCCCACCACTAAAAACATCCATGGTGGCAATTCACTTTCTTCAATTCCACAACCACAACCCTAAAAACAAGAGCACCATTAAGATGAAGCGAGTCTTTTGAAGCAAGCGCTCACTGCGGCTCATATCATTGTTCATGCCAGAAGGGCCTAAACCAGAGCCAATACCTCCTAGCACTCCGGTGGAAGGTGTTGTCACATATGGGCTGGCGGTTGTGGTAGTAGATGGGGTGGTGGTTGTTGTAGTTGGACTTGTGGTGGTGGTGCCACTTGAAGTAGAGCTGAAAACATTGTAAAGAATAATGCGTTAGTATGAATCTCAAAATCAAAGGATTAATAAAGAAAAAGCCTCAAGACCAGTGATGCTGTAGCATACCAGTAACCACGTATCAAAGAAAATTAGCTTATCAACTCAATGGGTAGGCCTTCAGTTGGTGCTAGGTACTTCAATTTCCTATCTCCAATCCACTCCATTTAAGGCCATATTTGTAGAATGAGGCAACTTATATTCTAGGTCTCCCAAATGCACCAGATGACTAAGAAAGTCATACATAATAACCAAGAGGTTGATTGATGTTGCAAAAACATTTAGGAAGAAAAACCAACTTATGTTAAGACCAAAGATGTGTTACACATGTGACAATCAAAAAAGAGTTCATGATAAAGGCATTGAAAATCTCGTTTGGGAAAAAAACAATGACCAAGAGATAAATTATTGAACATAGTAATTCTAATATATTGTATGTCATTGGAATCACCGATGAGCAGAAGATAGTTACTGCTGCTCATCATTTTTATGGTACAAAGGTTATAAAAGTCTAAAGTCAGGCCAGTCATTGTGGGGCTCAAAACTTGATAAGTTTAAATCTTGTCTCACCCTCTCATAGAGGACTGAGTGTGCCAAGCAAGGCAAGGTAATTGAAACTCCATTTTTGCTTCTTGAGGACAAAAATCAATCACCAGGTATAATACTCTCAAACCAGTTACAGCTTTGATACTAACTGCGTATTTTAGCTCAATTTGACATGCCTAATCACAACATAACATGCTAATTGCTACTGCACCTGAAAATTGTCCTGAGGCCCCAGTTTTGGGGCAAGAGATAAGCCTATGATTAAGGGGATTTTTTGGAGGGAGAACATGCCATTGTACATAACAGTATACGCACAGAATATATATACCAGCCAAACATAAATAAATCTGTAAGCATGTGTGGAAGCATCTCTGTGTGTGTGTGTGTGTGTGTGTGTGTGTGTGTGTGGGCCCCACCTTTGCACGGGAACTATGGCACTCTCCAGTTAAGCAGCTTGGGAACTATGCCACTATATTATGCAAGCAACTTGGTACTAAATGTTCACTGGATCCTATTCAGACTGGACCTCTACCTTAGATACCAATAATTTAAGGACCTATAGAGAAAGTGAAAAAGATTCACCAATTATCCCCCATAATTTCATCAAAAGGAAACTTTATACACCAAGTTAGAAACATTATGACGAAACTGTAAAGATCAGTCAAATGCCAAAAAGAAAACTTCATGCAGATGAGACTAAAGGGTAAAATAACAAAGTATGTTCTAGTTTGCGCTTGCAAAAAGAGAATGGTATTCTAAAGACATCACATGTGAAAGGAAACATAAACAATGGATGAAGACTAAATTCTTCCTTTCAAAAAAGCTACGCTTTCTCAATAGTTAAAGGACAGATTCCTACCCCACCAGGATAAAATTTAAGGTAAAAGGAAAGCCTTTAGATAAAGGCACCTTGAAATAATACAGAAGATACAAAAGCATACCCCTCTTTAGCCCAGATCAATCATTTTATAATTCTTACACCGAATTTTGAAATTCCCCCAACCTTTTCAAACATACTGGGTGCCTTCTTGTCTACTTTCCTCTACAGATGTGATGCTAATTATTCTATTTGTAACATTTTTAAGATGGACAAAGACCTTGTACACAGATACATAGTCACAAAGCTTGCACAGGAGCGTTCACATTTTTTGGCTCCTTCCGGCCCGGAGGTTCGCTTCTGGCTCGGGCCTTAAACAGTTTTGCTTCTTGAGTAAGACACATGGTCCTATATGAGCAATTGCAACTCAAGCAATTCACTGTCCCTTTTGACCCCCAAAATTCTAGTTTCTGAACTAATATATCAAGACAGAGAACAAAAACATGATTCAAATCGAAGTGGATTGTTCTTGGCTTAATATCTGATCCGGGTTCTTCCAAAACACTTCCCCACTTTAGCATTTAATAAAAAACAAATGAAAAAAACTTTAGCACCATCTAAGTACCAATCGTCCTGAACATATAGTACTCAAATACCTTAGATTGAACATCATAATAATTAAATACTAATATTTACAACTCATTCGGAAGATACTGAGGACAAGAGTATACCTGGCGCTAGCAGGGAAAGAACAACCAGAGTAACCTGCGTTTATGGAACCCCCCCCCCCAAAAAAAAGAGTTGATAATCACCAAAATTAACAATTTAGGTAGAAAATTGAAATGGGATTAATGAGAACTTACTAGGGTCACTAGTGGAAATAGAGGCAGTGCCAGAAAAATCACAGGTGCCTTGGGCTTGACCCTTCCTTTGGAAGAAGCTATTAACAGCATAAGAGCAATGAGCCCTGACAGTGTTGGGATTGTAACAAGCCCCATTTTGATGGATAAGGGTGCAATCTGCCCCAGCTCCACAAGCATAGTCTAGTGTCTTTTGTAGGACTGAGTCACTCAATCCTTCCTTGCACACACACCAATTACAATCTACAAAAGAAAAAGGGAAAATACCAGTCTTTTTTAACTGGCTCAATGAGTAGGGAAGCTAACCAAAAACTAATAACAGAAAAAGATAAATCTTGTTCTTGTTTTCTCTTTTGAGCAATTTTTGAAGTATGTAATTTTGGATAAAAAATGATAATAAATTCACACACACACACACACACACACACATATCAAGAGTGTGAACAACCGACTTCTCGGGGGGAAAAAAAGAACAAAACAAGAGAAAAAGTAGATTTCTGAGGCTTTACTTGAACTAAAATCAAGCTACAAAAGAGAACTCCCACCCCCCCCCAACAAAAAGAAGGCCAAAGCTAAAAAGTTTAAGGAAATATGGAAAACAAAATCCATGTCCTACAATCAAATATGGAAAGCATAGATGGAATGATGATTTTAGCTCTAAGTTTTTTTTTTAAAAAAAAAAAAAAAAAGTAGAAAATAAACTTACTTGAATGACCAGCCATGACCAAGAGCATGAAAAACACTAAAACAGCCATTGCGGAAGAAAGAGAATAACAATGGTGCTCTCAGACAATCTGTTGCAGCTCAGTGAGAGAGAGGTTATGGCTGATGGGGTGCCTGAGAAGAGAGAAAGTGGTAATATCTAGACACAAAAAAAAAAAAAAAAACCAGTATGCTAAAAAGTGAAGTTGGTGGTGGTGTCAGTGTTGTTTACCAATGTCGGCTTGTGAACTATTGATTGCTTTACATGTTCCGTCCCCGTACCTTATATATCCTCGTCTTTGCCATATACCAAGTAAAATTTCCCCTGTAAAGAAAAAATAATAATAATTAGAAAAAGAAAACTTTCTTTTCATATCATGGGACAAAGGAGCAAAGCAAAAGCAACGCTTTGGGCTTTGTTTGTGATTGTCCTACTGTAATTGAGACTTTTTATAAATCCATACCATAGCAAAAGGTTAAGATGACAAATTTTGGATCCATTTCCACTTTCTTCTTTTTGTCTTACAAATTTTATTTTCATTACAGACCAATTAATAGGTTGCTTGGCAACATTTTTAATACATTTTTACCAAAAATTTTGCTCATATGTAATAGTAGGTTAGAATTTTAATTTTGGAGTTAAAAATACGACTAATCATAATATAAGTTTTGCACTAAACTATTTGTCACGTAGGGAGTTTAACCGATCATACTGATAGCATGCTAAGGCTCTTTTATTTTTTTTTAATAAATGATGCTTAAAATTGCAATTTTTAAGGAATACAAAATAATATATTCTGAAGTATTTGTATAATTGTATATATTAAAATCTCAGTTTAAAAAAAAAGATTTTAAATATCATTATCATATCAAAAATCTTAATTTATGGCTTAATTCCTATAAAACCATTTTTTATCAAAAGAATTGACTCACACTCTTTTTGTTTTTAATTAACTGAACCACTAAATTATTAATTGTTTTAATTTTCTAAACATCCATGTAAATGATATACATTTGAAAATATGCCTTAATTTGAATATATGCTTTGGGCCCACATTAATAACCTTAAAATAATATTTTGTTTTTAATTTAATTATTAATAATGGCATGGTGTTCATCATTTTTTATATTATTTTACTTATCATTAATATTTGAAGTGATATTGTAATTAATTCGATTAAAATATTTATTAATCTATTTAGAGTATGACTTTTCTAATATAATTTTTTTATTTCAAAATTTTAAATCTAATACTTAATTAAAAATTTTAATATTTTATCTCATTAGATCGATAATCCGTCATCTCTGTTAATCACTTTTACATCTCTTTCCTATTGCCAACAAAGGAAATATGCCGTCTTTGATAGGTTTGCAGATTGAAATGATCGCCCAGACTGAATTTACCATGTTCCCGGAGTTTCAAGAAAAAAAAAAATTCGAATGTTACGAACCTTTTTCTGCCATTTTCTTCTCCTTATGAAAATTTGCATGCCTAGCTCATTCAAGTCCACCTTAATTTGGAATCCACAGTTTGCAGTAAATAAGAACAAAAGAGAAAAAAGCCCAAATTTTTAAAAATGTAATACACAAAAAAAATAAATAAAAAATTGAAACCAAAATCAAAAGGGACAAATGTTTGAACTTTTTGTCACAATCTTCCTTTTTAGAAATTTGTGTTCTTGGTGGGTTCAAGAATGCTTTTGCCTCTGGGAAATTATCAATAAAGTGGATTGTCCTAAAAAATTTATGTAAGATTTTCATACATAAAACCCATATAATGAAATAATTTAACCCATATAATGGAATAAATTTTAAGTAAAAAATTAAGTTCCTAATGTTCATAATTAATTTAAATAAAAAAATTGAACCTCTTATGAAAACTTAAACCGACAGACAGTGGTAATTAGGGCAACAAGAAAGGAGGAGGGGGAAGAATAAAAGAGAGTGAATTGCTTGGGATGGCAAAAAGGGGAATGGAAGGAGCAATGGTACTCAACCCCTAGGTTTTTTCCCTAACTAACAGGTGTATTTTTTAAATAAATTTATAGAAATAGGGTGTTTTTTTTTTATTTTCAAAATTAGTGATTTCGAGATCCGTGATTTCAGAAAGCAACATCACGGATCTCGCTTTCATGTTTTTTTATTTTAAAGCCCGATCACGGATCCCTCTTTCTTTTTTTTATTTTTAAATTATTATTAAACAATTAAAAATTAACTAAAATTATTAATAAAAAATTAAATATTAAACATTAATATTAATCAATTTTATTAAAAAATTAAAATTAACCAATATTAGTAAAAATTAATTAAAACTTATCAAAATTTAATCAATAATTATAAATTTTAAAAAATTAATTAAAATAAAAAAATTAAACATTATTATTAATAAAAATATATAATAAAAATTATTATTATTATTTTGTTAATAATTAAAAAATTATTAATAATTTTTAATTAAAAAAATATAATCAATAAATTTTTATTAATATGAAATTAATAAATTTTTATTAATTAAAAATTAATAAATAATTAGAAAATTGATAAAAAACTTACCAATAATTAAAAAAGAGCTAATTATCTTTGGACCAATGGACCATTTTCTTGCAATAAAAACACGCAAATATCGGAACATTTTCTACGGTTGATTAATAAAAATTTATTGAGTATATTTTTAATAAAAAATTAATAATAATTTTTTATTAATAATATGTTTTCTTTTTTAATTAATAATTTTTTAATTTTAATTAATTTTTTAACAATTTTTATTTTTTATTAATTTGTTAATAATTTATTAATTAATTTTTAATAATACTTATTAATATTTAATTTTTTATTAATTTTTTAATAATAATTGTTTGTTTTAATAATAATTTTTAATATTTATTATTAATTTTTAATATTTAATAATATTATTAATTTATTAATTAATTAAAATTTAAAAATTATTAATTAAAAAAGAAAACATATTATTAATAAAAAATTATTATTAATTTTTAATTAAAAAATATAATCAATAAATTTTTATTAATAAACCGTATAAAAGGTTCCAAAACGTTCGTTTTTTTGCTGCGAGAAAATGGGCCACTGGTCCAAACATAATTAACTCTTTTTTAATTATTGGTAAATTTTTTATCAATTTTCTAATTATCTATTAATTTTTAACTAATAAAAATTTATTAATTTCTAATGAATAAAAATTTATTGATTATATTTTCTTTTTAATTAAAAATTATTAATAATTTTTTAATTATTAACAAAATAATAATAATAATTTTTATTTTATATTTTTTGTAAATAATAATATTTAATTTTTTTAATTTTAATTAATTTTTACTAATATTGGTTAATTTTATTTTTTTAATGATATTGATTTATATTAATGTTTAATATTTAATTTTTTATTAATAATTTTAGTTAATTTTTAATTATTTAATAATAATTTAAAAGTAAAAAAAAAGAAATAGGGATCCGTGATCGGGCTTTAAAAAAAAAAACATGAAAGCGAGATCTGTTATGTTGCTTTCTGGAAAGCGCGATCACGAATATCGAAATCACTAATTTTGGAAATCCAACATAAAAACACTCTATTTTCATAATTTTATTTAAAAAAAAAAAACACCTGTCAGGTATTTCCCAAAATGGTGTTTTTTTTTCATTTAAATTCTCCAAATGGTATCTTTTATTTTTTCTTCCAAAACTAGAGGAGTCGAGATTTCCAATCGCGTTTTCTCCTCTTTTTCTCCAAAAAAAAACAAAGAAAGCGAGAGTGACACTCTCATTTTCATGGGTTTTTTTTAATTATAAATAATATTATTAAATGACTAAAAAATTATTATTAAAAAATTAATAAAAATTATTAAATTAATAAAAAATTAAATATTATTAAAAAATTAATTAGATATTATTATTAAAAAGTTTTATTAAATTAAATATTAATCAATATTATTAATAAAAAACTAAATATTAAACCATAATATCCATTAATATTAACGAATAAATTAATAATTAAAATTATCATTAATCAATATTAAAAATTATTAAAAATAGTAATCAATAATTAAAAAATTATTAAAAATTAATTAAAAAGAAAGTATATAATTAATGAAAAATTATTATTAATTTTTTAATTAAAAAATATAATCAATAATTTTTTATTAATTAAAAATTAACCAATAATTAAAAAATTAATAAAAAATTAACTAAAAATTAAAAATTAACTATAGAAAAGATTTCGAAAGGGGGTATTTTTGCTGTGAGAAAATGAAAATCAATAATTTTTTATTAATTAAAATTTGTTAAAAATTAAAAATTAAATTGTTTTTCTCATAGTAAAAACAAATTTGAAATTTCAGATTGGTAAGGATATTAGGTCTAACCAAATGTCATGGAATGCTAACATTATAGACTATTGATGTTGATGTACATTATTTATGATTTTTTGACATATGTTACTTTATTTAAATCACAAAAGAGGACGTGTTGGTTTTAATTTATACTTTTTTCATTAATTATTCAAATTTTGGAATGCGGTTTACTGTACTTGCATATTCTCTCTGTGTATCTTAAATCAGTCATATAAGAATGCAATGTTTTTTTTTTTTGTATGTGTGTTATTGATTTTTCATTTTCTCACAACAAAAACGCGTTTCTTTCATAATCATTTCTATAGTTAATTTTTAATTTTTAACAATTTTTAATTTTTAACAATTTTTAATTAATAAAAAATTATTGATTATGTTTTTTAATTAAAAAATTAATAATAATTTTTTATTAATTGTATACTTTCTTTTTAATTAATTTTTAATAATTTTTTAATTATTGATTATTATTTTTGATAATTTTTTAAATAATTTTTAATATTAGTTAATGATAATTTTAATTATTAATTTATGAATTAATATTGATGGATATTATTGTTTACTATTTAGCTTTTTATTAATAATATTGATTAATATTTAATTTAATAATTATTTTTTAATAATAATTAATTTTTATTAAAATATACATGTGCTTTCTTTTTTCTTTTTTTTTTTTTGGAGAAAAAGAGAAGAAAGTGCTATTGGGAATCTCAATTTCCCTCATTTTTGAAAAATAAAAATGCCTTTTGAAGAATTTAAATGAAAAAAAAGCTCCATTTTAAAAAATCCCCCAAAAAAACCCTCAACCCCTAAAGTCATGGGTAGGGCTGTTATGACACTCGAGTAGTGTCACGGGTACCTGTGACACTATCCGATCAAAGTTTGAACTCGAGTCAGGCTCAGGTATGTCGGGCTCTAACTCAAGCCCAACTAAGTCGAGCTCTAAAGCTCGACAGGTCCGAAAATTATATTTTTAAAAATGTTTTTAATTTTTTAAATAATTTTTAATTTTTAAAAATATTTTTTATTTATTAAAATAATTATATTTTTTAAAAATAAATTTTAAAATAAATAATGATACTACTCGATAACATTATCTGATGACACCTAACGATATTTTGAATTCAAATTTGAGTTCAAAAAATACAAACTTGACCAGTTTAAGCTCAAACTCGAATTCATTCAAATAAAACTTGAGCTGAACTCGTGTATCATGATACCCAAGTTGGATCCGGCACCCCCGTGGGTAGCCCTATAGTCCTAGCATACCTAGACGGTGATGGGACCCGATGCTGAAATTGTTTCTCAGACGTCATTATCTCGCTCTTTGGATTGGAATTTAAAAAAAAAAAATAAAAAATTGCTGCTTTGATTGCGCTATCTGACAGACTGTGCTACCCCATTTCAGCAGCATTTAATGTGTGGGTGACGTGCTATTGGTTTTTGTGCCATTTGGCTTTATTTTTCTTTCCATTATTGCCCCTTCTGTTACCTTGTATTAAATTTTGATATTAAATTTGAATAGTAAAAATTATAAACAAACATATATTTTTAAAATTTTAAATACTAAATTTTAATTTTAGAAAAAATATTTTTATCACCCCGGTGGTATTAAATTTAATATGAGATGGACTGAGTGGCATTCTTCTACCTATCGTGGCCAAATTTGATGTTTTTTAAAAATTAAAATTAAATTATTTTTTATTAAGGAGAATAAAAATAAATAATTTATTTTTTTCTTTTACTTTTACTGATGAGTGCAAAAATCTCATAAAAAAATATTTTTAATATAAAATTCTCGTTCACTCAAAATATAAAAATTTAAGAGCCCTCGTTCTCCTCAAAGAGTACGAGGATCCCTCGATTCACCCTTATTCAAATTAGACTTATTTTTATTCGTGTTTTTTTTTTTTTTTTTAAATACCGAGAGGAAGGTAGAGCCTTTAGATTTGTTGGGCCTGTCGGAGAGGATTATCCGGTCTTGCTGTTGGCATTGTGTATTTTTTTTTTTTTTTACACTGATATTTAAATTTTAAATTATAAAATTAAGAGAGGAGATTATAATTAATTTATTAATAATTATGAGAATGAATGAATTTAATTGAAATTAAAAAGGGAGTAGATTGTCAAATTATTCATAATTTGTAAGTGATTGGATTATATTTGATTAATTACTATGAATAAAAAAGAATAAAATGTTATTTATTTGGTATTAAATTAAAAAAATAGATTCTTTAATCTCTTACAAATGAATATATGAATTATATAAATGCTAGATATAATATTATTACATGATCAGACCAAGAATTAAGGGACGCTCAAGTAATTAATGGCTTTAATGACTTTGTACTTGAGCTCGCCCTGATCTTAGGCCTCTCGTGGCAAAATGATGGGTGAGCTTAGCCTTTGTACATGCATCGGTCGTGAGTATTCAATTCCATCTCCATCTAATCTTAGACGACAGGATCAACATTTTTTAAACTGTTTCAGTTAACTTATTAATTTATCAATTTATTTAATTTAAAGAAGTTATTGGATCGGTTTGTATTTAAAAATCGATTCAATCGGTCCAAAAAAGTCTGATTTGTAAATCAAATCGGGATAAACAATAACCCGAATCGACCGGCCTGGGTATTATAACGGGCCGGGCCGATTCAACCCTTTTTGGAATCGGGAACTGGCCAACCCACTGGTTCTAAAAAGGGTAGAGTAAAAGAAAAAAAAAAAAATTCCCGACTAGGTTGGTTCCACTTAAAAAGAATTTGAAACTGGCTCGGACCAGACTGGCCTAGGAACCGCTGCCAGCCCGGCCCTTGATTTCGAGAATCGACAGTGAATCGAACCTAGCCCGGCCCGGCCCGGTTCCATGTCTAATTTAATTAGATTAATCAAATCATTTTATAAATCAAATGATATTATTTTGATATTATATATAATTTGTATATTATATATTTTAAAATAAAATAAAATCTATATACCTTCATAAAAAAATGAATTTGAATTCATATATTTTTACAAATAATTAAATTGTAAAAAAAAAAAAGAGTGAAATGAAAAAAGTCACAAATATTTTTTTCTTTAAACTGATTTAAACAGCTCATTAATTTTATCGATTTTAAAGAATTTTGATCAAATTTGACTTTATTCGGTTTAATAGTGAAAATTGAATTGAATTATAGAACGATTCGTGATTGAACCGATTGAACCAACCGGTCCAATTTAGTTTTAAAACATTTAACATATGATAAGTTAAATCTCACGTCCTATAGGAACATCTGATCTAAATTAAATATGAGTTTTAGGTTTCTAATACCTTCGTAGAGATTGTTAGAGATAAGTTGGTGTATTTGTTTTTTAAAAAATAAATATAATATGGTTTAAATTAAATATTCTATAATACAGATAAATTCTTTTTTGTGTAGAGAGAGGCATCGCTAATGATTTGTTAAGTATAAAAGATATACAGTTATATTACATCACATTAATCAATATAATCAAATAAAAACATTTAATATATGACAAGTTAAATCTCATATCTCATAAGAACATCTACTCTAATATGAGTTTTAAATTTCTAACACCTTGATTGAGACCGAAAGAGATAATTTAGTGTATTTGTTTTTTAACAAATAAATATAATCCGATTTGAATTAAATATTTTATAATATAGATAAATTCTTTTTGTGCTTACAATTTTGTAAAGAATAGAAAATGAAAGATTGGAAACTTCAACCAAAAGAAAGACCTCATCCAACCCAGACCATCCGTTGCTCTTAGCCAAAGGTCCAAGAAAGGGATGACCTAGAACATCAATCGATCTTTTTTTTTTTGATTATATCAAATTTTGAATTTAGAATCATCGAATTTAGAGAGAGAATTGTAACTGGCCTGTCCCATTGGGGACATTGATCCTCTATTGTTTAGCCAATTTGAACAATCTTTTATTACAAATACAAAATCTAACATATTCAATTTATTTATAGTTCAACTCTAGTTGCACATTCTTGATCAAATATATCAACTTTTTTTAGGTTAAGATTAGATTATTATATTCTAATGTTATTTTTTTAACATTTTTTTTTGTTAAGATATGATATTCTCGATTAAAAAGATATATAAAAATTTTACAACTATATATAATTTAAATAGAAATAAATAGAATAATCTTCATTGAATTCTGTCGGGATCAACTGACGTGTGCTATCTATTGCTCTTACCTTTAATTAGAAAAAAAAAATAATTTAATAATTTAAATATTTTTTCAAACAAAGATTAAAGTAAATATTATTATTGTTGTTATTTTTTCTGAATGTTATTACGAGAATTTTTTAAAAATAAAATATCTAATTTAATTTTGTAATAATTCATAAATAAATTTTCAATATGACAGTATCATCTCATAAGAAAAAAATTGAAACATTAAATAATTCATCTAAATAATTTCTACAATTATTATTCTGTGGGACCTTGGAACCAAAGAAAATAAATTATCTATTTTGAAACACGTTATCACATATATTTTTGTGAATTCAAAATATAAATTAATATATGATTTTAACTCGAGTAAAATAAATAATCAAACATTTACCCAAATATAAAAATAATTAATAATTTTTGCAAAAGAAAAAAGTTCAGGCCGGTTCTTCTACACCCCAACCCGAAAACAAGTTCACGTATAAAAGGCCAAGCCCCACAATTCTCCCAGACAGGGCAGGCACTATTTCAACCTGCGGGCAGAACCTTCTTCCTCCGAAGCGCGCGCACACACAGTCGCTCTCGCTCTCGCTCTCGCTCGCCGTCTCTCGCTTTCTCTCTTCATTCAAATCCCTCTCTTGTGTTTATCAAAACCAGCATCAATAAGACAGAAAAAATGCTAATTCAACTTCCTCGGCTGACGAATTCTCTCCGAGAACCCGTCGACGTTGATCAAGCATTTCTCGAGCGCAAGATTATACTCCAATCTCACAACTCTCGCAGGTAAATTAAATTCCTTGTCTTTTTGCTAAAATTTAATTTGAATCCGTACATAATTTTTACTTGCTTCTCAATTTTGTGTCAATTCATTGATTTTTATGCTCCTATAATATGTTTTTGTTTAACTTAGCTCTGCAAACTCACTTGAGGAATCGGAACTTGCGAGAATATTCGTGGGTCGATGGGATGAAGGTAATCATATTGCTTTACTACAATTGGGAACGTATGCTATATGTTTGATCCACATAGGAATGTAGGTTAGCAACCTACAATGAACAATTTGGTACATTGGTATTCAAGGAAATTAAAAATTGAATGTTTCCCTGTTACTTCCATTACGTGGCACATTTACAATAAATTTGGTCCCCATATAGCAAGATTCTTTATGTGGGCATTGGCTCCTTTGGCATTCATATGTGTCTGTGTATGCGAGTTTATTTGTGGCGACTCGATACTATATGTGCGCATTGGCTACTTTGGCATTCATGTGTATATATGTATGCGAGCTTTTTTGTGGCTACTAGATGCTATATGTGCGCGCATTCATATCTGTATGCTAGCGTATTTGAGGCGACTTTTTTTTTTTTTGGTGCTTTTACTGGAGCCTAGTCTAATGGTTTTTGTATACTGTTATAGGAAGAGAATCGAAAAGTAAATATTTACTTTTCCGAGAGTATTTTATAAGGAACATTTGGTAGGATGATAGTTAAGGCAATTGCCAATTGTTAATTACCCTGTTATTTTGATTGCATGGTGCACATATTATGGATTTGGCCTGTGTATTGCGAAAAACTATGTGGGTAATCCATTATTCTGATTCTTTGCATGTCCTTGAGTCTTTGTTTTGTAATTGTTGATTGTTTTTCCATGAAATTTGATGCACACCCTTATACACATATTTTCTACTTTTACCATAACCATTGGGTGTGGTCTTTTCACTAATCCATAAACATGGATTACTCACAAAGTCTGTGCATAGTAAAGTGTGGGTGTTGAGGGGATTGGGTGGTTTAAAAGTTCTTTCATTTGACCAGTCTCACTCACTATTGGTAGGCATGTGGCAAGAAAAACAGGAGAATTGTTGAGGGTTTCAAAGAACCCATTTTTATGTTTGTAGATTGCTGGTTTGAGACACTAGGGGCCCGTTCAGTAATAGAAAGTATATATATATTTTTTTTCTTTTTCAATTCCAATTTTCTACTCCATTTCCGGTTTTCATTTTCTAATGGAAAATTAGAAAGTATGTTCATTTCTCAGAGTTTCATTGTTATATATATATATATATATATATATATATATATATATATATATATATATATATATATATATATATATATATATATATATATATATATATTTTCTGGTTAGAGAAAAATGACAAAATAAATTAAGCTGAGAAATTCATCTCTCTGTGGAATTTGCCAAAATTTATTTGATGGTTTACAGCATCATATGCCCTTTTGAACACCTCTGTAGGGTTATATATCCTAATATTGTACTTATGTTTTTCCTATCTATCTGCTTGGGAGCTTCTCAAGCTTATCCCAATTTCACCCACAATGGTTTTGATTCCTCCAATATGAGTGATAATGGCTTAACCAAACTCAAAAGCATTGGCCTTTTGGAGCTCACCAACTCTACCAAATTGAACCTGGGCCATGCTTTTTGTTCTCAAGATCAGATTCAAGAATCTTCATCTTCTAACATCTCACAAAAACAAGAACTCAACGACTTTTAGGATCAATGGGCGAGCACAAGAACCTCACATCTTGCAACTTCCTAATCTTCCTCCAATTGAACCTAAAGGTCCTAAACTTTAACAATTGAACCTAAAAGTCCAAAATTTTAACAATTGGTTTGTCCATGAGTTGTTCATTCCTGGTTGCTTTTAGTAATGATCACTGGCTTATTCCATGAATGGTTTTCTGCCCATGCTTTCATTGAAACATTTCTTCATACAAGTAGAGAGGAACTTGAGGAACAAAACCACTTAAGTTTGAAAAAGCAAAACAATTTACTCCAACAATCTCGCAAAGAGAGAGAGAGAGATTATTCATACCATTCGACAATCTCACAGAAGCAAAACCATTTGCTGTAATCAGATATTACCAATCACTATTCTGCTAATGTTTAAGATTTCATCAGAGACTGACCACTCAAAAATTCCAAACTAGTAATATATCTGATCTAGGGTTTTCATTAATTGGGTCAATTGGAACTCTCTCTTCAACCGTTTCTAAATTCAGTGAATAGACTAAAAATTCCAAAAACCAAGTAAGTGATATCATCCGAGTCTTAGACACACAAATGAAATGAAGAAGGACAGGGTAGAAAGGGAGAAAGAAATCTAGTTCACTAAGAAGCCTGTGCGTCTCCTGTTGAGATGTGTGAGAGAGTGAAAAGGATCGGACTAGAGAGAGAGAGAGAGAGAGGGAGAGAGAGGCGTGTTTCAAAAAATAAATAAATTGATGGAAAAAGCTGGAGAAGCTTGATTTGTGCTTCTCCAGCATTAGTTATACTTTTGGAAAAAGGAGAATCCGGTTTTCCTTTTTCCATTTTGGAAGAATACTCTTTATTAGAATATTCTATGAATCTTTTTCCAGTTTTCCTGGAAAATTGAAGTATTGCACCATTTTTTGAACAGCCCCTAGCCTTTTGGTTCTCTTGTTCTTTCTCATCATGATTATATTGCTTCATTCATGGATCTTGCCCTTACCGGGATGCCAATTCTTGGACTAGAAATCCATGTTTTGGGGTAAATCTTTCTTATCTGTTCTTCTAGTGTCGTGCACTTTCACCTTTTGCAATCTCATTTAGAAAACTCAAGTCCCTTCTAGGATTAAGGGTGATTGGTCTAGTTCACAATATGGTTAGCACCTACGATTTGCTTCTGGTAAGGAGGCTTGATATAGCATATGGATTGAATGTTGGTGCCTTTTGCTTTCGAAGTAGAAAAATCCATGTCCTATAAAAAAGGAAGAAAAGAAATCTCTGTCATCTAGTCCTTTGAGTAAATTCTTTTCTGGTCAGAGAATAATTCAATTGTACGAGTTCTTTTTAAATTGCAATTTCCAAATTCCTCCAATACTTTTCTCTATTTTATTAGGCAAATAGCAAATGGAGTCAATGACTTTATGATCGGATTGACTGAATGAGTAGAAACCGTTGCTTGTGATAATTGTGTCCTATGAGACTTTTGTTTCAGATCATAGTTTCAAATAATTTGTCCACACACTCACACACACACATATATGTATTACCTGCCTATGTAACACTATAAAATGTCTATTTCACAAAATTTTCCTTTCAAGTTTTAATTAAAATATTACCTAATACTCTATGGATCATTGTTGTACGATAATTCTTTGTCCTAATTATTTATGCACATTGCCCTCTTTATAAATAATTTGTATTTGGCTCATGATATTTAATTCTAAACTCATAGAATTATCCCTGTGATAAGGGCTTAAATTGTTAAAACAGGGAATGCCTTTGTTGTAAAATATCATGAAACAGTTAAAACTAGGTTTTTTTTTTGGGGGGGGTGAAATTAGAGTTTGAATTATCATCAACAAGGCTGTTCCCCAATCCGCCTAGGTCTTCTTTGCTATAGCAGTTTATTTGGGAATTGCCTCCTCTGATGGTTGCCTTTTTTGTGTGGTAGGCTGCTTCGTGGAGAATTTCAACTTCCAATCATCTTCAAAGAAGCGACATTTTTTTGGTAATTTTTTGATTAAAAAAAAAAGAATATATTAGATGTATGAAAGAAAATACAAAAAACTCGTAAGGATGATAAATCTTCATAAGTAAAAAATACAAACAAATACAATGCCGAAAGACTAATTCACAATCACTCTCCGGTTACTGTACAAATCTTCTATACCATAATCTTTTTTAATCCCTGAGGGATTAGCCTGTAAAAAAGTATAAAAACAGTCTTCTCTCTCATAAGAGAAATTTCAATAGTTTGATTGTGGAATATTTTGACATTCTGCTTACTTGAAGTACATCTTGGTATGGCCAATAAAATGTATTTTCGCAACAACCGAATATCTTTCTTCCCTCCAAAACTTCCAAATTTTGGTAAGTTTATAGTGAATTATTAAGAATAAATGGTATGGCCAAGGAATAGCCATCTTTCTCAAAATTTCTCCAAATACACAAGGGTACGGCCATGAAAGTGCATTTTTTGGATAAATTTTTATATGCAAAGGAGAGTTTGAGATGGTGGACATGCCATCTCCTTCTTCATTGTACTTGGACCGTTCAGTGTGGGGGAAGAATTTCTCTCTTGTGCATATGTTTTGGGTGATTCTATGCATTTATGAAGTGAGTTGTGGGCTTTGATTGGTGTGAGGATATGTACAGCAAAAAGCCGAGTCTTCAGGATGCTCCCTCCAGCTGTGCTTTGGATGGTGGGGGGGGACATAATAGGAGGATTTCTGATGGGTTGAGGAAATCCTTGATGAGTTTGGATGCTTCTATTGAATGTTTGTGTTTTTATTGGATATTTTCCGAACTTTTTGGGTTCATTTTGAGGTTATTGATTTTGTAATGTTGTCATCCTTGTAGTTTTGGTGAGTTTGCACCATCTTTGTGCTCCCTCAATTTAACGAAAAATTTACTTTGAAAATGTACTGTGATGGGACTTTTATGGATCGTAGAAGAGAAGAATTTTTGGAATTTCCCGGACCAGTGTCTTCCTATAAGCCATTTATGGGGGAATATTGTTTTTATGGCATTGCTTTTGGTTTCAGTTGAATGAGCTTCTAGGGAATCTTCCATTTGAGAAATTAATAGAGTAGCAAGACTAGATGACGGATCCAAAGGCGCTTTTGAGATGGGTGTTTGTCCTTGTTTGGTTCAGAGGATAACTTATCCTGTTTTATATCATTTTGTACATCTTCTTATCTGATGAAATCTTCTCTTTACACATAAAAGAATGCATTGCTATGAGTTTTAATCTAACCTTTTGGTGGACATAGTCCGCAAAGCTGTTGTATATATATGGTGAGAAAGATTTTTGTTGAGTTTAAGTGTGATCTTAAATAGCCTTTTATTCTTCTCCATCAGCTTCAGTCGAACTGCGTCAAACATACAAACAGTACATTGCTGCGTTGGTTGAGTTGATTGATGATGAAGTAGTCTCTGAGCAGTTCCGTGAAGTGGCATTATCTGTCTATAACTTATTTGGGAATTCCCTGGAGGAGTATGAAAATGATGAAAGATTTAATGAGAAGAGGTGATGCTTTTGTTCAATCTTGGAATAGAAAGGATTATTTTGGCATTGTCGCTGTTAGTTTAAATCATGTTATGATGGTTTTAGTTTTTATCCATCATTACTTACTGTTGGAATAAGCCATTTCAGATTGGATATGCTGAATTGGTTGGTTTCTATAAATTACTCTGACCGTTGAAAATGTCCTTACAGGTTAGAATTGCAAAGACTTTTGGGTCACGCTGTTTCAGATGCTAGTCTGCGAAAAGTTGCTTCTTTTGCTCAGAGGCTTTTTGTTTGGCAATCTAAAGACCAGGGAAAAGCGGTTATTCTCCACAAACAGATAAATGGTGGTGATTGTGTTGAATTTGGTTCTGACCTTGAATTTGAAGCACCTGCTAGGTTTATTGTAGATGTATCTCTAGAAGATGGGGAATTGCTAGGAGTGGAAGGCCCTTCATCTTCTCTGTCAGCATATGATGGTGGGCATGCCCCTGGCAACTCTGCTCAATTCCATTCAGCTGGTGATGGGGGAAATTTGGATTTGAGATGGCTGAGAGATGCTTGTGACAGGATAGTTAAAGGAAGTACTTCTCAGCTTTCTAGTGACGAACTCGCCATGGCAATTTGTCGGGTGCTCGACACTGATAAACCAGGGGATGAGGTACTGATAGGCTACTTCTTACTTTACCAAATTTTTGTTAACTTGTCTTCTGTGCTCTCAATGCTTTGGTTTACTTTTGTTTTTGGCTTTAAAGATTGCTGGCGATTTATTGGATCTTGTTGGGGACGATGCCTTTGAAACAGTCCAAGACCTTTTATTGGTAAGTATCATCAATGGGTTCTTTTACTTGTCTAGATTTGGAATTCCCATTTTTGGCAAGTCTTCTACGGGGATGCGTGCTGTTTTTTCTTTTAATCTTATTTAGGCTAGAAAAGGAAGCACTATTGGGGGAGATTTTTCTTTGGGGGTGGGATGGGGTGGGGTGTTATGATGAGCTTGGAGGTGAAGCTGTTTGGTAAGATGAATGCAGTGGCTTTGCAGTTTGTATCAAAGTTTGGGTTAATTTGGAGGTCACCACAGAATCTCAACTGATTTCTGTGGTTGATCCTCCTTTTCTTGATTCCTTTAACAAATTTTGTTTGTAGTGATTTATGGCTTCGTTGACTTGAACTCTTAGTGGAATTTTATCTTCTACATCCTTCATTTTCTCCAGCATAGGAAGGAACTCGTTGATGCTATTCATCATGGCTTGTTGGCACTTAAATCTGACAGAACAGCTTCTAACACTGCATCGCGAATGCCTAGCTATGGAACACAGGTGTATGCTGGATTCACTGCCTACTTGGTTTTGTTTTCATCAGTTGTCAGGTTCCAACCTACCTATATGTTCTTGGTGAGAAGTTTAAGTTCTTGTAGGTTATTGTCCAAACTGAGACTGAACGGCAGAATGAAAAACTCCGAAGGAAAGAGGAGAAAAAGCACAGACGTGGAGCAGAACATGATATTGACCGAGATTTGTATGCTGGAAGTTTTTCTTCCTTGCTCGAGGCTAGCGAGAGGAAAAGTCCATTTGATGATATCATAGGGACTGGCCAGGGGCCTTACCCACTATCAGCCGCTGCTCTTCCACAAGGAACAGTAAGGAAGCATCACAAAGGGTATGAAGAAGTCATTATTCCTCCTACATCAACAGCCCAAATGAAACCTGGAGAAAGACTGGTATTTATCTTACATGATCACTTATTCTTTATGGAGAATATTGTTAATCAATTTTGTGTCCCTTTTTAAAAGTTCCACTAGAGGCATAACCTCTTCAAGTAGAGGTGAACTTTGACATTTGGAAACCAGACTCTTCATACATGCGGATGTTACGGGAATGTTTGTAGTTCATTCTTGCATGTGTAGTTACATCTTGAATTAACATAGGTTGTGATCAGAATGGTTGCTTAAATGGTCCCAGAATTGCTGGCCGCTGGTAAGTTAATGGTTCAAATTGCATAAAGCCCATCATTTTGTCTAGCTTGTCTTGAGCAGTCTGCAGATCTGGTTTCATTTCGTTTCATCATCTTTCAGTGGTTTTGGCCTGCCCCCATCTTGTCTCTTATCTGTTACTGACATTTTCAAATGTTTTTGTTTCCAGATAGAGATAAAGGAGTTAGATGACTTTGCCAAGGTTGCTTTTCATGGATACAAGTCCCTCAACCGCATCCAGAGCCAGATATTTCAAACCACTTATTACACTAATGAGAATATACTTGTGAGCTGGTTTTGCAATATTTTGGTCTAGCCATGAAAGGCATATACTTCTTGGGATTCTCCTTCATGACCTCAAGTGACTTACAGGTTTGTGCACCAACAGGAGCTGGAAAGACAAATATAGCTATGATTGCCATCTTACATGAGGTGCGCAACTGGTCACTGTTTCTATAATTCACGTAATTGATTTTAGGTTGAATAATTGCCACAAGTTGATCAGATCATCTCAATCAGTGCTTAATCACAGTAAAGAAGCTGCATCATTTACTTTCTAGTGTATTGTCCTCAATCGGAGATAATTTTTTTATGAGGCACTCAAATGACACATGTAAGATTTGCTACTTTTTTGATCCCCCCCCCCCCCAAAAAAAAAAAGTTACGTGAATGAGATATTGGAGAAAATAGTTGAGGAATGAGGAAGAACTTACATTATTTTGGGAGGAAAATCACTTTAATATTGGTATATAAGCACAAACGCAATTCAAAACTGTCAAAATATTATGCTATTTAGCTTTTGATTCATAATATTAACTTGGGGTGAATTATGGAATCACAATTACATAAGGAAAAAGTAATGAAAAATATTCACATCCATCAGCTATTTTTAGAATGATGGTGGGAGAGCGTTGTATTTTCCTTTTGGGTGGCTTCCCCTTAACCACTTAATACAACTTTTTATTTATCAAAAATATCAATTTTGATTTAAAATAAATGTTAATAAAAGGAGACTAGTTTTTGAATAAGAGAAGATGAGACTAAATGCTATAGGAACCAAGAGATTTTGGTTCATAAACCTGATATATATTTGGGGTTGATGTTGTGTTGATCAATGAATATGCAATATGTGAATCGGAAACAAGATGGTTGAGTTATTTAGAGCTCGTTTGGTTTGTAAATTAGGTATATGGAAAGGTAATTGATGGTAAAATGTATCTAAGAGGGATTTTTTGGGTTGCTTGGGGACTTAAGGGGCTGTCTCACCCTTCTGGCTGACAGTAAAGTTTCAAGTGCCTCATAGAGAATCTATCTCTGGTGTTTTGTGAAATGTTTGACAAAAAAGATATGTTGTAGCTGTGACAAAGTTAAGGCAGGTGATAAATAGACAATAAGATAAAGCATTCAAAATTTGAGTATGGGCAATTTAGGCTATATATAAGTTGAGAGAAATAGATTTAGTTGACTTTAATCATGTGCAAAGATTTCTGTAAGATGGCATACAATTTGCATGTACTCCAAGAATTAGCAGAAGATTGATAGTGAAACAAGAATGGAATGAACATATGGATTCATAATGCTAAGTTGGATTCATGGTGCCAAGTTCAACTGGTTTGGGGCATGAGTCTTAGTTGAATTGAATTTGTTAAATTATTGTTGTTGTTATTATTTTTTTGGCCTTGTGTCAGTCACTGTTGAAATTATTGGTTTCGATTTATTTTTTGTTTTTGTCAACAGCGTATCTATGGTTTTGGAGTTTCTTATGGTTAGTATATAATGTGTTTGTGTATATATATACATACATATATATATTATGAAGTTTAAGGAGTCTTATGTTTGAGAAATATACGAAGTAAGGAGACTTTTGAAGGTTGAGTACTGGCATTAGCTTCCATAGAGATGCCTCTCTTTTGTTAATTAAATGTGTAATTTGAATAAACCTTGGGCAATTTGCTTAGTCTGCATAAATGGTGCATATATTACCCAGGTATTCTTCTTGTGATATTTCTGCCCCACTGCCTAATTATTATTTTCCTTCTACTCGATTGAAATTGTTACGTGGACTTGTATTGCTCGATCACCTTTGGACAAAAAGAGAAAAATTGATTTGTTGATGTCCATCTAATATTTGGATCATATGTTGGATATGCTTTAAATAAGTAAACTTTGGAAGGTTGAGATGTGGCATTCACTTCTAGGATATGGATTTTTTTTTGGGTCAAAGGAATGAGTGATTTGAATAAAAATTGAGCTAACTTGCTTAGCTTTTGTGAACTACATGTTGCTATTTACTGCCAAAATAGAACTCATTCTTTTTTGCCATATACTTTTTTCCCCAAAACCTAACTTTGTGTGCATTCAAAAGCAATTGACTATGTTTTCAATTGTTCTGTGGACTTGTTTGGTTTGATCCTACCAAAAAATTTTTACATGGATGCCCAAAACTGCTACCGGTATCATACGCATCCTACCTTGAAGTGTTGAGTTTGTTTGATTTTAGTTATTTCATGCTATAGATCAACTAATTAGACTATCTTAATTTAGAACAAGTAATATTGGACTTACTAGCCAATATGTTTTGTGATGTATTTGGTTTGCTGAGATGCTTTTTGGCAGATTGTGCAGCACTTTAAGGATGGGTACTTGCATAAAGATGAATTCAAGATTGTTTATGTAGCTCCAATGAAGGTAGTGTATATTCAATATTTGCTTGTTTCTATGCCATCTGAGTGCTGATCACTGACAATGACTTCTCTAGGCATTAGCTGCGGAGGTTACATCAACTTTTAGTTACCGCTTAGCTCCTTTGAATGTGACTGTAAAAGAACTCACTGGAGACATGCAACTTTCAAAGAGTGAACTTGAAGAGACACAGGTAACTATTTATCTATGTTTCTAAGTTTTTTAATATTTGTCAGATATGCTTCTTTTGCTATGAGAGGCGTTTCTTGTTCTTTTGATCAGATGATAGTGACTACTCCAGAAAAATGGGATGTTATTACTCGTAAAAGCAGTGATATGTCACTTTCAATGTTAGTGAAGCTCTTAATTATTGACGAGGTACATCTTTTAAATGATGATAGAGGCTCTGTAATTGAGGCATTGGTAGCTCGCACGCTCAGGCAGGTAAGGGTTTACTGAATTATTTTAATTAGTTTCAATGGAATAATTTTTTCTGCTTTTATTCTCATATGTGGCATCTATATTACTACTATTTATATTTGTCAGCGCCACACCATGAGAGTCACATGTTTCAATTTTTCTTTGAATGCTTTGGGTATTGGTTAATTCCTTTTTCCCACTAGCATGCCCCTTGACACCTATTTTTTTTTTCCCCTTTTGGTTTTGAATAAGTATGTGCTCATCTTTCTTGCCATTACCTATATGGTTGTCAAAAAGAAAAAAACAAGAATGGAGGAAAAAGTAAAACTTAAAGTCATAGACCACCTCGTTAGGAATTGCTCTCTGTGATTCTAAGAGTGTCAAGCTGATTGGTGTTAACTCACATGTTCAGTCTTCAGTGATATTCCTCTAGTCTCCAACAGACTTCAAAATTGACAGTTTCTCTGGAATCTTACATTCAGATCAGTCTATTGTTAATTTTCTTTATTTTTCTCATTTGTTTCCATGTTGAGGACTTTTTTAGTTCTGGCCTTTAATTGTGACTCAAATGCATTTGTTTATAGTTGAAGAAAAGGTGTTTAAGATTCGCCTCCTTTATTTGTTTTTGCCAATTGGTAGAGATTTTAGGGTGGATATCTTGGCCTTTAATTCGCCTCCGTGTTGAGGACTTTTATTAGTTCTGGCCTTTAATTGTGACTCAAATGCATTTTTTTATAGTTGAAGAAAAGGTGTTTAAGATTCGCCTCCTTTATTTATTTTTGCCAATTGGTAGAGATTTCGGGGTGGATATCTTGGCTTGATCTCTTTAGGCCTAGATGGTACGTGGTGGTGGGTGCTCCATGGAATAATTTTTTTCTTTAATTGACCTAGGAGTTGTTGTTAAGTTAAAATGATAAGACATGCCAAAAAGTGAATGCTTTAAATATTTTGAATCCATCATTCAAAGCGATGGTAACATAGATGGAGATATAAATTATATGATTCAAGCAAGTTAGATAAATTGGAGAAGTGTATCTGGAGTTCTTTGCGATTGTACGATGCCACTACAGTTGAAGGGGGAACTTTTATAAAACTGTAATAAGACATGTACTCTTGTAGACAAGCCATTAAACAATAAGAAGAGTATAAAATGGTTATAGTTGAAATGAGCATATTTAGATGGATGTGTGATAAAATTAAAAAATATAGGATTATAAATGAAGAGATACATTTTAAGTTATGAGTGAATTTAATTGTGGACAAGATTAGAGAGTACCATTTAATGTGGTTTGGACATATGCAACGAAAACCAAAAAATGCACTAGTTAAGAGGAGCAAAACCTTAGATATAGGAGATTTAATGAAATATCGGGGTAGGTAGTTGAAAATCTAGATGCAAGTTATCCGTAAATATGGAAGTATTAAGGGTCTATTTGAGAAGATAATTTTAGATAGAAATGAGTGATATAAGAGAATTCAAACCAATTGAATTATTATTATTATTATTATTATTGTTATTATTATTATTATTATTATTTTAAGTTTCTATAAATAGTTTATTTTTATTTATTTCTTTTCATTATTTTTATTTTTATTTTTTAGTTTTATTTTCTCTATTTTTACTTTCAAACTTTAATTTTATGTTTTTTTTTAAAATTTTTAATTTGTTTTAATTTTTGTTATTATTTTTTTCTCTCTTATATATTGGTTTCTCAAATAGTTGACCCTAAAATTTGGGATTAAAATTCAGTTTATTGTTGTTGTGTGGTTGTAATTGACCTAGTGATGACTTTTGAAGAGCAAAATCAAATAAGAGTGATGAATGAAAAATAAAACTTCTTGTTCAAAAAATGACATTCTTTTTTATTGAAGATTGTAAAAGAATACAAGGGTAGTTGATAAGCTTTCTTCTTATGGGAGACACATTTATAGAGGAGAGAAAGGATAAAAAAAAGAGAGAAAGACAAAGGCGAGAGGAGCTTTGAAGCTCTTGTCCCAACGGCTAGATAAACTAGCCGTTGGGGCTCTACAACAGCCAGAATTTTCTGGCTGTTGGGGCCCCTTTCTTAAGGCCCTTAAATGGGCTGATGAGAGTCCAATTTAATGGACTTATTAGACCTCAATGTCCTGGACAAAAAGCTTGCTAACAGTGGGCTAATTTTTTGAACAGCGTTTATATGCTATTTTCAACACCTAGGAGTTGTTATGGGACATCCTTAAAAAAGGTGGTCAGTCAATTTCAAGCAGATGCATTCAAAGTGCATAGTTGTATCATACATGTGAGTATGTGCAATAATGACGGTGGTTTATTTGTGGAGATCTCTTGCCACTCTGATGGAAGAGTAGAAGGCATGATCTGCTAGCCTTATGTTTTTCTCGCAAAATTTAAATGTTTTGGAGGCAGAAAGTTGCTCAGTTATTCTGGCAATGTGCTTATGTGTCTATTTTGGTATATTTGGAGGGAGCGGAAAGTTAAAATTTTTAGAAGTCAAGACTATTGGTTCTTTTCTTCTTTGGGATAAGGTTGTGTTTTATGCATTTTTATGCATCATGTTTTGGAGGTTTATGAAGATTATGATCTAGAGGAGTTGAAGAGGGATTATGGAGTTGTCCTTTAATGGTTTGTGTGTTTTTCTTTTTTCTCTCACTTCTAAAGATTTATTTTCTTTTATTTTTTATATAAATTTTTTATTATATTTAATAAAATTCTTTTTCTATAGAAAAATCATGGACTGCCTCATTCTTCATCTCCTTTGGGAGAACCCAACTTCACTTGTTTGTGTGGTACCTTTCTGTGGAGCTCGTGTTGTGTAATGGGAAGTCATAACATTAAAGTTTAAGGTCCTCCAAGGATCTGAGGACTTACAGAAAATGACAGGTACTGAAACAAAATATGCTCCCATGCAAGTTTACTCCCAATGTGGTCTTAGGTAGAGCAAGATCGAATTGGCAATTTATTTAGCTGATGCCAACTAGAGGCTTGATTAAGCAATTATTTACCCTTCTAAATAGAGTATGTAGCTTGCCAAAATTTTGCTGATTCTGGAACTAGTCTTTGTTTGAATTATATGAAGTTTAATAAGATCTTTTAGTGGAGAACCTACATAATTGCAGATTCCTGCTCAAGGACAAATATTTTTCATTTTTTTTCCAACTGTATATTTGTTCAAGATAATCTTGGTTGGTGCATTTCTTATCAAAAAAAAGAGGGAAAAAAAAGATCTTGGTTTGTATTTTTTTATGGCTTAATTGTGTCTAGCTAGCATGTGTTGCATGGTTATTTTGTTCAATGACACTTGATGCTTGTTGTAGAGCTAGTTTTTTTTTTTTTTCCTTGATTATCTGTTCTCAACTTTTCTGACAGGTCGAGTCAACTCAAACAATGATTCGAATAGTGGGCCTTTCGGCAACACTTCCAAGTTATAAGGAGGTTAATCAACTATAATTTGGATATGATAGGCCTTTCTCTTTAAACAGCTTCTGAGTGAGTGGGAGTTTATTGTTCTGAAATTTTAGGTTGCACAATTCTTGAGGGTGAACCCCGAAACAGGATTATTCTTCTTTGATTCTAGCTATCGTCCAGTGCCTCTTGCACAGCAATATATTGGAATAAGTGAACCAAACTTTGCAGCTCGGACTGAGCTTTTGAATGAGATATGTTACAAGAAGGTATCCTAGTTCATGTGTATTTTCTTAGATGTAATTTACTCCTGAAGTGAAATTTATCAGTACATTGTAATATATATTTTTTTATGTCAGGTTGTTGAGTCATTGCATCAAGGGCATCAGGCTATGGTATTTGTTCACTCCCGAAAGGATACAGGAAAAACAGCAGCAAAATTGGTATTCTTTACAATATCTATTCCATTTCTAGTCACCTATCCGTTGTCCTCATTAAAAATTGTGTAGGTGATTCATTATCAGGATATGCATGTGGGGTTGTTGGTCAAATTTCCCTTTTCTGGTCTTACATTTTGATGTTGGCCTAGTTGAATTTAGGATTCACTTTTTGTTTAGAGACTGCACCTTTAGCGAGTTTCAGTCATATACAGAAGTTGGATGCATGTTCCAAGTTGATTGAACTAATGTGGAAAAGAAATAATTGTAGATGCGTATTTTCATTCCAACATAACAAACTTACATAATATGCAGAGAATCTTTACATTCCTGTTTCACTGTTCTTTTTCTCATGTTTCTACTTTTTCCCCCAGAATATTGGAATTTTCACAAGACTAAGCTTTCACTTTTTCCTGTGATTTTCATGAAAAGTGAGGCTTTATGCATATTTAAGGCGATTTTTGAATCTTAGAAAAGAGTGAGGTAAAGAAATGAAGGATAAAACTCACGTAACATGTGGAGGAGTTTGTTGGGAATCCACATTTAGATTCTGTACTGTGATTCTAAATTGTCTCCATATATGTTCCAAGGCAACAATGTGGACTGTTGCAATTGGATTATGTTCCTGGGGAGAAGGAAGATGATGCTATTTTGATGTAAAAATTGTAATTATCATGTTTGATATGAACAGATTGATCTTGCTCGGAAGTATGAAGAATTAGATCTATTTAGTTCTGAAACACACCCACAATTTTCCTTGATCAAGGTGAGTCTCAGTTAATTATTTGCTACCACAAGTAATGTATATCATCTTCTTTTCCAGTAATGGATAGCCCACTTTGCATTTCAGAAAGATGTCCAGAAGTCAAGAAATCGAGAACTTGTTGAATTATTTGAATCTGGAATTGGTATTCATCATGCTGGGATGTTACGTGCTGATAGAGGGCTGACCGAGCGGCTTTTCTCTGATGGACTCTTAAAGGTGGCCTTTTTTCCCTTCCTTTTATTTTTACTCATCTGCATTCACGCTGTGCCTGGTAACACTGGATTTCATGAGAATTCTCTTGTTGGAGAGCATTGGTGAAACTAGCTGATTTTTCATTGTTTACCCCTGACTTGACATTTTTGTAGAATTAATGAAATGATAGAGATTATGCTTGCAGTAGAACATCGAAATAAGTGGCAATCTTGCAAATGTATCTCTATTGACTTCATTTATGAAATTAACCAGGCACAGAATACACAATTTCTTGCAAAATCTAACGCTTTTCAAAATATCGCCTATTAAATGCACCATAAATTTTGGCTTTAGCTGACTTTTGTTACATTTCATACTGTACCCTTCCAGGTACTTGTGTGCACTGCAACATTGGCATGGGGTGTAAATCTGCCTGCTCATACAGTTGTTATAAAGGTTTGTGCACTTCTTTTATTCATGACATAGTATTTTGTTTTCACTGATTGAACTTTGATGCGTTTCAGTGGCTTGATTATATAATTTATTCACCTATTGAGTTCTTTATTTAGTTCTTTTACTAATTATTTATCAAACAACATAAAATGAGCTTTACCTCGGCAACTCCCCAGCTTTAAAGTTGGACCAGATCACCTTTTTCTCTCCTCTTCCTATTAGTGTCTTTGCACCAATGGCCTTTTTTCTTCATGGCAATACATTTATCTGGGTTGTGGACCTTGATATATGTCAATATAATTTTTTTAATGGTTGTAAAGGTCTTATCTTCCTGTAAATTTGAACTTGGTTTCTTATATTATATGGTTCCCGTACTCTCCTCTTATTGCTTTTTTTTTTTGGTAGACCTATAGTCTACTAAGGGTCCTACAGTATGGTATTTATTACTCTCAAATTTATTGGTTCGTTACTTCAGGGTACTCAATTATACGATCCTAAAGCTGGTGGATGGCGAGACCTTGGCATGCTTGATGTTATGCAGGTAAAACACGCTTCACATCTGCAATAGGTCGAACTAATTAATAAAATATAAAAAATTTGTTTTATCTTATCTCATGATATTGTTATTCAGATATTTGGACGAGCAGGGAGACCTCAATTTGACAAAAGTGGTGAAGGAATTATAATAACATCTCATGACAAACTAGCTTACTATCTACGTTTGCTGACTAGTCAACTCCCCATAGAGAGTCAGGTAATTGCCTTGACTGATTTTGAAAAGCTTGGCGATACATAACCATTTGCATCTTTTTGCTGCCCAACACATTTTCTAGTTAGCTTATTTGTAAAAGCATTTGTGGTTCAATCATCAGCATACAGATCCTAAACTGAACTAAACTCTTTTCATGAAGTATCTTCTCTTAGGCACCCTAATATCAATTTACATAATTATTTAAATGGTCAGCTGCTGCTTGGGGCTTCTTATTTTGTAAGGTAAATGTTGGTTATAAAGGTCTAAATTTTTGAGTTATGGAAAGAAGTTTTAGGACAATGATTGCAGTATTCGACAGAATTAGCAGGGAAATAGAAAGTGACTTTTTTTGGGGGAAAAAAAAAACTTGGTATCCACACCTAGGATTTGTAGGAGCCTCTCTCTGGAATAATAAGACACTCAAGAGCAGTAAAGTGAGAAAAGTTTGATCTTAAAATTTAATTATACTTCATATAAGTTACTTTCTAAGCTAGCAAAATCTCGCTGCTTGGGCTATGCCCTTGGAGGAGGATGGTTGGCTAAATATGGGTTATGGGATTATGGGAGGATGAAAGATAAATATATTTTTTTCTTTTTTTTTGGGGGGGGTGATGACTCGGTTTTCTTTCTGAATGATGTGTGGTGAAACTCCATCTTGCAAAGGCCTGTTTTCCAGATTGTATTTTTATTTTTTTGGATTGCCATAACTAGTGATCTTGAGTATGTTCTAGATTTTAATCAGGGAGGATTTCACCAGTGGGATTTGCCATTCTCCTGAAATGGAAATGCTGAGGAGCTTCAATCTTTTGGTCTTTCTTAAAGTCCCTATTCCTCAGAGGCAGGGATGTTAAAAGAGAACAGGAAGAATTTGGTGCAAGGGGAGGCCAAGTAAGGGTGTTTGGTTCTGGAAACTTTTGTAGGGGCCAACCCTGGTGGTGTTGCAGAGGAAAGAAGGCCTACCTTGCACCCAAAAGCAGTTTGGAAATCATCTACTCCCTGGAGGTTGCTTTCTTTGTTGGGTGGCAGTTTGGGCTATGATTCAGGATTGTTGTAATGAAGTGGGATCTGGAGTCCATATGGTGTTGGACTGTTATTTGTTTGATAGAAAAATGATGAATATATTAGTTGAAGGAAAGAATAATCAAAAACTCCTAAGGAAAAGAATCCTCAAGGGAAATAAGGAAAGATACAAAACAATACAAGCAAAACTAATGCTCAATCAAAATAAGGAAAGATACAAAACAATACATGCAAAGCTAATGCTGAATCAATCTCCAATCCCTCTTCAAATCTTCTAAACTATAATCTTTCTAGATCCCCAAGGCATGAGCCCATAAAGAAGTATAAAAACAGTTTTGTCCTGTATAGGGGAGGCTTGAATGTTCTGATTGCAAGAAAATTCTTGCATTCTGCTCTCTCCAAATGTTTCATTGATGGTCAAAAATGTACATTTCAACAATAATCAAGTATCTTTTTTCCCTCCAAAACTTAAACAAATCTGGAAGTCTCTTAGGGCAAACCCATTGTCCCTCATGGCAAAAAGGCGGTTCCACCACCCTCACAATAGTGCAATGTAAAAATAAGTAATCTCGAGTTTCCGAATTGGTAGACCACGTGAGACAGATATTCACGAGATAGCTTAGGTCTCCTATTTTGAAATAGATCGTTGCTATTAATTTTATTAAGCACCATCGACCAAATATAAGCCTTAAACCCTTGTAGGATCCTTTGCCTATTAAATAATATTGTTGAATTGAAAAGGAGGGTTATGGGAAACACTAGTAAGATGATTAAAAAGAGATCTACCTGAAAAAAAACCTGAGGAATTGAGATTTCAAATTCTAGTATTCGAAGCATGAAGAGTAGGTTTATTACCCTGAAGTAGAGAAATTAGAGAAGAACACTTGAAAAGAAATCTTTGATGGGAGTAAAGTGAAGTCTAGATAATTTATAGAGGTGAGGGAAATAAACCGATAAGGGCAAATCCCGAATCCATGGATCCTCACAAAATAATACATGAGAGTGATCACCTACTTTAAATGACACCAAAGAAAGAAAAGTATTATATTATTGAGAAATGAATTGCCAAAGACTGTAATGAGAAGCTAGCACTCTAGCATTAGCATCCCAACCATTCTAACAGAGAGTATACTTGCTCTTTATAATGCTATGCCAAAGAGAATTGGGTTTTAGAGGGAAATCTCTAAAGCCACTTGCCTGCCAACGAGATGTTCTTGGATACTACATTATCGAGACTAAACCTACCTTCAGACCTTTGTTTAGACACATGATCCCAATTAACCAAATGTTTTTCTCACTACTAGACCAAAGAAAGTCTTCACTTTTAAATCTTATCTGCAACCGGAACAAGAATCCTCAAAGGGAGAGAAAATATTGAGAAACGTTAGAGAGACATGCAAGAATAAGGTTAATATGCGCACCAAAAGTGAAAAAAGCACCCTTCCACCTGTTTAATATTTTACAGATTCTATTCACAACAAGATCCTAAAACTGAACACTTCTATGATTCTCCCCGAGAGGGACATTTAAACAGGAAATAGGCTACTCCCTTTTTGCACAATTACTAATACTTGTGAAGTGATCAAGAGTTTCATTAGAAACATTTATAAGAAGCTCACTCTTGGATATATTAATTTCAAGTCTAGAGATTTTTTTCAAAGAGGTTAAGAAGAGCGATGATATCTCCACAACTCTCACTATCTTCTTTACGAAAGAAAATACTATTTGTTTGCAAACTGAAGATAAGACACATCAACCTCATTACTTCCTATTCTAAGACAAAAGAAAACAGTAGAACTAATCCCTGTTGTAATCACCCTCTTCAAAACGGGAGAGGGGTCTCCCTGCCTTAACCTATGTGATGCTGAGAACCAAGTCTTTGGCTCCCTGTTCCCCATTAATGATTACAGAAAAGCAATCCAAACTCAAACATCCTCCAATCCAAGTTCTCCAATGAGTCCCGAACCTGTCATTCTCCAAAACATTGTCTACAAAACTCCAACTAACCCAGTCATAAGCTTTTTCAAAGTCTAGTTTCGAGACAACACCTGAAGATATTATACTTGGTCCTGCTCTTTTTGGGTGCTTGCTTATGCTTTTGGGTTTTATTGTGTGGATGCCTACTCCATTTGTGCCAGTGTCTAGGAGCATGTGGTGTTGGATAGAGAAGAGAGGGAGTTTATATTTGACTACTCTAGCCACTCTACGTTTGGCTTGGAGAGGATGTAGTATGTGTTTGAGGTTGTTGAAAGGCCCCAGTTTCATTTTCTTCATAGTAGGCTTAAAGTGAAAGTCATCCCCACCGGGTTTTTCTATAATTTGATTGATATAGATATTGAAGGTGCCAATGTTGTATATTCCTTATTTTTCTGGTAAGATGTACTTTCTGTTATGTTGAACTAGTTTTCTGTTAGTTGTTGCCATGTCTTTCTAGCTAGCTTCCTCTTTTTTTTTGGTCTAATATACTTCCTGCAATTTGTTTTTCATGTTGCAGTTCATTAGCTCGTTGAAAGATAATTTAAATGCAGAGGTCGCTTTGGGCACAGTGACAAATGTTAAGGAGGCTTGTGCATGGCTTGGATATACATATCTGTTTATAAGGATGAGGATAAATCCCTTGGCATATGGTATTCGCTGGGAGGAGGTATTTTGATAGCTTCATTTTTTTTTCAGCAACTTTGATGAGATTCACCTCCCTGCAAATTTCTTCCATTTCCATTCTTTTCTATTTTTTATTTTTGATGAGTCAGTTGGATTTTGTGTAACATCCTGTTGGTGGGACCGGATCAAATCAAACAGTTTTAAGAATTTTCTTTTCTTTTCATTTTTTTTTGTGTGTTTTCACAGCTCATAAACTTTCTTTTTTAATTTTTATCATATGTAAACAGTTCTAGCTTTTTGAATATTTTTTCTGTGACAAATGCTCTGGGCATATTTTATCCATTAAAGAAGGATATCTTGCATCATCCTGAAACAACATTTCATATCCATTTTCTTGTCTTGTGATTTCCTGTATTAAAAAGATCTAGTTTTTTGCTTCATTTTGGAACTTTCTTAGTGAAAAGAATTAATCTCCTTACAGGTTATTGCGGATCCTTCCTTGAGTTCAAAGCAGAGAGCTCTTGTTACAGATGCTGCTCGTGCTCTTGACAAAGCAAAGATGATGCGGTTTGATGAGAAAAGTGGCAATTTCTACTGTACTGAACTTGGTCGAATTGCTAGCCACTTCTACATCCAATATTCAAGTGTTGAGACTTATAATGAGATGTTGAGACGCCACATGAGTGACAGTGAGGTAATCTGTATCTTATCAAACATGTGCTTCAACTTCTTCTTTCTGCATCTTCTTTGACCTGATATTCTTAGTCCTATTTGGATGTCCTTCTTAAAAGAATGGAACAAGTGGAATTTACGACAAATAAGGGTTTCTAATATACTTCCGTACTTTTTCATGTTTTTTTTTTGGCTCAACAAAGTATCATATTCACATTTGTGGCATCCCTGGTCCCCCCCCCCCCCCGGGGGGGAGCTTGAAGTGCCTTCTGTGTGATGTATCATCTCATTAAGCTTCCAAGCCAAAGCTGCGTTAACATAATGAATACACCCGGAAGCAACACAATTTCTGTTTGCTTTTCCTTTTGTTGTCTCACTCATTCTATTCTGATTTTATGTTTTAGGTAATCAACGTGGTTGCTCATTCTACTGAGTTTGAAAATATTGTTGTTCGAGAGGAGGAGCAAAGCGAGCTTGAAATGTTAGCACGCACTTCGTGCCCTCTTGAAGTTAAGGGTGGTCCATCAAATAAACATGGAAAAATTTCTATCCTCATTCAGGTGTTTCATGCTCTTTACCAAGAAAGGATGCTTGTTCTTTTAAAGTACGCTAGGCCTTGTTTATGAAACTGATAAGACGTTATGCAATGTGCAGCTGTACATCTCTCGTGGCTCCATTGATGCATTTTCTCTAGTGTCTGATGCTGCATATATAAGTGCGAGCCTGGCTCGCATAATGCGGGCTCTATTTGAAATTTGCCTGCGCAGAGGATGGTGTGAAATGACATCCTTCATGTTAGAATATTGCAAGGCTGTTGATCGCCAAATTTGGCCACATCAGCATCCACTCAGACAATTTGACAGGGATCTTCCTGCTGATGTTAGTCTAGTATTAAATTTTCTTATTGTTTTTGTTTCATACATTGGAGTTTATAACTGACATTTTCTATGCCCAGATGTTGAGAAAGCTTGAGGATTGGGGGGTAGATTTAGATCACCTTCTTGACATGGAGGAAAAGGACATTGGGGCACTAATCCGTTATGCACCTGGTGGAAAGGTAGGCTTGTTATATGAGTTTGTTCTCTGAAAATGTGTTTTGTGGTATCATAATTTCATTGTATAACATGTCTTCTTTTGTGATTGAAGTTGATTAAGCAATATTTGGGATACTTCCCTTGTATCCAATTATCTGCGACTGTCAGTCCTATTACTAGAACTGTATTGAAGGTCAGTGCATGCTGGTTTTTTTGAATCCTTTTCCTTGATAAATTAGTTACTCAAAGTCGCTTTTCCATTTGTATTGGTATATTCAACTCCATCTTTCAGGTGGATTTGCTCATAACTCCAGATTTTATTTGGAAAGACCGTTTCCATGGTGCTGCTGAACGTTGGTGGATTCTGGTTGAGGTACCAAAACGTAGTAGTAAACTTTCAGCTGGTGAATGGATTAGCATTATTCATTGCCCTCATTTTATGATGATAATTATGGAGTATTCTAGGATGTTTCTCATGAGTTGTTATCAAAAGAAAAACATATAAGGTCATTTTCTCTTGTAGTTTAGTTTTTTAAGTTAACGCCTTTGACTGATTGGTATTTTATCCAAAATGGAAGAGTTGGAAGCAAGTAAATTTGTTTGTTTGTTTGTTTGTTTGTTTTTTCCGTTTTGTTTTGCTTTTGTTCTTTTTTCCCCCTTCTAAGAAAACACAATTACTAAGACATGACCTTTAGAAACTTTCCTGCCATGCCACGTCATTGGGTTACCTTTGCACTTGGCTTTGCAAAGTACTTTTCATTGCAATGTGCTCTTAGACCACTTAGAACCTGAGGCACAGATATGGACATGGGACTTGACTTGCAATGTGTTTGAAGTGATATAAACATTAGATAGAAGCACTTAAGCAGAAAAATACATTGCATATGTGATGGTAGGATGATGTTGGGAATAAGCCTTGGTAGGTAGTAGGTGTTTTTGACAGTTTTTTCAGTAGATTTAACTGAAGTTCAAACATCTACCTGATGATTGTGGGAGTCAGTTGGCAACCAAAGTAATATTTTTTTTCAAAAACATTTACTGATGTTCTTATTTTTTGCGTTTCTTTTTGGGTGGGGGCTAATAGAGTACCTTATGTAGACTCCTAAAAAGATCCTATATATTGTCTAGCCACTTGGAAAAAGTAGATGGTTAACTAAATCTCTTCTAGGTTTGCTCTCAACTGAGTGAGCACGTCAACTTAGATCCTAACTTTGGAGACACTAATGGAGAATTATTGAGTTGGGAAGCAGTGCATCCAATCAAAAACTGGATATGCCAAGGAACCTCATGTTTTTGTTGGCCTTTGGCCTGAAGTTGAAATCATTTTCTTCAGAAATTTTCTTTGCCCTGAAGTTATGTTGTTCCTGATAGATACAACTAATCTGTTTCTGCATCAAAACAATGATCTTGTTGTTTTACAAGTTTTTGCAAAAACTAATTTGATAATAACTGACAAGTTCAAAATGCCCCCGAAATTTTTATTGTATGTTTTTTGATCAAAAAAGAACTCCCTAACTATAATGAACTTATTATAGTGTTAAAGAAGATGACATGGAGGATTTTCACAGCCTATGTAACTAATCTGTTTTTTCAAATGAAAAATTGGTACTATGTATACTCAGAATCTTTTTGGAAATTCAGAAGGGACATTAAGGAATTGAGAGCGTGTTATATCTTTTAGAATAGAGTATATAACGCCTTGTTGTCTGGCCCTTTTGCAAAATGCATCCTGGAGATCAAAATGTGGCAAAGAATTCCATTGGGGTAATTATTTCTGAAACTTTGTCCATCAAGTTTTAATGATTAAAAAACATGTGAGATGTATGAGTTGTTTTCCTCCTAAGCATATACTCAAATTTGCAAAATTAAGGTGCAAAGGCAACAACAACAACAACAACAACAACAACAACAACAACAACAACATGAACCTTAATATCAAATTTTGAGATTGGCCGTTTGATAGACAAATATAGGATAGAGAAAAGAAAAACATAAAATTAAAATCTGAAACAAAAAATCGAGAAGATAATACTAAAAAATAAAATAACAATAATGAAAAAAGAGGGGGCAAAAAACTATCCCTAGAGTCTATGGTGTAAAGACTCATTTTTATAATTCTATGGTTCATTGTATTTCATAAAAAATTTTGTTTCTTATCAAGTTAAACTTCTATGAGTTAATCAAAGGTTCTATATTTTGTTCATTAAAAGCAGGAGGGGGGTTGGTTTCCTATGCTAACAGCTTAATCGACAAGGGGGCTCTATACCAAATTCTAAACCCAGGGTCTTTTCTTTTGTGCAAATTGAGCAAGCCAGGGGGCGATTATTTGTGCCTTTCCCCTTTTCTTTTATTTCAGCTCAAAAAGTGGTGTCAAGCAAAAGCATTAGACCAGAGGCAAGGTGCATGTGAAACTTGTGATTGTTGTCCATGTGTTAATAATGATGTGGGTTTAGCCATTCATTGTTGCTTATTTATTTTGATCAACATAACAGATACTCTCTTGAGTAATTGGAGGCCTGCTGTTTCTGTGTAGGACTCTGAAAATGATCATATCTATCACTCGGACCTCTTTACACTAACAAAGAAAATGGCCAGGGGAGAATCTCAAAAGCTCTCATTTACAGTACCAATTTTTGAGCCACATCCTCCTCAATACTATGTTCGAGCTGTTTCCGATTCCTGGTTGCAAGCAGAAGCTATCTACACTATTTCATTGTACAACCTGGCATTACCAATGGTAAAATGGTAGTTTGTGATTTATTATTATTATTTTGTTCAGAAAAGAAAACGGAAGACCACTGCTTCTCTTCACAAATTGTAAGGTTTTGAAAACCTCCAGAGTGAAAGGGCCTTTGTGTTATTCCGTAATTTTTGACTTGCATGGTTTTGAAAAGAAAATGAAAATGGTGTTGAACTGGCTTGCATTCTAATCACGCAAACATCAATATGAAGAACCCCAAAACTTCAATAGTCATGATTTTTTAAATTGACAAGATTTATTCAATCTAAGACTGGTAAAATCACCACCTTAGTCATCTCTGGAAAAAAGTGGAATTCAGATGTAGCTTGTTGGACTTTTGCATTGACTATTTATTATTGCTGCATTGTATTTTTCATGTAAATCCCATTCTTACAGGCCCATACATCTCACACTGAACTTCTTGATCTGAAACCTTTGCCTGTGACTGCACTTCGCAACAAAACTTATGAAACCTTGTACAACTTCTCACACTTCAATCCTATACAAACACAGGTACGTACTCAAGGTATTTTCCCCCCCTTCCATGTTGGGAGTTACTTTTTTAGTTTTGCGAATGCTGTATTGTTGATTAAACCAAATTAGGGGCTTATGATTGTGTTGGCTAAATTGATTTGCCAGATATTTCATATACTATATCACACGGATAACAATGTGCTTTTAGGAGCTCCAACTGGAAGTGGGAAGACTATATCTGCTGAACTTGCCATGCTGCGTCTCTTCAATACTCGGCCTGATATGAAGGTTTTATCTCATTTTCTAAAACACTGGACTTTCTACTGGGTTCTAGACCGTTATGGGTCCTTTGATTTGGCTTTTGACAGTATGGATCAAATCAGAACATTCTCAGCGTGGGTCTCTTTTGGCCATGTCGATTTCACACAGACACATCCCTTTTTTTCTCCTTTAAGTTTGTTTCCTGCTAAAACCTGCACTTGAAGACAGCAGTTCTAATTCGTGAATCACAAAACATACCAACTAAAACCTTGGAATGGTTCCACACTTTGAGGCAAAAATACAACAATCCCCATTCCATCAGAGAAAGGAAAGTTGTTTTATTAAAAATTTATTCTTTGGAATTTTCTATAGCAATTAACAAGAAGATGGAGAGAGAGATAGAGCTAGGTAAGCTTCTTTATTTATTCATTTATTAGTTTTTAAATTGTTATGGAGCGATCAGTTGGGCAGTTGCTCTTAAGTAATTCCTCGATGATCCTTATCTAGAACATATGACCTTTAAATGCTGTTTTACTCCAGAAGTGGTCTTCATCTGAGTACGCTAGACACTGTACTGCTAATGCCTTTTATTTTTCAAAAAATATGGGATTCTTGCTTTGCTTATTATGATTGCTGTCTTTTGTACTTTGGGGAATTCTTATCATTCTGGACATCAAAGTTGCGAACTAGGCTAATGCTCTTCCTTATATTTTTACACTTTCCTTTTGTCTTCACTGATTTGAAGGCTGGTCAATGGTGGATCATTTCTGCTTGTGTCTTATTTAGGCCTGCACTAACAATTCCCTGAGAACGGTCTCTAGCCTTTAATTTTTTCCTTCATGCATTGGTGGTGATCCTAACATGATTAATTTTTGAAGAAATATTTGGAGTTTCTTGGAATAAACCTAATATATGATGTTTTGATCTTAGATTTGCAAATATAAATTAAGCGTTTTGCTTCAAAAATGGCCAAATGGTCTACTGGCCTTTCCTTGGCATGTATCTAATTATCGTTCTTCTAAATCCCCCCCCCAGGGCAGAAGATGGAATTTTTTGAAAGTGGGGGCTACCTATTTCGAAATTCGAGAATGAATGGATGTCTCATTAGTCTTTTAAGAGCATATGGGTCGTGGAAGGAGTGCTTTACACATGTGGCTTTTTAGTGGGGCTTGAGTTTGGAAAATGAAGCTTCCTTAAACTGCAGTTCAAAGATTGTCTGCTTGATAAGGAATAAGTTTGGAGAATGACTTGAGAGTGAGTAGGCCTTGAATGATGGTAGGTGGAAATGCAACAAAAGGGAATGTATATTCTCGTAGAATTTCTATGGGTTTTTAATTCTTTCCAAACCTTGTTCAAACTTGGTGTGGCTTCACATCTTCTTAAAGATATTTGGAAATTGTTCTCCACTTTTGTTTGCCTCAAAGAATTTCTATTCTTGAAGGGGCTCCTCTAGTTTTTTCATCTTGGATGGCAATTAGTTCATGGAATTAATTCAGAATCTTGAGTACGCGGAGTTGAACAATCTTCTTCGGCGGCTTCATTTCATCCAAACATTGTACCTTGTTCTGTGGCTAATCTTGGATGTTTAAAAGGAAATCCTTAAGTAACAGTTGGTGATTTATTCTTAGAAGGTTAAGCTTCTGCTTCTGTCTAATGCATGGATCAAAATAGTGGGAGACAAGGTCTTGCTTAATTTTTATAACCACGATAGCAACCATTTTACTGTCGTGCTTTTTTTTTTTTTTTTTTTGGTAATTGTAATTATATTATGTGGTCTACAGTTAAGGTCCGTGCTTTGACTATAGTCCCGTAGTGGTTGAATCCTTCAAATGATTTCATTTACTTGAGATGGTGATTGATTGAAATGTTTGAGGTGAACTCAAAATGTTTCAATTGAAGTTGTTGTCTGGAAGCTTCTAGTAGGGTTATTAGAAAAGTGTTAGATTGAATTTGTATGAGGATCTGTTGTAAAAAGTTATAAAAATTGGATTAAGGACATCTGTATGAAGGTAGTGTGAACTGAAATGATTATAATTGCTGTTATGCTCAGTGATTATATAATAGTGATAACAAAGGGAAAATCAAGCGAAATTGTTAAAAATCGGGTGAAACCGGCATAATAGCCATTAAAGCAGTTTGGGTCTGTAAAGGCTAGAGGTTGTAACAATGGTAGAACTGCTGTGGCCATTTTTCTGATTCCGGTGATTAGAGTTTAATGAGAGGAGGGATGAAGCTTGAAGGAGGTGGTTTTTTTTTTTTTTTTTTTTTTTTTTTTTTTTTTTTAATAAAAAATAAACAACTGTTGGCTTACACCACGTTAGCTATTTGTATTTGTGATGGGATGAAAACATTGGGGGCACATTTAAGACAAATTTGTTTTCGCATAATTCTTGCAAGATATTTTGTTTTGATTGCTGAGAGTCAATATAATGTAGAAAGGTGTTGTATCAATACGATGAGAAGTGATTTTTTATCCCCCTTATTCCCTTTTATCTTCAATTTGACTGGTAAGATTGCTGCCCATTTAAGTGTCGTAATTTGACACATCATATACATATTGTAAAGAAATATGCTTTTGAGATGATTTAAACAATTAACCATGGAGGGCTGAATTATTACTTGTGGTTATTTATTTAGTTTTTCTGAATGTGATCCTTGTGATCAAATTTGTCTTTATATGCAGGTTGTCTACATAGCACCTTTGAAGGCTATTGTGCGTGAAAGAATGAGCGATTGGAGGAAACGTCTTGTTTCTCAGCTCGGAAAAGAGATGGTATAATTATGTATCTACATATACATATACATATATGTACATATATTATATATCATGTACTATATTATACATTTCACATGTATTACCTTTTTGTTTTCTTTGAGTAAATTAAATTGATTACTTTTAGGTTGAAATGACTGGAGACTATACTCCAGACTTGATGGCCCTTTTGTCAGCAGACATCATAATTTCTACTCCTGAGAAGTGGGATGGTATTAGTCGTAATTGGCAGAGTCGGAGCTATGTCAAGAAGGTATGCATCTATGACTTTTGTGCTTTTTTACTTGAATGGCTTTTGTAATGCATATGACCTATGCATTCTTTTGGAACTTTGTCAATTTTACTCTATAGGTTGGACTCATGATTCTGGATGAGATTCACTTGCTTGGAGCAGATCGTGGACCAATTCTTGAGGTATTTGATGCCAAATGTAATGACATCTATGTACCGGACTATCTGCACATAGCTTGTGCACGTTTCATTAGTTGGTCATGTTATCCTCATAGGATCCGACATTCCTATTTTAAGTCATTACTGTTTTTCTATTTTTACATCTATGCTAAGAATAGCTAGTATGGCTAAAATTATTATGAGGGACTTCCTTTGATCAGGGGTTGGTGGCAATAGGAGCCATTTGATTGTTTGGCAAGCGTAACTCTCGAGGGGGTTTGTGTTTTGGGAATGTGGTGTCCATAAACATCACATTAGTGGTGAAACATCTTTGCTTGGTCGTTAAATTGATTCCCTAAGCATAAGGCGATAAAAGCAAATATGGCCTTCACTGCAGTGGATGGAATGTCAAGAGGGGATAAAATGTGATGTATATGAGTCGATTGTTGTCCACTTCATGAATCTACCATCTTCCATTTAATTGAACTAGTATAGGGTGGGTCATGGTTTTGAATTTGTTTCTATTAGGAAAATTAATTAGCAATCTGAGTTTATCCTGTGTTTTCCCTCATCTTCATTATATGTCTTCCATAGAGGGGGAACACTTCTCTTGGGCTTTTGTTTTTATCACAAGTTGAATGATAAACAAATAAATAACCATCTTTTAATACGTCGGGTTTGATATTTTAAATTAAGAGCTAAACCTTTAAGTACTAAATAAATAAGCTACTGAAAGGATAAATATATGAACTGACAAAGAAAAAGAGATGAATTTGAGTTTTTGACTTTAAAACGTTTGAAGTGTGGGATTGGAAAGTGATTATTTCTTCTTTATACTCCCTTTATCTTATTTTGTTTTGCAAGTTCTTTGCTCATTCATATTATCTTCTTTCTCTATATAGAAAGTTTGAAATTGCTGCTGCATATAAGATATTTCATCTTTTGGCAATAAGCCAACCAATTCTAGCTTAACTTTTTTTACTTATTTTGGATCCAGTGTTACTATCTAACTAGTTTGATCTTCAAAATTGAGTATTAATTCAGCTTTTCCTATGCTCTCTTGGTTCTTTATATTTTCTTGTCCAGATGCTAAATCCTGGACTACAGATGATTTTGGTTTGTTTCCATGCCACATATTTTCTGGAAGCCATCATGTGCCTTGCCATTTCTCTATCCCTGTGACAAATTTTATAGTGTCAGTTTGTTCCTCAATGTGATCATTATTAATTACATGCTTCAAAATTACGAGGCTGAACAAAGCATTGTTGTTATATGCATAATGTGTGGTATATCTCAATTTCTTGGAAGATGTGAATAGCCAATTTGGAATCTTTGGTGGAGAATAAATATCCTTAGAATTCATTTTCTGTCCATTGAATTTGATGTTTGGGGGAGGGGAAAAAAAAAACTAAGATTCTCTTATTTTGCTATGGTAGCTATTATTTGGGTTTATGGTTTGAGAGATGCACAAATCTGAATCTCTTTTTTGGCATCGGCATCTTCTTTGTAATAGATTGCCCATTTGGTGTGGAGCTATACTTCAGAAGTCCTTGAGAATGTTCCTTCCCTATCAATTGTATCCAAAGGGATTGTGAAATGTATCCACCCCCAATCCCCTTTGTCATCTTCTAAGAGGTTATTTTTCCTCTTTTTATTTGTGATTTTTCCTTCTTTTTTATCTAGTAAAATGACACAATTAATTACCCACATCTTACTTGGGCACATTATGAACACTTACATTATGTTTATATATTATATTTATTGAGTTTCTTGCCAGGCACTTACTGGCTTCCAGGATGCTTTGCTTATAACCCTTTGACACACAATTGGCAGACTAATAATATATTTCTTGCATGTCACTGCTGCTGTATGAAATATTGAAGATAAAGAGAGTTTTCTTTACAAGTAAAAACAACCTATCTATTACAGAAATGAGATAATAAGGTTTTTAAATGAGAGAAGAAAAATGGATGTTGTATGTACTTAAATCCACATCATCACTTTGTGCACAGCTGATAGTTACATGCATATTCATGACATCCTTCTATTTCCTTCCAAAATTTTTTTGTTGAATTATTAAATGCTCGAGTCATAATTGGCTGTTGCACCCTGGTAAAAGCGACCAAAACCTTCAGTTTTGGTGTGTTTAAGTGAAAGTTAGTTTCATGGGATTCTCAAAATAGAATACCTTGTGGATAGGTTATTGTCTCACGGATGAGGTACATATCTTCACAAACAGAGCGTGCTGTACGGTTTGTTGGCCTTTCAACGGCACTGGCAAATGCTTGGTAAGTTCTGATAAAATAAGAAACATATATTTCCCTCTTCACATATACTTCTGAGGTTGTGTTGAACTATTTCTGTACGTTAATTGAACCGAGCCATTCGTTGTGCAGTCCAGTATTTCTTGGTATTTCTGATAGTGAATTTATTTCTTTAGATTACTTGCATTTAGGGCATGACAAGGGTTGCATGAGATCCCATCAATGGAATTTCTCGTTTTCTGTGGCTGCATTTTATCTTTTGAGATTTTGGTTGCAAATTGTCATGTAGTAATTGTCTGGAGCACTTTTAATTTAGTGACCTTGCTGATTGGTTGGGAGTTGAAGAAAATGGACTATTCAATTTCAAGCCTAGTGTGAGGCCTGTACCTCTTGAAGTTCATATCCAAGTAAGTGAATTGTCTTTTCATCATTTATTGTCCACGTATCATTGTGGCCAATTGCATGATAGAGCTGTTAACATGCTTGTGCTGCTGCGCATGTATTTTTGCTCCAGCACACACTATGTTTGCTTGTCTGTGTTTTATGTGCATGAGGAAATTTGTAACACTTCAAGACTTGATGTGTGCATGTGGAGAAGGGCACCAATGCTGAGATGATTATATTACGAGGGATCAAATTGCTCTAGAAAATGGATTTGTAAACATTACTAGACAAGTGTTTAGGAGCTTCCTTGTATTAAGGTAGAGAAAACAAATGTTTTCTTCACTAATATTGTTGTTCATAATTTTTTTTTTCCCACCCTTTCTCTCTCTCTCTCGCTGTCCCTTGCTTGATCTCGCTCGCACGCTACTCGCCGCTTGCAGGTAGCACCTTCACTCCACTACGGTTGATCGAGCAGCTCTCCTACGCTGCTCGACCAGGTAAGTAGTCTCTCCTTCTATCTATCCCTCCCTTCTCTCTTTCTCTCTCTATAGCTTGCTCCATCTACCACATACGGCCCAGATCTACAACCCCCACAACAGAAATCAAGCCTCATCTCTCTCTCCCTTCCTCTCGCTCTCGCAATTTCTCTCTCTCCCTTCTCTACCTAGCATTAGCCCCATCGCCTGAGAAACCTCATTTCCCTAGACCTGTAGATCTCCGTCGGCCCCTCGCTTAGGACCTGCTCTTAGATCTGATCTACACCTACTTCACCGAAGATAACCCACCCATCCTCTCCTCTCAGATCTGATCTCCATCACCCTTCGCCTCAGATCCGTCTCAAATCTGATCTCCATCTCCTTTGTTCGCGAAAACCCACCCCTAGGACCCCAGAGCACCTCCTCAGATCCCCTTCGTCCCTTCAGCTCTTCGCTTAAGATCTGTCCTCAGATTTGATCCCCTTCGGCCCTTAATTCTTCGCCCAGATCCCCTTTGTACTTTCGATTCAAGATCTGCCCTCAGATCTCCTTCGATCTCTCTCTGTCACCTTGCTAATATTAACCCCTCTGTCTCCTTCTACCAGGTGGGATCTCTGTCCCCCTCCCCCCTTCGGTGATGTCCCCCTCTTCCCTTGCCTTTACCTGTCACTATTATTATTATTCTCAGTATCATCTACATCTGCATATTATTAGTATAATAACTATTAACATTAATATTAGTGTAATAATTATTAACATTAGTGCATATTATTAGTATAATAATAACTATTATCATCTGCATATACATATGTATATATATGTATATATATATTTTGTTATTATTATTATTTTTTTAATTTAATAAATTAACTTATTTTGTCATTTTATTTAATTATTATTTGAAAAACTTTGCCACGGCCGGTCCCAAACACGGATAAAAGAGTAGGGTTGCGGTAGATTGACAGCCAGCATAAAAACATTTTGTCAAACTAAAATGGGAGACAAGTATAGGAAAAAATATGAGGCGTTTTTTCCTTAGCGACGCGCTACATCGGATCCCGGGTGTAGTGACAAGTTACCAAGGGATATTAGGGTGCGGACAAATAAAATAGTCCATGAAGATAGAATTCGCTTAGCCACTTGGAACATAGGATCTCTAACTGGAAAGTAAGGAGAAATATGTGAAGTAATGAATAGAAGAAAAATTACGATCATGTGTCTTCAAGAAACCAAATGGGTGGGAGAGATTACTAGAGTAATAGAGTCTTACGGTTATAAGATTTGGTACACAGGTAGAGATAGAACTAAAAATAGGGTAGGAATAATTGTACATAGAGACCTACTAGGAGATGTAGAGATAAGAAGGAATGGAGATAGAATGATGCTTGTCAAGTTAGTAAATGGAGTAAACGTAATTAATATAGTTTGCGTGTACGCGCCCTAAATAGGTGTATATGCAATTAGTAAAAAACAATTTTGGGATGATCTAGAGGAATTTATACAAACCATACCAAGTAGCGAAAAGTTATTTATTGGAGGAGATCTAAATGGATATGTGGGAGAGAAAAATGAGGGCTTTGAAATCGTACATGGAAACTTTGGCTTCGGTGGTAGGAATGAGGTGGGAAGTATAATTCTAGAGTTTGCAGTAGTGTTTGATTTGGCACTAGTAAACACGTTCTTTAAGAAAAAAGAGTCACACATAGTTACCTATAGCAGTAGAGCAAATGCTAGTCAAATAGATTTCTTTTTCACTAGAAGAGGTGATAGGACGATTTGTAAGGATTGTAAAGCTATACCAGGGGAGAGTGTAACGACTCAGTACAGACTCTTAGTTTTAGACGTACGAGTGCCTAAACGACAAAAGCAATGTCAATCATATATTGAGCCAAAAATTAAGTGTTGGAATCTAAAAGGGGAAAATGTGATGATTTTTAGGGAGAAAGTAATTGGAGTAACAAATTGGTCTGTTAATGATAACTCATAAATAATGTGGAATGATATGTCTAATAATATTAAGAGTATCGGTAGAGAGGTTCTTGGAGTATCCAAGGGCAGGGCTCCAAGAGGCAAAGAGTCATGGTGGTGGAACGAAGAAATAGAAATCGTATTCCAAATCAAAAGAGAGTGCTATAGGAATCTTAAAAATGATAGTAGTAGCGAGGCCTATGAAAAATACAAAAAGGCAAAAAAAGAATAAAAAAGATTATACATGAATCAAAGAGTAAAGTGTACAATGAATTGTACAATAGACTAGAGACTCGAGATGGGGAGAAAGGGATCTATAGAATTGCCAAACTAAGGGAGAGGAAGGGACGATCTAAATGAGATTAGATGTATTAAGAGTAAAACAAATAATATACTTGTAAGAAACGAGAATATAAGAAAGAGGTGAGAGAATATTTTAATAACTTATTTAATGTTGAGAGTACAGTAAAAATAGAAAATATAGAGATATCTAGAGAAGAGATTAATAGAGATTTTAAACGTAAGATTCGTCCCCATGAGGTAAAGGAGGCCATAAAGAGAATGGGAAATAACAAAGCCATAGGACCTGACGGCATCCCTATCGAGGTGTGGAAATGTTTGGGAGAATTCGGAGTAACAATATTAACGACTCTTTTTAACAAAATTTGGCAAATAAAGAAAATATCCCACCCATGGAGAGAGCACAATTGTCCCGCTATACAAGAATAAAGGGGACATATAAGATTGTTCTAATTATAAAGGAATTAAACTCATGAATCATACGATGAAGTTATGAAAGAGAGTGATAGAACATAGATTGAGACGAGAGATAAGTATGTCTCATAATCAATTTGGATTTATGCCTGGACGATCCACCACTGAAGCTATTCACTTGCTAAGATAGTTGATGGAGATATTTAGAGCGCAAAAAAGAGATCTACATATGGTATTCATTAATCTTGAGAAAGCATATGATAGTGTTCCCAGAGACGTGTTGTGGTGGACGTTCATGAGGAAATGGATCTCTTTGAAATACATTAACCTTATTAGGGATATGTATAAAGGAGTTGTGACCAATGTAAGGACTTGCGGGGGGCGGAGTGATAGCTTTCATATTAACATTGGACTCTATCAAGGTTCAACATTGAGTCCCCTACTATTTGCAATATTGATAGATGAAATCATAAAAAATATTCAAGATGAAATACCATGGTGTATGCTCTTCGCAGATGATATAGTTTTGATTGATGAAACTAGAGAGGGTATCAGTACTAAATTAGAGTTATGGAGGGACACGTTAGAATCTAAAGGATTTAGATTGAGTAGAGCTAAAACTGAGTATATGAGATGTAAGTTTAGTGGCAACCATCAGGATAATGAAGAAACAATTAGATTAGAAGGAAGAGAAGTCTCAAAGACTGAACGGTTTAGATATTTTGAATCCATCGTCTAAAATGATGGCAATATAGATGGAGATATCAACAATAGAATTCAAGCGGGTTAGATGAAATGGAGAAAGGCATCCGGAGTGCTCTGTGATCGTACAATGCCATTACATTTAAAGGGAAAATTCTATAGGATCGCAGTAAGACCTACTCTATTATATGGCACTGAATGTTGGGCCATTAAATAGCAACATGAACAAAAGATGGCTATAGCTGAAATGCGAATGTTTAGGTGGATGTGTGGCAAAACTAGAAATGATAGAATTAGAAACGACGAGATACGTAATAAATTGGGAGTTAGTTCAATTGTGAATAAAATACGAGAATACCGTCTGAGATGGTTTGGACATGTGTAACGAAGACCTAAAGACGCACATGTTAGGAAGGTAGAGAACTTAAATATATGAGATATAATAAAACGTAGAGGTAGACCATTGAAAACTTGGATGCAATGTATTCGTAAAGATATGATAGTGATGGAGTTAATTGAGGAGATGGTTTTAGATAGGAATGAGTGGCGTAGGAGAATCCGCACAAACTAAATTTTTTTTTTTTAACTTCATCATTTGTCTCTCATATAGCCGACTCTAAATTTTGGGATAGAAGGTCTAGGTTGTTTTTTTATATGAAAAGAATGTATATAAAAAAAGAAAGACTACATAGGTACCAGGATAAATCCTGAGATACCTGAAGGACCAACAGGCCAACTTGGCCTTATAGGCAAAAGCGACTAAGTCCCAGTCACAGCTGGGGAAAGAACTATGCTAGCAAAGGCCGCTATGGTACGCGGAGGAAGATGGCGCTCTCCAACCCTCTACTTATTCCTCTCTATCCAAATATAGTAAACGCAAGCGCTAAGAAGGCATTTAAAGACCCTGCTCCTTCGTAGGGAATATCCCGCTGAGGAAAGCAGAGTCCCCCGAATACTAGACCAAGAGATAGGAAAGTTATTAGGCACATGATGAGCCATCGTAAGACGCCACACCTCTTTCGAGAAGGAACAATGAAAGAAGAGATGATCAAGGGTCTTTCTCCGACTAGAACATAAATGGCAAGTCGAGGAAGACGCAACTCCAATCTTGAAAAGGTGATCGCTCGTCTACAGTCTCTCCATAAACAATGAAGGCGAAACGCGGAATCGCTCCTTGAAACCAAACCAAATCTGACCAAGGAACGTGGTTATAGGAACATCTGAGGTGCCTCCACGCTGAGGCAATGGAGAACTCTCCACTAGAAGGGATCGTCCACACAATCCTGTCGAGACCAGTGGAGGGGAGATCGGAATCCGAGATATACTCTCGAATGCTATCAAAGAAAACTCGCATCGGTCTTGAAATCCGCTACCCCTGAAGATACTCCAACCAATAGTCGCTGGAAAATACATCCTGAACAGAGCAACAGTCACTAAAACCAGACCTCTCCATTGCTTGTCTCCCCAAAACCTTTATCAAAGGACCTGTGGATAGCCAAGAGTCGTACCAGAAGGAAATACGACTACCATCACCCATCCTCCAAGCCACCAGCTCCCAAACTAAATGACGAAGAGAAAGGAGTTTCCTCCACATCCAAGAGCATCTATATGGAATCCGAATATACCAGAAATTACGGCCTCGAAGAAGATAAGTCCTCACCCATCGACTCCAAACATTATCCTCTGGGTCTGAAAGGAGCTGCCATATATGCTTAAGTTGAATTGCCCTATTCCACTCCGTTGCTCTTTTCAACCCTAAACCTCCCTCCTTCTTAGAGCGGCAAACAAGGGACCAAGCAACCTTGGTTCTATAGCGGTCTAAGGAAGCACCAGCCCATAAAAACCGAGACATAACCTGCTTTAACTCCTTACAAATCGCTTTCGGAAGGAGGAACATCGAAGACCAATAAGTTTGAATGGAGAAGAGAACAGAATCAACCAGCTGCAACCGGTCGGCATAGAATAACTGACAACTCGTCCAATGCTGAATCCGAGCCGACACCCTCTGAACAAGCTGAACACACTCCGTAGCAGAGAGTTTGGTCGACAAAAGAGGAATGCCTAAGTATTTGACAAGAAGCCAACCCTGACGGAACCCTGACATCCTTAAAATATCCTCCCACACTATCTGCTCAACCGCCCCAAAGAAAATCTCACTCTACTGAGGATTCATACGCAATCCAAAAAGAGATCCAAAATGAGCCAAGACATCTAGAATACACTGCACAGAGGCTAAACTGCCCCGAGAGAAAAACATGAGATCATTTGCAAAACAAAGGTGGGACAGAGACACCTCCTGGCATCTCCAGTGGTACTCGAAGGTCGGCCCTCAGTGACCCAATGCATCATACCCGAGAAAACCTCCATAACAACCACGAATAACATGGGCGACAATGGATCTCACTGACGAAGCCCTCTCGAACTCTGAAAGAATTCCGTCAATCCCCCATTAACAGCTATAGCAAAACTTGCTGTAGACACACACGTCATGATCCTATCAACAAGCCAAGAAGGAAAGCGAATACACTCCAGAGCCAGTCTGAGGAAATCTCACTCAATAGAATCATACGCTTTCATAATATCTATCTTTATCACACAACGAGGAGAGCAGCGATCCAGTTGATAACCATGAAGAAGCTCATGAGCCAGAATAATATTATCCCCAATTCTTCTATCTCTCACAAAAGCAGACTGCTCACTACCAATGATACTTGGCAAAATCTGACTTACTCTTGTTGCAATAACCTTAGATATATACTTATACACTGTGTTGCAGCAAGAAATCGGTCTAAAGTCCGTCAATGAGGTCGGGTTATGCCTCTTCGGGATAAGTGAGATGATAGTACCATTCACTTACTTTAGAAGATTCCCGTGAGAAAAGAAATCCATGACCGCTCTCGTGACATTAGGACCCACTGTATCCCAACTATCACGGAAGAACTCCACGCTATACCCATCCGGATCCGGAGCCTTATGTCTCCCTAAGGAGAACATAGCCTCCCTCACCTCATCGACCGTCACCGAAGATTCCAAGGCCTGAATCTGTGATTCTGATAAAGTACCTCTAATCCTGGAAGCAATAAATCCAGAATCCAACTGATCCACCCTAGGCCGGCTCGTAAACAAACCCCTGAAGTATGATACAGCTTCTCGCCTAATATCATCCCAATCAGAAATCCGAGTGCCATCCTCCCGGACTAAAGAGCATATAGAATTCCGATTTCGCCTGCTCCTAACCATACTAAAAAAGAATGCAGTATTTCGATCACCCAACTGGAGCCACCGGATCCTAGCCTTCTGCCTGAGCATACTCTCTTCCATTCAAGCTAAACTTTGATAATGAGAAGCAACACACCTCTCCTCCTCCCCTAATCCGTTCTTCGGACCACTCGATAACAACTCTCGTTGGATCTGAAGAAGTCTTTCTCGGGCCTCCTGCACTTAGATAGACAAATCGCTGAACTCCTGGTGGTTTAGCTGTCTTAATTTCCGGCTCAACCCCTTCAGTTTCCTGTAAAGGCGATACATCGGGGTACCATAGTACATATCCTCCCAAGCCTCCGAAACTATCTCACGATATCGGGGATGCTCTATCCAGAACTCGAAGAACTTAAAGGGCACCCTACGGCGCTGCTCCTCCCTTTGAATTCTAACAACACATGGAGAATGATCAGAATCACTGGGCGGAAGAAAAGCAGCCTCAAAGAAAGGATAAGAACACAATCAACTAGCATTAACTAACACCCTATCCAACTTCCTACGGATCGGATTTTCAGATTGCCTATTCCACCAAGTGAAAAAGGCCCCAGAGTACCTCAGATCCTCCAATTTCGCCTGCTGCATACAATCATCCAACATACTATCAGCGACAGACCATCCAGCTCTACCCCCACTCCTCTTAGAAGGACATCTAACGGCGTTAAAGTCACCGAGAACACACTAAGGGGTGTCCATCCTCCTACCCACAGATCTCAGGAAATCCCAAAGAATACGCTGGTCTCCCGACATGTTAGCCCATAGACGATAGTAATCTGCCAACACAACTTAGAGTGGATAGCCTGGACCTTACAATGAATCCACTGCGTCTCATAAGACAACACATCCACCCTAACTTCCCTTGGATCCCAACACAACCATATACGACTAGTAGAGTTATGAGCATGGGCTACAGTATAGTGCCAGTGAGGAAGAAGGGACTATTGAATACGAACCTTATTAGCAACTCTCACCCGAGTCTTTATGAAACCAGCTAGCTGAAACCGATTCTGCAACATAAAATCCCTCGCATCCCTTATATGAATAGGGTCATTCAGACCCCTTACGTTCCAACAACCTATCATTTGGAACGAAAGGCAAGGGGCACACCCCTCAGACTCTTCAAGGTCGCCCCTTCCTCCCCTTCCTATTCTTCCTAGTCCGAGGAGGACTGGGAGAAGAAGGAACTCAAGGGGAAGAAGATAAGGCACAAACACTATGACCAGGGCCAATCTCCACAATGTCATCCGAAGCACCATGACCTGATGCCAGAACATACCTCTGAATAGGTGTCAAACACGCTGGAGTCTCCTCTCTAGCTGCAATAGCTCGGCTATCCTCAACCTCTGAGACTCTACTATCGTCCACCCCTGGAGATCGGGCTATGTTCTCCTCTCGAACAGCTAAAGTCAAACTATCCACCTGAGGTGTTTTTGGTCCCCCATCAATAATATCTCGGTTAATGATCTCTACATACGGGATAACTGGGTCCTGCTTTGCTCCCTCCCTAGGAGCCTCTACTTGCGGACCTTTCTCCGCATTTCCTTCTTGCCCTTTCTTCCCTCGGCGTCTGCGTCTCCTACTATAAGTCTGTAAACCCTCCTCATCCGTCCTCAGAGCAGTAGAGCTATCCAGAACGGGAGGGTTCTTTGGGCACTTAGTCCGACTATGCCCAAAAACCGCGCAAGTAGCACAATGGGGGGATTATATGAATACTTTGCCTTCACAGTAACCTCAGACCCATCCGGAAACACAAATACTGCCTCCCTCCTAATGGAGCTCCCTGCCTCAATCTCAATGGATACCCTGGCATAACCAAGTCTAGAACCCGACGCCATTATACCATTCATAGACAACGGCCTCCCAAATGCAGAAGCAACAAAACTCAACCCTGCCCTGTTATCCAAACATAATGGCACATTGTGCAACTTAACCCACAGAGGAATTATCTTGGGTTCAAATTCCATCGTACTCATACCCATAGTATATCTGCGCACAATGAATGGAATATCAAAAATTTGCCAACGACTCCTATCCAAGATATCCTCAAAATGGTCATCTGAGCTAAATCTTAACATAAAACAGCCCGGTCCAACTACAGCCACGTCAGATAACCCCATTTACTCCTCATTAACATGGCAATACGCTTAACCTCTTTGTATGGCAACCGCCGCCCAATGAGGCTCCCAATCAAGCAACAGTGAAATGGGCGAGTTCCATCTTCAACTAAAGGTGAAGGAACAGACAACTTACTACTTTCAGTATCCGGATTCAATCTCTCTAGCAACACAGGCTTCTGAAAATCCTTTCTTTCCAAATGGTCCTTCTCCCTGCCTCCCAATGCTGAGGCATAGGTTTTTGGTGAAGGAGAACGGACCCCAACACCTAAGCCTTCATCCATCCCAAAAAGAGAGCCAAGGGTACATTTTTTTTTTTTTTTTTTTTTTTTTTTTTTTTGAAGAAACCCTAGTTTCTAGTGTTCACCAAGAGAATCCTCACGTCCGCTGATCGTCAGGCTGATCCGATTGCCGGGGAAGGAAGATTGGACGCTGGAGAGACGAACGTCCGGTCAATCCTTCAGAAGTTAGTCGATTTCAGCAGACGAATCATATGCCGGAGACTGTTCGCCAAGACACTGCAGAGCCCTCCTTCAACCGCCAACGAAGCCCAATTCGTTATCTGTTTGACAATTCTGCTTCCTCGATTGCACCCTGACGCCAACACGAATGGAAATCCAGGACGCCCCTTGTTCTGCAATCAGTGTTCCGCCATTGGTTCAAGGCAAACAACCGGAGAGGGCCGGCAACCCAACTCCCGCTGGTAGGGCGCAGCCTCTGTGAAGGAGGCGACGCTGTTTCCGGCGGAGGAAGGCGGCGGCGGAGCTTGATTTTGGTTTGCCTAGTATTCGCCTCTCTCCCTCTCTCTCTCTTACTAAAGCCTTTTTCCAACACTCCTTGCCTTAGTAGTTGCACTTTCTCATTGTTCATAAATATTAAGAATAGTATAAAATAACATTTTTGTACAACTTTGTTTCTATGTTTCTATGAAAAAGAAAATGTTTGTCAGCTATTAGAAAGGGGAAGGAAAACTTATTTATCAAATGAAATTGACCAATAAGCAAATGAGTATTTGATAAGGAAACACACATAAGGAAAAAAATGCTTTGAACTTTCAAATCTAATAGCACATTTTATCTATAAAATAGAGTTTTGTAATGGTCACAAAGAATTATCAAACTATATATATGTGTACTATAAAATTCGGGGCAATGAAATAACCCATCAATGCAAAATTAAATGCAAGCACTTAGTTTGTCAGATGACATTGGCAATAATTAAATAATCTCTTGAAAAATGTTGAGCTTTTCATTTGGCGTTAGTGGATTCTTTTTGACTAATATTGTTTTATTGAGATTGAGTTCAAATCCTTTTATTAAATGTGCTCTGGGATGTCCTTTTGAATTCTGTGTTTAATAGAACAGAAATTCTCCATTAATCTGATAAAACAAAGGGTTTCTTTAGTCATCCATCCATGGTGGTCAAAATTTTCAGTTTTCAGTTTCTAAAATGTCAACTTTCGTCTGAATTAACCAGGTCTTGGAGGGGTTGGATTTCGAGGCGCTTATCATTAGAGAGGACACTGACTCTTACTAGCTTTATATAAGAAATTAATCACAAGTGTAAGATATCAATCTATCAATACAATAAATATCATAATGATAAGCATAAAATCCATTATATGTGCTCAATCACAATTGTGCAATAGAAATCATTCTTGTACCTTCACCTTTTTGCTTGCTTATAATGTATTTCTTTTGTTTCTTGTTCTGTCACTATATTGTATAATTGACTAATGACATTACGAGTAATATTATTTTCTTGAACAGGGTTACCCAGGGAAGTTTTACAGCCCCAGGATGAATAGCATGAATAAGCCTGCATATGCTGCAATATGTACCCATTCACCTACAAAGCCTGTTCTTATATTTGTTTCATCACGTCGACAAACTAGGCTCACTGCCTTGGATCTTATTCAGGTTGGGTTCTATAGTCTCTCTCTCTCTGTGTTGCTCTCCTCATCTAGGTTTGAATCAGTATATTTTTTCAGCTGAATGCTCTCCTCTGAACCTGAAGTTTGCAGCTTCAGATGAGCATCCAAGGCAGTTCTTACATATGCCAGAAGAAGCCCTACAAATGATTCTCTCTCAGGTGACAGATCACAACCTGAGGCACACATTGCAATTTGGCATTGGTTTGCATCATGCAGGACTGAATGATAAAGACAGGTCTCTAGTTGAAGAACTTTTCGGGAACAACAAGATTCAGGTACTTAGTTGTTACAGTGGAGTTTGCCTTTCATAACTGTGGAAATGAAATTTGTAAAAACATCATCTCTTTGCTTCAATGACTAGACAGTTCTGCTCTCATTCATCTGATAGGTACTGGTCTGTACCAGCACATTAGCATGGGGTGTAAATCTTCCTGCTCACCTGGTCATAATCAAGGTAGGACAATAGCTTTACACTTTACGTCTTTTGACTGCTTATTTGTAGAGCATTTATTTTAATTCCCAAAAAAAATTCTTTCTTGGCTGTTCAATATTAAAGTTTTACTGCTGGTTGCAAGATTCTGCAGTTCAATTTTATAGGATAATTATAGAATTTCAAGTGTAATATGACGCAGGACAGGGTAGTGGGTGTAGCAATAATAATGAAAGTGAAAGGAAAATTAGGAAAGTAGGCCTAGATCGCAACCTAGGGTTCTTAGGCTTCACACCTAAGAGAAGACTGCATCTCACAATCTAGAAGAATGTTTATTAATCAGAAAAAAATTCCCTTTGAAAGGCTACATAAGGTGCCTATTTATAGAAAAAAATAAAGGTTAAGAATCCCTACTCAAATATGACTCTTCTCCTGTGAGGACTCCTTTGATAAACAAGGACTCCTTTGAGGAAAACCAATTCATGTAAAAATAGGACTCTATCTAAAGATAACAATCTAGTCAAAATAAACAAGGACTCCATCTAAAGATACAATTCTAATCAAAATAAATCTTATCTATCATAAGAGATATGATCTAAAATATCCCAACTAGATCCTTCATTATCGTCCATATCCCAAACCAAAGCTTGTGCTTTTGATCTTGTACGTCTCTTGTAAACTTTAAGAGGTTGTTGCCAACGTGCTGCATCATAATATTTGTTTCTTCAGTCTTGATATGCTTTGCTTGATTATTTCAGAAATTTTTGCTTCAACTTCATTGTTTGTTTGTTTGGTCTTTTTTCCCCTGCATCTTCCCCTTGGAATTTTGTTAGTTTCTTTAAACTAGCTCGAGGTTTGGTTCTACATTTCTTGTTTCTTGTCATTGCCACGAGTCCGGGATAGTAGATATTGAATTGTTCATCAAAATTTTCAAATTCTTTAGATTCTGAAACATGTGTCATGTATGCTATCTTAATCCCAGTTGCGATGCTTCTTTAGTTTGGTGTGGTTACATGGCACAGGGAACAGAATATTACGATGGAAAAGCAAAAAGATATGTGGATTCTCCTATCACAGATATCTTGCAAATGATGGGTCGTGCAGGTCGACCACAATTTGATCAACATGGCAAAGCGGTGATTCTTGTTCATGAACCAAAGAAAAGTTTCTATAAGAAGGTGCTTTGTAGTTTATCTATCTTGTGTTTAGAAATTTCATATCCATGCTGCTGTAATTTGATGAACTTTTCCTTTGCAGTTCTTATACGAACCGTTTCCTGTTGAGAGTAGTTTAAGGGAGCAGTTGCATGATCACATGAATGCAGAGATTGTCTCTGGCACCATTCGTCATATGCAGGATGCTGTGCATTATCTCACATGGACATACTTGTTCCGTAGGCTGGTTTGTCTACTGATTATTCTATTATTGTGGCTAGTGTTGGCCCAGTTGGTTCAAAGTCATGCTTTTTGTTGCTCTTTGATGTGCTAATTTCATTCGAGTGGTTTAACCTTTGTAACTTCATTATTTGTCTCTCGTATGGCGGATCCCAAATTTTGGGATAGAAGGCCTAGGTTGTTGTTGTTGTTGTTGTTGTTGGTTTAACCTTCGTAACTTGCTCCGTAACTGTCATTACTATCGATCCATACTCCATAATCTTATGATTTAATTATCATAAAAATAAAACACATAATGGACTTGATTTGTAAAAAATCACCGGATGGTACCGGATCCTACTGAGCATGAGGGAAGTGGGCTCTGTGGATTCTAGAATGCTGGCTGTAAATAATTTAGTTGGCTGCCTTATTTATGGTTTCATCAAAGTCTGCCTTGCCTGAGGTGCATGAGTCCCCTAAAGGGATCCTCTTTGAGCTGATATGAAAAAGCAAAAATTGAGCTTGGCTAAAAGTAATATTGAGGAGTACTATGAGCTAAATAAGATCAAATAAGTTGAACTTTGCAGATTCCTCTTCCTTCTTTTTTCCCCTTGTGCTTCTATAAACATTTTGTATTTTGTCAAATCAATTTGCGAGATGTTGCAGTACTAGCAGTACAGATCCACCTAATTTTCAAATTTCTTCCACATATTAAACTCAACAAAACCTCATGATCCAAGCCACATGGGGTTGGAAGCTGGAACATGAATATGCTCCACCATTCAAATTTGTTCAAAGGCATACAGTTGTTAAACTATACTGGCATATGTTGCTTCATTACCTTCTGGATATTTTTCTTTTCTTTCTTGGCATCCTATAACCCTGTTTAGGACCACCTGGTCAATGCTCAGCGTTGAGTTTGACAGAATTCTGTTGAACTGATAGATGCACTCAATATTCAAGAAGATCCAATGGATTAGGAGTCTAAAGTTTTCAACAGGTTTCAGTAAAACTTAATGCTGGCCCATTACCTTTTCTGAATACCTTTTATCAAACAGAAAGGAAGGAAACAAAAGAAACTGATATCAACAAAACTTGACACGTGATCAACTTATTTTTACCTTTTCTGATATACTTTGTTTTATCTTGCACTAAAAAATAAATTAATGCTCCACTCTAGCGTTGTAATCTAAATAAACTAATGCTCCACTCTAGCATTGTATCTACCTCCTATAGATAGTCATAGAATGAAAAAGGTTTACACTTTGTTAAAACACTTAAATTCATTACTTGTGGATAAAATGTACTCTGCATTTCTCCAGTTGCATGTTTTCATTCTGTTTAAAATTTTTGAATGGTATATCATCAATTGGTTTTGTTGTTGACCTACATTATCTTATAGAATTAACATAAATCTTGATATTTTTAGGATTCACATATTCATTTTGTCTATAAAAGCCTTTTTTTTGGATATCTTGTTACAGATGGTTAATCCAGCTTACTATGGCTTAGATGATAAAGAACCTGAAATTTTAAACTCCTATTTGTCAAGGTACCAATACCAACTTGATCACATGATATCGTTTTGTCTTCTGCTATGGCCCTCATTCTTCTTGGTGATAGCTTCTTGTCAACTTGTATTTTTGCTTTGGCAGGTTAGTTCAGAGCACATTTGAGGATTTGGAAGACAGTGGATGCATTAAAATAAATGATGGCTGTGTGGAATCTATGATGCTTGGTTCAATAGCATCTCAATATTATCTTAGTTACATGACAGTGTCCATGTTTGCTTCTAATATTGGCCCTGATACTTCACTTGAGGTATGATGCTGTTTGAATATTTCCTTATTATTTTATTTTTCAATTAATTTCTCCAAGGTATTATGATGCATTTAATTATGTAAATTTACAGGTTTTTCTGCATGTTCTATCCGGTGCTTCTGAGTATGATGAATTTCCTGTGAGGCATAATGAGGTAACTTTCTGTTTTAGAATGTGACCATTGAATTTAGGTTCCCAACGGAGAATGAATGCTACAACTTGATTAAAATAATTTACATGTCATTGCACGATTTCTTGGTAATAAATGTTCTTTCTTCCTTCTTGTTATAGGAAAGGTACAATGAGGCATTGTCTGAGAAGGTTCCTTACATGGTTGACAAGAACCGGCTAGATGATCCGCATGTAAAAGCAAATTTGCTTCTTCAGGTCAATCTTGGAGAACTGTTTTGAACCTTCTTGATCATTAACTTGCACTTTTCCTGATGTTTGATTCTTATGTTAATATGCACTTTTAATTTTTTAACTTTTTTTAATTTTTTTAATGATCAGGCACACTTTTCTCAGGTGGAGTTACCAATTACTGACTATGTAACCGACTTAAAGTCAGTTTTAGATCAAAGTATACGTATCATCCAGGCCATGGTAGACATATGTGCCAACAGTGGATGGCTTTCTAGCACATTTACTTGCATGCATCTTTTGCAAATGGTTATGCAGGTATTCTTCTTTAGCTGAATTTAAGAGATTCTATTTTTCTTTTAGTCGAAAGGTTGTTGGATTTCCTAAGTCGAGAATGCAGGGTGCAGTGTGCAATAAAAGATTATTAGGTTGAATACGTAGTCGATTTTTAGTCTATATCAAATATTATCACTGTACATGATGGCCACAGATTTACCTTTGGTGTGAAAAGCTTGTAAGGATATCAAGAGTATCTCTTAACTTCAACTTTATGTGGAATTTGTGGTTTGTGCGTGAACTTTGATTTGGATCCTTGTCATAACAGTTCTGACAGTTTTTATGCTACAGAAATTATTTTTATGGCCTGGGTTCTTCTATTTATCATTGTATGGATCCAAAACTAATGAATCTTTTTGAGGGAAAAAATAATGTCAATAGTAGCTAGAAAGAATATATAGAAGGGGGGGTGGGAAAGTGAATCTTCCAAAGGAAAATGAACTAAGAAATGTATTCAAAGATTTAATTACAGGGAGGTGATTTTCAATCCCTTTCAATACCCTTCAACGCTGAACCTTTTAACTATGGTTCCACCGTTCTCTTAGGTCTTCATTGGCCTAAGTTCTGGACCTATTGTAATTCTCCAATAGTTTTACAAGGTTTGAAGAAATTGTTAAAGAGTTGAATCATGCTCATTACTGCATGTCTTATCTCTATTAAACCTTCATGCGTTTGCTTCCAGGGTCTATGGTTTGATGAGACTTCTTGTTTATGGATGCTGCCTTGCATGACTAGTGATCTTGTGGAATCACTTAGGAGAAGAGGAATTTCAAATTTACAGCAATTGGTAGATTGTTCTAAAAGGGTTCTGCAAGGTATCATTGGGAGTTCTTCAGTGTCGTGGATCAATCAGGTATGGATTGTTCTACTCTTGGAAAATTTTGATTCTTCACTGAGCTGAAATACAGTAATGAACTTTCAGGAGGATTATCCTTTATTTGATTTTTTAGGTTTATTGATTTATCTGAATAAATGACCCAGATGCCATGTTAAAAATTTATGAGTAACTTGAATTGCATAGCTTGGCTGTAATAATTTTGCAATTTATAGTTTGGTATACCTAAAATGCTGTGACTGATCATCTTTAATGTAGTAAAAGTGAAGGATCACCCACAAGAAAAGTAAGAATAAGAGATGTCATAGACCATATACACATTATATATAATCTGTCTATATATATATGTGTGGAACAGAGATGCATAAAAGCATCTCCAACCAACACCACATGAGAGAACTTGGCAGACAGAACTACACCATAAAGGGTGCCCGATCCTCTCTTGAGGGAGTAAAGAGAGTAGACAAAACATCGAAAGGCACCAAGAACTGCAAGATCCGACCAGCAAAGCATAACAAATGATTACATTGCTGCCAAGAAATGATGATATAATGTACCATAGTTGATGTTAGCCTAATCAATTAATTGTATGGCATTCCATTTTTTAACCTTACAAGCTAAGCTCCAATGAAATTTTGATGGACTAAACTCAATTAACTGAGCTTAGATTAGAGTGAAATGCATTAGTTGATTAAATATTTTCAAAAGAACATCAATTGCTTTCTACTTTGCGGCTCTTTTCTATTTATTTCTTTCTTTTTCATTTCTGCAATTTGCTGGATAGGTTGCTCCCCACTCATTTTGTGTTTCTGCCAAAATTTTTCAGGATCTACAGCATTTTCCCCGCATTCAGGTGAAGTTAAAGCTTCGGAAGAGTGACAAAGATGATGAAAAATCCTCCATTCTAAACATTAAGTTAGAAAAGACCAACTCCAAGCAGAAGAATTCAAGAGCTTTTGCCCCACGATTTCCTAAGGTGAAAGACTAATCCATTGCTTTACTGTAACATTAATGGTTCGACATGACTAAATTTGACACTTTCCACAGGTAAAAGATGAAGCATGGTGGCTGGTGCTTGGTAATGTTGCAACCTCAGAACTATATGCTCTGAAGCGGATTTCTTTCTCTGATCATTTGATCACCAACATGAAACTACCATCATCTTTGCCTACTTTCCAGGTGAATATGGATTTTAGTTTCTTAAATGTAGATTCAAGTTTCTGGTGTTTTTCAGTTTTCACCTCACTTTCTTTGTAGCCAGGACAAAGACTGGGTTTGGTGAATCACACTCCTGGAAACTTCAATAATCAAACATTTGTGGTTGAAACCTTTAACAATGTGCGACTTAGAAAATGGTCAAACATATTTTCAAATTCTCTGCCTAGTTGTTGTCATGAACTCTAGCTAATTGTAGTCTGGTACTTCACTCCCTCAAGTGCAGCAATAACCACATTGACTTGTTACCATCACAACAACAACCTAGGCCTTCTATCCCAAAATTTGTGATATTATTTGAATTCCCAAGTTGTTTTTACCTCTTGCAGTAGAAATGTCAATGTTTCTCTATGCAGCAACATGAATAATGGTTCTTTCTTTTCCAGGGCTTGAAGTTGTTTCTAGTTTCAGATTGTTATCTTGGGTTTGATCGAGAATACTCAATAGAAGAACTCATTTAAGCCTAAAGCAACGGGAAGCAGTGGCTCGGTGAAAAAGAATCGGTGCATGGTCAATTCAGATCGTAAATTTGGGTCTGAATCCAAAATGGCGAGTTTGTGCATTAACAATCTAAAACCCTCCTCTCATAATGACCGATATGAAATTGAAGACGCATGTGATGTTTGAAGCCATCTGCCATCAGCGAGCATGCTTATAGAATGGATCAACATTGAGGTTCACATACCTGAAATTTTGTCTCACAATTACCAGATGAATGTAGGTTTTTGTGTAGTGTCATAGAAAAACCATCGCTCCTGCAACTTGGCCCTCATTTATTATGAAAATTTATAAGAAATGACTTGTTGGTCACGGAATTTAAAGAAAAAAAATTTGGTGTTCTTTACCCTTGTCTGCAGGTGTAACATTTTTTTTTATTATATGTATTTATACATATATAGATATATATTCAACTAAAAAAGTTCAAGTAGCAAATAGTCTTTTAAGAAATTATAAAATCTTTATATAAATAAGTATAGAAATGGTTCTCTATCTCTGCCATGCATAGATGTAAATATGTCAAGTGTTTTCTATTTTATGAAATTCTTAAAATGCTGAGGTTAGTGACTAATTTTCTAATATAAAGTTCTAACTTTGATTAAACAATACAAAACTTAATTAAAGTTTATTACTTAAATTCACCTTGGTCTTCATCATCTCAGGCTGCCAGACGAAAGGATATTGGGCTGGGTTTTTTTTGGGGGGGGGGGGAGGGGTGTTGATGATAATCGTGGACGTCGCTATATTGATCAAATCACATAAAATATTGTTATGACTATTAACAAAAATGACAGATGTCTTGTTGATGCAGTAATTGAATGTCAAAATCTGATTTTAAATTTGAGTTTTATATATAATAAAAAAAAATGTTTAGAAGAAATATTTCAACGTATCTCCACCTTAATTTAATCAAATCTAATATATTATTATACCAAATATATGTATATATATTTCTTTGTCAAAAATAAACAAACAAATAAATAAATGTAGATATTATTTGTTTATTTTGCCGGTGGAAATGAAATGAGAATCGGAATCATACCCACTCACATTTTAATTGGAATGCTCATTCCAAATGTTTAGAAATGTCAAAAAGATAAAAACATATTTATAAATAGATTTTAAGGAAAAATATTATAAATTTTTGGAAAGAAGTATGCAAGTGCGACTTCCTACAGGAGAGAAGAAAATTTTATATAAGAGAACAGATTTTTGTGAAGAGAGTGATTTTTTTCCTGCAGACGGCATTTTTTTTTCTTGTGGATGTTTTTGTAGAGAGAAAATAAGACTTCATATGAAAGAAAGAATAATTAATTTTTGTACAGTGAGAATGAGGACGAAGTGAATTTTAGAAAGATGGAATTTTGTATAGAGAGAGAGAGAGAGAGAGAGAGAGAGAGAATAAATTATGCAGAGAATTGAAAATTTGAAAAATCAGCATTTTCCTTATAATAAGAGGGTGCCTCTAAGCCAACATTTGCATGTATGCACCATCCACCCAGTTTTACATCATTTTACCAAACATGTTTGCAAGAAAAGCACATCGGCATCTTTCTGAATGTACAAGACGAGGTGTTTCAAGGACTACTACTCCCAATCTGTATCGAAAAACCCCGCATCTTTCATCTCAGAGTAATATACATTGTCCAGAAGAAAATCTTCCTCCTGCAACAAAATCAAACTAGCATCAACCTGATGTAAACCACAAGAACCAACACGGTTTCCTCAATCTTGTAAACACTTAATGAATGCATTACCTGGAAAAAGTCTGCTAGAAATGTTATGTACAGGAAAGGAAGATAGAAAGAATGATAACAGATCACTGTGAAATTGTACAACCTGCAGGAGTGATGCATGAGAAAATTTAGGAGCCACAGAAGGAAAATAAAAACTACGGGCAACCTCCCCTCCATCTGGAATTTAGTTGAAAATTCATAGATTGGTACCAGAGTCCAAAGCCAGCCCCTGTTCCTGCAAGTCCACAGGCTAACAAAGCCAATATGTTGAAGGCAAACATGATGACAATGTAATTGTAGAATGCTGGTCTTGCTGTAGAAAAGAGCACATTAAGGGAATATCAGCTAAAGTTAAAGCTGCATATTTATGTGATAAGAAGTTTCATAATTCAGAATTGGACTCACGTGGTAACTTCTCTCTCCAGTTGGAATGATGCACGTACAATATGAATCCATATACGGCAGTAAGCAATAGTTTATGGAAGATCCACAAGCCCCATTTTACCCAAGGTGAGTCACTGTCAAAAAATAGTGGGACTCCAAATCCAAAGACATAGATTATCTGCACTAATGATGACCCAAATGCCAAAAGATGAGATCATTTTCATGAGAGCTCTCAAGCAAAAATATAAGGAACAGAAAGATAGTTATTTCCAATGACACAACAATAAAGTGGACACGGTAAGCAAATCTCTCTCTCCGAACCCCCACCCAAATTCTTTTGGAAAAAAATAAGTTCTTCATTAAGAGCAAGGATGTAGAAAGAAGGGTAAGTCAACCTAAATATGATGGGGAAACTGGAGTTGACACTATATTGAGGAAATCACCTGGGGTTAAATTACAACAAGCCAAAGGAGACACCATGATGACACATAGGATGGAACCATTACATCTCATCATGAGCAATGAGATATACCATTCTATCCGAAGCAGTTAGCTATTGGTATTATGAAAACAGATGTGTAAAAGAGCAGTAGAAAATGCACTATTTCTTTTTTCCCTATAAATGGGTTAAAAGTATTCACAAACTGCTAAGATTATTCAGTTAGGCAGTTAAATATAACGATCTAATCAGTAGAGCATATAAGGAAGCTAATTAGACAGCAATGTCCAACAACACTGTACATAGTCAAATAGGATTATATCTAATGATGGAACTGGGCTGTGTATTTGAATGACTACCATTAATTCAGGGGCTGAGACATAACATAGATATAGCATAAATAAATATAAGACCACTTGTAAGAACACACAACAATTAGCATCATTAGATTTTCTTTTTTTTTTTTTTGGGGGGGGGGGGGGGGGCGCTACATCAGAGCAAACTCTGTAGACAGGATTTACTTGAAAGGTTAAAACCTTAAAGCAAACTGAGAGCAAGAAATCAAAATAACATATTAGGGAGGGGGAAAAATAAACCGTGAAAAGGAAACCACAGAGCATACAAAATACATATAAGAAGAAAGAAACCAAAAATGTATACAAAAATCTGACAAACCTTAAGAAGTAAATCGGCACCACCTATGAGCCCTGATATAATGAAAATGCGTGTCAAAGTTTCCATCCCACTGGCATAGTTTTCCTGGATGACCAAGAATGCTACCAAGCTGATTTCCAGAAACAGCATTCCAGATGTAGTGAACAACGAGAGGAAATTCCATGAAGCCTCCTTCCCTGGAGTACATTGCCATCCCTGTGAATTGAATGTCAAAAAGACCAAGTTGGAACATTTTCTAACTTGATGGCAGAAAATCACAAAAGGCCAGCAATTGTATTATTAAAGTTTAACCTAGCAGAAAAACTAAAATCTTTTCAGATGTCATTGAATTCACAATACAATCTGTATATCATTCTATTGAAATATTATGATCTCCCCCCCCCCCCCCCAAAAAAAAATCATAAATAAAATCAAAAAGAACTGAATTCACATTTTTAAGGAGAAAAGACAACTATGCATTGACAACATATAATAACAGAAAGTCAGACACCTTAAGTATCAAAAACTTACACAATTCTGTACGCAAAAAAAAAAAAAAAAAGTATAAATAGGAATGTTGGGAAGGAACGAGAGCTTGGATATGATGTCAATTGCTGAGGTTGCGGAAGCAGTTGAAATTTTTTCATCTGCATATAAATAATCCCTTTCCAGCTACAACCATCAAGTGTCCTAGTCCATGTAAATTTGAAGATGGCACACAAAATGAAGCACTCCCCAGTAATCTAACATCTTCAAATTGTGCAAAGTAGAGGGAGAAACTAACAATTACGTAAACTAAATGAAAAAACTTCCTTCAGGAGGTCCTTTTTATGATAAAACAAACTGCTCCTTTAAACTAAAACATCATCTTTAGTAAGGTCACGTTCAAACAGTAAAAGCAACACCAAGTGGGTGCACTACCAGACAAGCAAAAATCTACAAAATCAACAAGATTTACAAAGGAATCAAGGCATTTAGAGAAGAAACAAATATATATTTTCATGAAACTATCGGCAAATTGGTCAAGGGTTTCTCAACCTCATCAAAACTCTCCTATTATTTTCCTGAAAAACCAACCAAAAGATGGCTAATGCCAGGAGAGAGTTTCCTATACACTGCACAAATCATCAAACCACTCCAAGCCTATAATCACTTAATGCAGATTTTGAAATAAAACAATGGATGTGAAGGATAGAGAAAAACTGCTCTCACATCAAACAAATCGAGATTCACTAAATATGCAAGGGGTCAACCAATGCAACCTTTCTCTTATTCTTGAAACTAGGAACATGCATTGACTAGATTAATGCCCCATCTTTTTGAACAATTCTGGGCCTCCTCCAAGTAGCCTCCCAAGTAAAGAACATGACTTTTTTTTTTTTTGGGGGGGGGGGGGGGGAGAAAACTTCCAAATGGCTTTCCAAGGGGGAAAAAATAAATAAGTAAATCTCATCGTGTCCAAGTTCTCCTGAATATTTTGTTAAAAACTTTGTACATCAAAGGCACCTAAACAAGTCTACTTTGAGAACAGCAAACCACCTGCATTCCTACCACAAACCCAAAAATTTTGAATAAAGTCTCCAGCTCCAATTTATTTGCTGACATAACAAAGATTGCATTCCAATCATGAACACTTCTGTGAAAGGACATCATCACACCGACCACAGCATCCTAATCTGTGGAAGTCTCAAAAAGATTTGAGGCACCACCCCTAGAGAGCCCTGCCCACTCCCATCTAATTACTTTCCACCAAAAGCCCCCACAACATCAGTAACTCCAACATGCTGCTTCATAAGTTCTTAAGGTTTTATCCTAGGCACATGTTCTATTTGGTGGTTTTGCTTGTATGATTATGTTAAGTTGGTATTTTTTTTTTTTTTTTTAATTGCATCAGCAAAAGATTCCAATGAAACTGAACACAGTAGTAAAATATCGGAGTTCTTATGCTGTTTAGCTAAAGAATGAATAGACCCTACCACAATTCAACAGGACCAAGTGAATTGAGTAATCCAAGGGGCTACCTAAGAGTGATTGTATCGAAGCTTCAATCCTAGAGCTCAACACAACTTTGAGCAAACTCAACAAGTTCTACATGCCAAGGAAATATGCCGAGCCTAAATCACAATTCTTTATGCGTTGAGAAGGTGAAAAATTGCTTTTGTTAACCATTCTATCAAAGAAATGCTTGTTGTAAAAAGCTTTTGATCTATCCTTTCAATTTGACCATTCGAAAATCAGACTGAACATCAGTTCTTTCTTAACCCTATCACAGAACTTGTTTCCAATATATTCTTGAAGATAGCAATTCCAGAAAGAAAACCCTATACAGTGTTATAGAGAGAGAGAGAGAGAGAGAGAGAGAGAGACCTGAAGAGAGGACCAAGCGAGATTGAGAAGCGAAGCAATCCAGAGCAAAACATAATAGGCGATAATCAAATGGGATCTACGATTGGAGAGTTTCTGGAAGTTCTTGTTGGCGTGATAAGCCAAGTAAGCAACGAAGAGAAGCGAAGGCAGAATCAGAAGAAAGCTGTACCAGAAACCATGGCAAGGACGGTGATGATCGTCTCCAGAAGGAACAATTTGATCAGATATGAATGATGATGAAGATGGAGAGAGAGAGGCTTGAATTTCTAGGTTTTGTTGGAGGAAGCGGTTCATTTCTTGGATCAAGAGAGAAGATTTGAGTTCATTTCTTGGATCAGATATGAATGATGATGCTGACACTGGGGAAACCCTAAAAGTCGCTCTTTTTGATTTTCGGTTTGCGACCCGGGGTGGGGGTTGCAAAGCAGCCATTAAACGACGACGTTTTCACCCTCCTCCCACCACCCATCTTTCCTTTTTTAAAATAATAACTGGAGATGCTAATGCACGGTGAACTTAAATATGCCCAGTTAAGTTAAAATGTAATAAATTATTTTTTTTAAAAAAATAACCCTACTATTGATTCTATCCCATACATTGACGGAAAACGATCCAAATAGTTCATAATAAAATAATTTTACTTAATATCACAATATAACTGAAAAAAAAAAGCATTAAAAAGTATATAAAATTTCTTTTATTCATCATTTTGTTCTTGTATTTTGAATAATTGTATTTTCATAGAAGAATTATTTAGGGTAGTTCTCACAATTCATTTGGGATGAGAAGAAGACAAAAAAAAAAAAAAAATGTAAAAGAAATAAAAAGAATAAAATGAGATGCAGGGGCTTATCTGATTTATCCTTAATTCGTACATTAGTCAATACATTTTCTATTGGAATACGTAAGTCAATACCATTATTCTAGCAAATGATATTCCCTAATAGTAGATGAGAACTCAGTTTTATTTTGGATAGTTATGCATGCAATATTTACTTAATTTAGTAAAAATTTGCTTAAACTAATGTTTTCATTTGCGGGTATGCCCCTATTTTTTTTCTTTTCTATATGTATGAAACAAGAAATGAACTTTTCAATGTCCACCATTTGCACCTTTCCTGAAACAGATATTGGTACTGCTGCAGCAATTTCAGATGGCTTAAATTGCAAGAAGTCAATGCCTGTGTTTATTTTCCACACTAGACACGAGTATAGATCAAACATTATTGATCATTACAGCCTTACAAATTTTATAAACAGAATAGCAGAAGGGAAAAGAGACCATAGACGGTGGAAACAATAAACAAGAGTGTCCTGGAAATAAGTTTTAGTAGAAGATAGCAGGTAGACACCATGTTTGGTGTTATATCATCATTACCATTACATAATTGGGTGCATCAGAGCACCTTTTACCAACAAAAGTTGCCCAGGTAATAAACAACATACAGTAGCACAGTCTTAGAAGTTGAACAGTAATTTGTTGGGCATTCTAAGGCCATTTTTCAAAAGTCACCATTACAAACTATTGAGATTGGGGCATCACAAAAGTTAACCAAGAAAATCAACCTAGTTTTGTTCTTTTGGCGCAGTTGTCATTTTTGCCATCACAGCCAATATTTTCAGCATTTTCTCCTTCTGCAAATTTATCCATCAGACAAAGTCGAGTTTTGGATTTACTGGTTCCTTCTCCTATATGGAACAGTATTTATTAGTTACAAAGTTCATGGGGAAAAAAATAGGCATACATTATATCTTGAGTTGAAGTTGTTACCTGAAGTTATAAGTTCCATGGTTTGTGTTTGATTAGTGATTGAAGAATCAACATCTGGATCTGCTCTGAGTTGAATAGGGCTGACAGAATCTTTAATTTCAGAATAGTATATAATAGTATACCGCTGCCTAGCACCAGCTGACTGTGTCTGGATTGGTTTGATATGTGCTAGAAATGTCTTTGTCTTGAGTTCTTTGTGCAGAGATTCAAGAGGAAGTTCAACATTCTGTGAGGAGCAAAGAGAAGTTAAGTATTCCTATGTTAATAGTAATTTTGTTACTTTAATTTTAGTACTGAAAAGGAACCTTGTTAAAGTGTTCCATGGCCTCAACCGCATTAAACGTGAGAATTCGCTCTGCTAAATCTCCAAAGATGGAAGCTGGCAAAACTCCAGTGCTATCACTTATGTCTAGATCAAACCGACATCTAAAGATAGAAGGGAAATTTTTAGCAAGGCAAATTCCATTGTATGAAACAAACGTTTTATTTAGTAAAAATCATGTATTAATTGCAAAGTGATAAGGAACCTTGGCACAGCAGAGTGTTTCTGTTTGCAAGAATTGCATGTGAATTCAACTCCATATTCTGATGTAGTCACTCGAAAGCATTTTTGACAACTCATATACCAATATTTTTGGAATATATGTTCAAAGGAGAACTGCACTTTCACCCAGGTTGTCTAAAAGTAAAAAAATAAAAAATAAAAAATAATAAAAATAAAAATAAAACAAAATAAATAAAAATGAAGCCAGAAGGCATTTTAGGGAAATATTTATGCATATTTAGAAATCACTGTTTTTTGTCACCTTTTGTGCTGGGCTGACATTACAAATTAAAGTGGTCTTGTGGTCTGATCTGAATGAAAGCTCAGGATTGTACTTGAAATAGGTCTTCTTATCAATTATTCCTGCAATTAACTTACTGTTTCTCATTGCCCTACAACAGAACTCAGTTTAGGTACTGCAAAACATGAATTAATTATATACAAAATTGCATGATAGTAAAGAATGAGCACAAGAAAACAAGGTGACTTGCTCTAACAAACCACTATTATCAACCAAAGGTTTTTGATTAGTTCTTTAAAATTGAACAAGACTAATTTTGACAACTCAAAAAAAATTATAAGTAAGATTTCTCTTTAACTATAAGTTTATTAAGAAAAATAAATTAGAATTTATATATGCAGGACTGTGATGAGGTATGATTTAATGATATAATAGACATGTAAGAAGTATTTAGTCCATGAAAAAAGAAAGAAAGGAAGTAGTAGAAAAGCAATGCTGTTGACACTTGTACTGATTACACAGAAAATACTAATATGTTTATCCTGATGATACAACAAAGTTTTGTTATTTTTAGCTAAAGTCATTATTATCGATCCTGGTGACACAGAAAAGCAAGTTGATTTGACAGTACAATAAACCTATAAGTTGAACAGTCAAATATTGGTTTTGCATGTGAATAAGAAGGACGAGAAGGGTTATTTGTATAAAACTAAAAGGAAAGTTCCAAGACATACGTCATATATAAGATGAGACAAACACAATATGTTAAAGTTATAAAAAACCTTTTACACCATTATAAGTCTAAAACAAGAACATGTCCAATTGGAGGTATAAGCACACATATTTACAGAAGTAATCATGCAATATAGTTAGAAATGATATGAATGAGTTAAGAATTGCACATGGATTTCAAGGGGGACTAACAATATTAAATAGAGAATAGCATACCACTGAAAAAAAAAGATGCACATCAAGAGGCAACAAGATATCCTTATAAAAAATGAGATAGTAGAATGAAAAATAATAGTTGGTTGATGTTGTTAAGCATTTTACCAGTTTTTCAGTTCTCTTGCATCTTGTACTGGTGGATCAATTAGAATTGCAGAATCAAACCAAGTTGAGAGTGCAACACCTATAATAACAAGAAAAAAAGTTCATTGTTAAATTGGCAAATGGAATAAAAAAGATATATACATACCATAATATTGGAGCGCAAAATTATGAACTAACCATTATAGTTGTTTACTTTTATCCTTCGAGCTATGATTACCGGATGGTTGTGTAGGTTAGTTAATAGAACTTGTCCTTCATTCTCCAGAAAAGTATCCCACAAAGATAGCAAAACTGTCTGCGCCTTAAATTTTATTGACCACAGGTTGTCATGAATTAATTTAACATCATAATTGAGTAAAAAATGAAGTAAATATTGTATTATAAAGTACAAAGTGAGTATAAGGTATAGAAGACACACTGTTCATTAAGAAGAACAAATTTCTGAACAATAGATTGTTTAGAGTTTTTAGTGATTGTTTTCTTCTCAAGTGCAGCAATCACCACTCCTAGTATATCTGTGAGAAGCAAAAAGCTGTATGTAAACTTAGAAATAAGGTAAGAAAGAAAAAATGTTTAGGTGTATAAATGCTCACCCACTGATTTGTTCTTGTCGTCCATGTAGTTTCCCATATCTGTAAACTTGGTGTAAGTGAATTTAACTGGCATCATGTCATCATGTTCATTGAGATGTTCAATAACAGTTTTACTGCTTATCACCCACTGCACAGTAAGTTCAGATGTCTGGAATTTGGGTGGGATAAGCCTGACTTCAGCATTGGAAACTTTGTACTTTTTGTATACTTGTAAGATTGGACTCATCGTAGCTATATCAGGATCGAAGATTATAGCTTCAACTTTTGAACCCTTTTGATTTAAAAAGAGACTAAATATATGGAAAAAGTGCAAAAATAAATAAAAGGTTAAAAAAGTAATAAAAGTCAACAGCCTGGATGCAGTGTTCATAGAACCTCTGAGTCATAGAAAATGAACTTTTGTTTTTTTGTTGGGGTTGTCATTGAGCTAGTCACTTGTTGTTTTTCTTGCACAGTTATCTTGCAAGACTAATTTTTTATCCCAGGAACAATATGCTTTATCTGCAATAGGTTAGACATTCTGGATGCACAAAAAACTACCAAAGATAAGTAAAAAGTAAAAGATATTGCTGTAATCAGATATCTAGATAACAAGTTAGCATGAGCATACCTTCAAATAAATAATCTATTGATTAGTTAACTCAAATATTTCACTAAAAACAACATTCCTGGTTTTGCAGTCTAGTTTTGTTCCATCAAAGGTTCCCAGAACAAGAAGTATTTTAACATTCTCCGAGGTTCTAGCTCTTGACAAGGCTACGTATAGTTGACCATGAGAAAAAACGGGCTCCTGCAAATATATACCAACATAGTCAAGAGTTTGTCCTTGAGATTTATTGATAGTCAATGCAAAACAAAGGCAAATAGGAAATTGAGTCCTTATAAATGGAACACCATTTCTTTCATGGTTAGAAGTCTGGAGAGGTATTCTTGGAATGAATACGATCTTTCCTTTATGGTGTCCAAAAGCAATTTTAGCAGAAATAGTCTGTTCACCAAGTTCTTTACATATGAGTCTAGTTCCATTGCACAGTCCTTCAGTAGGATTTAAATTTCTCATAAGAATGACATGACAACTTTTTTTTAAAAGGAGCTTATGAGGAGGAAGTCCTTTTGGATTCTGAGAATTAAGGAAGTCTTCATAGTCACCTTGCTGCCTCTGATCAACTGTTTTGTCTGAGCTAACATAAGTATAAAGATCTCCAGGAAATCTTTTAATCATGATATCATTTAGCTCATCAACCGAAGAGTTTTTTGGAGCAAGGATGCATCTATTGATCATTATATAAGGATCCTGAGCATAGGCATTCAAATCTGGGAAAACAGATTCTATCAACCTAATTCGAGAAAACAAAGTCAAGAAAAGGGGAAAAAAAAGTTGAAAGGGAAAAAAAATGAAATTCAACTGGAGATGTTTAAGGTTTTAACCTGTTCAAAGACAATTCTTTATTATGATAAGGAATTACCATTTTTTTGGGTAGAGTTACTTCACCATTGCTGTCAATAGGTTCTACTCCCTCACCAATTCTTAACAGAAATTGAGAAAATTCAGGATCTGTTGCAGCCCGCATGTTTTCTGTTAGCTTAAACTTATGAAGTTTAGTCCATAATGATGAATTAGGGAAGCTTGATTGCACCAGAATTTTCTTTGTCACTTTCTCAATAATAGGTAGAGTTTGTCGAAAATCACCGCCAAACACAACTGTTTTTCCACCAAAAGGTAGGTTAGAATCCATTATATCTCTAAGCAATTCATCAAATGCTTCTATCGTCTCTCGTTTAGCCATTGAAGCTTCATCCCATAAAATAAGCTTAGATTCAAAAAGCAACCTTGCAACACTACCTTGTTTGCTAAGCTAGCATGTTCTAGACTTTGAGAAGTCAAGTGGTATCTTAAATCTGGAATGTGCAGTGCGTCCTCCAGGAAGAATAGACGCAGCTATTCTAGATGTTGCCACTGCAATAGCTATATAACCTTGTGATCTCAAATTAGCAAGCAATGACCGGTACAAAAATGTTTTACCTGTGCCACCAGGACCGTCAATAAAAAAAGGCTGACCCTTTGAAGATAAACATGTATGCAAGATGAGATCATATGCATGCTTCTGTTCAGTATTTAACTTGGAAGATAGAAGTAAATCTTCTGCTGATATTTGTATGCTTCTTTCTGCTTCCATCTCCTTTGTGTAATGATGATCACATGCATTTTCCAGATCATATGAAATCAACTGATAGTCAGAAATAGTCTTTCCCATATGCTCAAGTGATCTGTTTATGTCTAGGAGAACTTTTCTTCTGATCTCACTGGCTGAGCAACTATAATGAGAATTACGATGTCGATAATCTTCAGAGAGTTATTGTTCAAATTTTTCCCACAACATCCTCGGATTAGTTGGAGAACAATACACAAGAAGCATTGCAAATAATAATCTAAGTGAAGCTGGCATTTCGAACGTAGCTGCTTCCTCAAGCGTTTCTTCTATATACGTATCAGATTGAAGTAGTCCAAACGCAAAGCAGCTTGTCTAAATGAACTCATCTTATTTCCATGGATGGTTAAGATATCATTAAACGATGTTGGTCTATGGATATGATTTAACAGTAATCTCAAATAACATCTTTCTCCCTCCACAGGACTAACACTGGCCATCCTACCTATAACTTTCTTGTGCCTTCTTTCTCCCCACTCTTTATATTTAGTGAACCAAACAAAATGCTGCGGAAAATCTTTATAGAGGCATTTTAGTGTCTGTGCTTTTGCATTGTTCTTGTTCATGTTGAAAAACTCAGTCAACATAGTTTTTGAAAGATCAACTTTTGTCAACAACTGCAGTAGATCGGAATTATTGTGAAACGAAACCAATTGTTGATTTGGTAGGTGAACTTGGAGAGTGTGCACTGATGGTGTCATCTCATTGAGGTGGAATTCATATATGTGCCAAAAGGCTTCTGGAGGTGAAATATATCTTCCCTGCTGAAACTCTTTAATTTCATCAATAGCAGAAGCACTATCCTGAGTTAACACTAACTAAATCATGGCCTTTGAAAACATATTTGTATAAGTACTTGACCAGCTTAACTATAGAGCAAATTTCAACATTGATGTGACAATCAAGCTGCGCCAAAAGATAGTGACTGTAAGGAACAACCCATCTGTTATCTAGGGTATGCCTACGAACTGTTATTTTTCTGCCATCATCTCTTCTCCTATAATGTAGGTAAGCATTCTCAGCATGCGTCATTTGTGCACAAAATTCTTTGGGATAGTGATTTTTACATGCACCATTTTTCATACAGGGACACTTCTAATCCATATCTCCACAAGGTCCATGAATCATATGTTTTATAACAAGAGAATACAAATGAGAGTATTGGACTCTATCTAGTATCTCAGCACACACCACCCTATCATATGATTCTGGATTTAGCAACCTGAACTCTGGTTTTAAAATCAATAGTAAGTGAGCATTTGGAAAGCCTCGTTTTTTAAATTCGATCACATAGGCACATGCTGCCACTTCACCCAAAATTTGTCTATTCAAGAGTTCATGCTTTAGCATTTCAAATCTAGCTCTAAATACTCTTGCTAGGAGATCTGGCCTGTCCTGTGGCTTCTCATGGTACCTTAAATTGTCTTGAATTTCTTTCCATGTTGGATTGCATGTCATCGTGAGAAATATATCAGGTTTACCATACCTTTGCACCAAAAGCCATTGCATCAAGATAGCGCCATCTCATGTCTCTTGGACCACCTATAAAAGAAGCCGGTAATATTATCCTACGGCCAATGTTGCAGCCTTCAGTTTGACCCATAGAAACACTATCTAAGATTCCTTGAAGCATCTCTGTACGTATTGTAATCTGTTGGTTCCTACAAAAATCGAGCCTAGATGTTTCTATTTTAACATAGGAATCAACCGAAAATTGTTGTAGCAATCTAAGAGAATGTAGCAGCATTGATTCATCATTCTCTCTCATTTGAAATCTATAACAATAATACTCCCTTGCCGAGACTGCATCACCAGAATTTTTTCTATGATTGGCAACTACACTAAAAGAAAAGTATTACCATTTTAATAAAAAGAAAGGAAGACGTTTTGTGATTGGTAAATTTTATATACTCTAATGAGCAAGAAATCTACTTGCCTCTCTCCTCCAAATGTAACAAGGTCGATGGTTCGTCTAATGTGAATGAATCAACTCGAAGATGATCTTCTTCACAATGATCACTTGCTCGTTTCTTCTTTCGAGTTCTCTTGATGCCGTGGTGCCATCCACATTCACCACGAGGAAAAAGAATAGGGTACTGTAAGGGGTCATAACAGCCATAATAATGCTGAATTCTATGGGTAATGTTTGAATGAGTATAGACCTGAATATGCACACGTCTATCAACCGATTCATTTGCATCTTCAGTCCATATTGCTGCAACTTGGGATACTGAAGGTAGGTTATAAACTCGCTGGTCCAAGATAGGGCAGCAGTTCAGCACAATGTTATGGCTTGCAATATTGGGAACATCTCTAAGATTTTTAAAAAAATTAGCATAGGCATTGTTTAAAAGAATTTGCATGAGCAGCTTCAAAGTGCTTTCTCTCAACTTATCTGAACTTTCAATCCTCTTTGCTAACTCTTCATCAGTATCAAAGAAATAGAATTGAATACCACATGGTTTTTCACCTGACTGCATCAATCTGTTGAGAAAGTGATATACCTGACCTTGGACACGAAAGGTATAAATGCCTTTTGTATTTTTTGTTAATTCTGAATCATAACGTGCAGCAAAAGATGTAAAGGCGAAGTTATTGTTATATGTACGGACATTCTTCCTAAAATGAGCACTCTCCTAATCATTTTTGGTAAAGAGGCATTTAAGGTCGTAAGGCATTGGTGGAGAAACAATTGAAACTTCACCTCCAGAGCAACAAAAATTAGGAGGCTCAAGATAAAACCTCTTAGCACCACAGTGTTCACAATCAGGAACATTGGGAAGAACCAAAGATTCTTGAGGTATATCATCGATCAGGGAAATATTTTGTCATTTAGCTCGCCTGCGCCTTGCTGTGCTTACTTATATACATTCAGCGAAGAACATACTAAGTTAGTTCCTCATTTAGAAGGTAGGACAAAAATGTGGGAAGAGTCAGAAAGCAAATCCCAAAAAGTAGACAGCAACCTGAGATTTGCCTTCTCGTACATCGGGGGGGACGATGGTCTACTTGAATAGGCAAAACTTCAGCTGGGATTTCAACACAATCTCTTTTATTTCTCCATCTACAATAGCTTTGCTGATCTTCCTTCAAACTATTCCCATGAACAGAAAGGCTTTCTGCAATTTTGGGAAATCATTGGTTTAGACAAGTCACCTTGAAGGGATATATAATTGTGGCCACCAAGTCTTTTGAGTACCCATTGACTACTTAGCTCCAAATTACCCCAACAATTAAAAAAGATGGAGAGAGAGTAGCGAAAATGCAAAAGTAAAATTTTACCTTTAGAACAACTCACTAAAGCATGAGATTGTGTCTAAGGAAACAACTTTTCAATGCAAAGATTGCAGTTGTTTTGGTTATTCAGTTCACAGATACTGTTTGATTGATCAAACAGTTTGGAAGATTCAAAACAGTTAAAATCAGTTTTTGATGCACAAACATCAGTTTGAACATCAAGAGAGTTAAAGTCAATATTTTTTCTTTTGTGAGTAGCTGGTGACCTTCGACACTCCATTTGATCTAGGTTATCAATATAGTGAGAGCCTGCAGGTGACAAACATAGGCAAGCTTATATGGCAGGAAATAACAACCAGGAGTGACACGAAGAAAGATACCTTCACGAGGAACGGTTGCTGGTACTAAAGGCACTCTTCGGCAAGAAGAAGAAGATGGATATATGTAAGGAGTGAAATTTGTAGACAGATGCGAGGAAATATTTCATCCCCTCGTCAACAGCAACAGAAGTGTTGGTGGTAGACAACGGATTTATATTTTCCACTACATTGGTATTTAAACCGATTCTGTCTACGCTATGAAGCGGCCTAGTAAAACCATCAGGAAATGAAACACTAGATTCCACAAAACCAAGTGGAACTTTATCGGCACAAGAACGCAGCTGTTCCTCCATTTTTTTTTGAAGTCCTAGCTTCTCTTTGTCGGCACAAAAGGTCTGTTTTTGCAGAGGTGGCATTTCTGCATACTTCTTACGGCGCAGCACATTTTTATCCATCTTATTCAACACAACAAAAATTATGGAATGCCATAATAGTTTAAAAACACAGAAGAATAATTTGATTTGGTTTCAAACAGCCACGACATAACAACCATCTCAAAAGAAAAGCCAAAGAAAGCACAAGTAGAATATATGGCAGGAAAAAAAACATAATGGAACTAAAAACCAAAAGAAAGAAAGCTTCCTGCCACATCACAAGATATAACAACAGTGCACCAAAGAAAGAAAACCCTTTTTTTTTTCTGTGAAAGATAGAAGCACCACAAATTACCTGTGGGAAATGACCGACTGACCAATCGTAGGAATCTCAAATCTGGTTTCACTTTTTCTTGACAGTTTGAGTTCATTTGACTATGCGACAATCGAGATGATGGTACATTATTGAAAGAATTGGCCATATCGCCCCGATTTATCGATGTGATCTATCTCCCCGAACGGGCCATGTCGTCCCGATTTACCAACGGGATCTATTTCCTCGAATGAGCCTATGTCACCCTAATCTACTGATGAAATTTATCTCTCCGAATGGGTCTATGCCGCCCTCAATTATCCGACCTGTCGGTCTCTCCATCGTTCGGCTTGTCGGCCTCTCAATCTCTTGTCAGTCTCTTGACTCCCTGATCGTTTGATTTTTCGACCTGTCGGTCTCTCTATCGTTAGACCTATCGGCATCTCAATCTCTTGTCAGTCTCTTGATTCCCTGATCGTTTGATTTTTCGACCTGTCAGTCTCTCCATCATTCGGCCTGTCGGCCTCTCAATCTCTTGTCAGTCTCTTGACTCCCGAATCATTTGATTTTTCGATCTGTCGGTCTCTCTATTGTTAGACCTGTCGGCCCCTCTATCTAAAAGCTTCCTATCACTCGGAGGGTCTAAATCTTCCAATTTCTATCATTTGTATGCATCATCAATAGGGGATGGAATTCGCTCGATGGGTGGACGCGACCCACTACTTAAAGATTTTCTATCGTTTGAAGGATTTAATTCGCCCAACTTCTATCATTCGTACGCGTCGTCAATAGGGGATCAAACTCTCCGGACGGATGGACGCGACCCATCTATTTAAAGATTTCCTATTATTCGGAGGGTTTAAGTTGCCAAGGTTTTGTTGTTCGTACACGTCGTCAATAGGGGATGAAACTCTCCGGACGGATGGACGCGGCCCATCTACTTAAAGATTTTCTACCGCTCGGAGGGTCTAAGTCGCCCAATTTTTATCGTTCGTACGCGTCGTCAATAGAGGATGGAACTCTCCGGACAGGTGAATGCGACCCATCTACTTAAAGATTTCCTATCGCTCGGAGGAACTAAGTCGCTCAGCTTCTATTGTTCGTACGCGTTGTCAATAGGGGGATGGAACTCTCCGGACGGGTGGACGCGGCTCATCTACTTAAAGATTTCCTATCGTTCAGAAAGTCTAAGTCGCCCAACATTTATCGTTCACACACGTCGTCAATAGGGGATGAAACTATCTGAACGGGTGGACGCGGTCTATCTTGTCACGCCCCGATCCTCAGATCGACCACGCGACAACCGCCGCGTCGTCTCGGTACATGGGTAAAGCCTCCCCATCCACCGGGACTCCGCAAGGCTATCAAATTCACCATAATTCAACAACAAGAAATCATAAAATCATTCCACATGCAAAGAGCCCATCCGGCTCATTCCTGGATGTACAACCACACGCATTAACACACATCGGGGAGTGGGATCCTGTACATGCACTCATACATTAGCATACATCGGAGAGTGGGAACCTATACATGCACGGGTACACAGCAACACACAACGGGGAGCGGGGACCTGTACATGCAGGCATGCAACGTGACCATCCTGGCCACTTTGAAAGCATTTAACAAACAAGAAGTCCCAAAACATAGCCGTAGGATTTTACCAACACGTACCCGAGGAAAACAAGCCGGTATCGGTAAAATCCTAACGGTATGAGTTGTACAGAACTTCACAAAATCAAAGAAAAAGCATTGAAATTAGAATTTACGGTCCAAATGTCCCAAGTACATATATATACGGTTTTCCAACACTAGAGAAATCAAAAGAAATAAAAACAAATCAAAAATCGTCGGATTTTATCAATACTTGCCAACTACTCGGCCAAGATCAATAAAATCCGCACGACACGGAATGTCTGACTTCCCTTTCCATGGTTGGGAAGCTACCAATCTCCCAAAAATAATCCCGCACATCAAGTACCTATCTCAGATGCCAAAAATACTGCACAAGCTCCGTCCAAGTAGTCTCCCACTAAGTCTCGTCCGAAAAATGGGAGGAGAGAGGGGTGAGTATAGGGGTATACTCGGTGAGTGGAGTGCAATGGTGCATTTGTGCTAATAAATAAGGTGTGAATGTGGGGCCAAAGCATATCTCATAAATCATTTCATATACACAAAATCATTTCAATAAATCACATTTCATAAATATGCATCCATATCAATCATCTTTTCATAAAAATCCTGGGGTTCCATCGAAATATGCTTCCGTCTCGGGGGCCAAACCCAGACGAAAATCCGCCAAGGGTTTTACTATCCAATATCTCAAAACAAACCCCCTTCCTTGGCGTTGGCTCGTGCCTCACCGGGGTGCACCGGTATATAGCACGACTTTTGCAGAGGGAGGGACGTCTACTCCCCCGCACATCTAAACCTCAAACCACGTCACCCCGTCGGGTCGCTCCGTGGTAGGTATATGACTATAGCCATCTACAAGACCCTTCATTTCACAATCAATCCATTTTTCAACAATGTGCCATGATTTCCACAAACAATCCATAATTTCATGCCAAATCAGTTCATCAATCAATATCAAATATCACATGGCACAAAAGCATTTATAAACACAATGGATGCATTCATATTTCATAATCCGAGTCGATGACCCACAATCACAAAATAATTAACATAAATCATGTAAAATCTTTCAAAAATCATTTCTAAAGCAATTTTAAAACAGGTTTCTTATTTACGAACACAATGAACCGTCCACTCACCTCCAGAGAGGGTAATCACTCTCAAATTCTCAATCAAATCCGAATCGACCCCTTTTTCAATCCGCAATCGAGTAACCTATGCAAACATTGCAATTATCGTCAAATAAAATCTCTATATCACGGTTTTCACATTTTCCTCATTTAATTCACCCTTAATTTCACATCCACTATTTCTAATTACTGATTTCATCACCCAAAACTCATTTATGTCTCAAATGAACTTTAATTGCCAATCTTTCCTAATTTTTCCAAATTTATTCCAATTTCACATTAAATCTCAGAAAATCGCATCGTATACGAATCTCACACATTTCAGAACATATATATTATCATTTCTACCTAATTTCAACAAAAATCATGCGAATTACTGAAGGGATTGAAAATCCCTCACCTAGGGTTTTTGTAGTTCGCAAATCTTCGTTCCAATTGCCTGTTCAGTCCATTCTAAGATCTGCAAAGTGTTCAATTTCGAGATTAGGGTCAGAAATTTAATTTGATTACTGTGGAAATTTCGAAACCCTAGCTTTACCTTCGCAGAGGGTGGTTCCGGGGTCGACCTAGGACTGTCAAGGGATCTCAAGGTTGCGCCGGGTTGCTTGTTGACAAAGAAGGGAGCTCACAGTGAGCTCTGCAAACGAGCAACGAAGGGAGGCAGGGGATGTTCTGCCATCGCGCGCACGGGAGGAAAGGAGAGAACTTCGTTCGCGTGCGGGAAGAGAAGAAAGAAGGGAATCGCCCGCTCGTGTGAGGAAGAGAGCGACTGAGAGACTGAAACGAGACTGCGAGAGAGAGAGAGATGTGAGTAATGGAGAGAGACCGAGAACAACCGCGGAATAGAGGAAGAAACCGAGAGATGTTACCTGCAGTGGTTCGCGGTGGGGGTCACGGTGGCGGTTGCAGCGGTGAAGGAAGGCGGTGGTGATCAATTCGCGGAGGAGAGACGAGGGAGGGAGAACCGAGCTCGCGGGAGAGAGAGGAGGGAGAGAGAATGTCGAAAAGAGAGAGGGATTAGGGTTTTCACCCTAATCTCTTTACATTTGGGGGAGATGCTGCGTTTCACCCCGAAACGCCGCACCTTCTCCTCTCTCCTTCTCTCTGTCTTTTTTTTTTTTTTTTTTTTTTTTTTTTATTTTCTGGTATTACAACTCTTAACCCCCTAAAAACAAATTTCGTCCTCGAAATTTATAACGATAAAGTTTATACATCAAACAAATAGGGTATTGTTTTTGCTTTAGTTTCTTCAGTCTCCCAAATTTCCTAAAATTTAGTTTGTGATAAGTTTCTTAGGAATTCACTTTCGTCTCAATTGTACAAGTACTTGATTGTCCTTTCGAAATTTCCTAGATATCTTATTTTGATTTGTTCAACCCTCCAAGCAATATATCTGTAAGCGCCTAAGCCTATTCTTATTCTCATTTACAGCTATGTAATTGCTTACTCGCAAATCATGATATCTGAATGCATCGTATATATGTATGCACGCTTATCACCTACACTCACCACCATATTGATAACAAAGTCTCCAATCCACCAATTTCAAACTACAAATACATTATCATACTCTATAGTATCTCCCAAAGTATTGATAGCAAAACTTGTCTTATTCCAATATGAGTATTTGGTAGGTGGTATTCATTGAGATTGAGATTCCTTTAATTTCCTTTTTCACATTACAGCAATTAAATTATAAAAATCAATAGTCTCTGAATCACCTTGTTTGTTCTAAAACCTTGAAACCTTGGATATAAAAGGAGCAACACTTTCTCGATTAACACATTCCTCAACAACAATTGGAATAGGTCTCTACCTTATATCTGCTACAAAGCATTGTAAAAGATCAAAACTGAAGTCTTTAATACACATACCACAAATATCTGAAAATACTATCATTGAACTCGACCAATTCAATATACCTCAAAATTTCATTTACAGACTTTCTTACTCCTAAATGGTGCTCAAGTAACCATGCATAAACATTTCTGCCTAGATGCTTATAAAATTCACTATTTCAGCTAGAATGGTCCATATAAGCTCATGCTTCCTTTTAAAGGATAACTATACCCCAATTTAATAGACTTCACTTAAAATGGTTATCTAAGGAACTCTAAATCACTGCAGTTGACTGAAACACTAAAGAAATCTCACTACAATATATAAATCCCGTAAAGACTCGTCATATTAATTTCTCCAAGGTGAATGCATCAAGCAATTAGGAAACTTGTCACTGGCTTTCCATCTTCTCAAATGTTCAAACTAGACAACAAAGCTTCTTGTTATCAAGATCACTTAAGATTAAAATTCTTTTCTAAGATGCTGCTCATCCAATAAAAACAATGTCCATTATGAATATTATTTTTCTAAATAACCATCGAAACAAAAGGCTTTCTGTCACGCCCCGATCCTCGGATCGACCACGCAACAGCCGCCGCGAAATCTCGGTATACGGGCAGAACCTCCCCATATACCGGAACTCCGCAAGGCTACAAAGACAGCACCACAGTTCTTTCCATACATCAATCATCAAAATAGAAAACATCACATAACAAAACACATGCAAGGACACATCCGGTCCATCCCTGTACACACGAGCACACATCGGGGAGAGGGAACCTGTACATGCGCATTTACACATCAACACACAATCGGGGAGAGGGAACCTGTGCATGCACGGCACACAATATGGCCATCCAAGCCATTTCAAAGTTCACAGTATAAGGAAAGCACTTAACAAACAGGAAGTCCCAAAACATAGCCGTAAGATCTTACTAACACTCGCCTGAAGAATCAAGCAAACGTCCGTAAGATCCAAACGATATGAGTTGTCCAAGACTTCGTGAAATCGAAAGAAAATAACCATTCTCAATATTACAAACCAAATGTCCCACTCAAAAATGAGTTTTTACCAAAACTAGGAGGGAAAGAAAGTAAACAACAACCACGTAGGGATTCCATCAATACTTGTTCCTATACGAGACACAAGTATCAATTAAATCCGTACCAAAAAGAATTGTACAAGTCTTCCTTTCCATGGAATTCAGTTCAAACCAAAATGACTATACATCTCTATGTATACCTACAAAAGCCAGTGGTAGGCCCTCCCCAAGCTCCAATCTTCACAAATCTAATCTTCCTCTGAAAAATGTTAAAGAGTGGGGTGAGTATTATAAATACCCGGTGAGTGGAGTGCAATGGCATGATTGTGTAATAAATAAGGGGTGAAAGTGGGGAATGTCAAAGCATACTTCAAACATCATTTTCATATCCAAACATTTCAGTAATTCAACATCATTTATAAAATATGCATCCATATCAAACATTTTCTCAGAAAATCATAAGGGTCCCATCGAAAACACTTCCGTCTCAGGGCGGCCAAACCCCAGACGAAAGCCCGCCAAGGGTTTTTCTATCCAATGTCTCAAAACAAACCCCCTTCCTTGGCGTTGGCTCGAACCTCACCGGGGTGCAATCCGGATAGTCCGACGTGGCAGGCGAGGCCGCATACCTCTCTCGCATATAATACCCCAATCCACGTCACCCCGTCGGGTCGCCTCCGTGGGGGGGAATGACTATAGCCATTTCTCTCGTGCACCATCATTTCACAATCATCAATTCACAATACCATAATTTCTCAATCATTCAAATTTCCATCCATGTGCCACATTTTATCAATTCAATCCGAAATTCATGCTACAAGCATTTACCATTCAAGTAACCAAGACAAATGGCACAAATTCATGTAAAATCACATAGGATGCATTCATAATTCAAATTCTCGTTTCAGACATCCCACAATCACAAATCATTTCATATAAATCATGTGAAAATCATTCAAAATCATTTATCAAAGAATTTTAAGACATTTTGCTTATTTACTACACAACGATCCGTCCACTCACCTCTAGGGAGGGTATTCACTCCCTATTTTCGAAATCAACTCAAAAAGACTCCCTCGAGTCTCCAAAGGTCAACCTAGACCAATCAACACGAATCATCATCAATTAAGGCTCTATAAAAGGGTTTTCTAATTTCCCTTTTATTTAAAATAGCTTAAATTTACACAACCACGTTCTTACACTTTCATTTCATCAATTTAGGATCATTTCAAATCACCGACGACTTTAAATTTACAATATTCCTCAATTTTACCAATTTTCTCCCGAATTACATAATCCTGATTTAATTCATTCCAATTTCAATTCAAATCTCAAGAACAACTACGCAAATCAATCAAACAAAACTCTAATACTATCTACGACATTCTATCATGCTTCACAGACAAATTTATATCAAATTCTAGACCTAACTTCCATCATTTCATACAGACTTTCAAGAATAACGCATTTCCTACGGATCTAGCATATTTTTAGAATATATCCACACTTATTCTCAACCTAAATTAGACAAATAATCTGAGTATTGAAGGGATTGAAAATCCCTCACCTAGGGTGTTTTGCAGTTCGCAACCTTCGTCAAACTGTCTTCTCATTCCATTCGAAACCTGCAAAGCTCCCAATTTAAAGTCAATTTCAGGAATCTAAAGTTAATTTTTAAGAAAATTTGAAACCCTAAAATTTGGGTTAGGGACTGGACCTCACCTATGCAGACCGATCTCACAGCCGCAGCTAGGGTTTTCAAAGTCTGCCGTTTTGGGCTCTGCAAGAGTGGCAGAAAGCACACGAGCAAGGATGGAGCTGGAGTCGCGCGCGGAAGCGGTCGCGCGGCCGCGGCTCGCGCAGAAGGGACGGTCGAGTTCGGCGCGCGCAGAAGGGGCCGTCGTCTCGCCGGGTCACGCACTGTCGCGTGCGCAGTCGTGCGGGCAAGGAGCTATCGCGCGCGTAGGGAGAGTCGTCTGTCGCGCGAGAGAGAAGAATAGAGAGAGGCAGAGATGGTGGTCAGATGAGAGAGAGATGGTGCGGGACAGGCTCGCGGTGGCGAAGTTGGGTTGTGCGCGGTGGAGGAGCGATCGATCATGGAGGGTGAGGTCTAGATGGCAAACAGGGGGATCGCGAAGGGAGAGAGACGCGCGGGCAGAAACAGAGAGAGAAATAGAGAGTGAGTAGAGGGAGAGAGACGACGGTGGTGGTGGCTTGCGGTGGTTTGCGGTGAGGGAGAGAAACGGAGTGCGCGACTACGCGGGAGGGAGAGAGCAGAGAGAGATTCGGGAGTGAGTGAGAGACGAAGGAGGGAGAAGGAAGAGGGATTAGGGCTAAAAGCCCTAATCCTCATTTGGGGCAAAACGCAGCGTTTTGCTGCGTTTTGTCCCCCCTCCTTTTTTTTTTTTTTTTTTTTTTTTTTATATACCAATATATTTATATTTATTTTTATATTCTTACTATAATGAAATTTTAAATTTACCTAAAATAGAATCCACTACGAATTTACGACTCGGCATTTTAATTATACCAAAAATTTTAAAATTAAAACCCCAAAATCGAAAATCGATAAAATTCGAAATTTTCTACTTTATGATAGAAATATTTACAAAATACTCAACGTCGAGTTTCCGGTATTACAACTCTTAACCCCCTAAAAAAAAATTTCGTCCTCGAAATTTAAAAGTATACTCTATATTAAGATGTGTTTATTACTTTCTCATAGTATCTTCGGGTTCTCAAATCTCTTCGTCCACCTATTCGTTTTCGTATTAGACCCTTAACAATAGGGTATTGCCCGTTCCGCAATCTCCTACACCTAGGCCCAAAATCAAGATATGAATCGAGAGTCACAATCGTATGCAATTGACACCGAAATCCTGTGGTGCCTTACAATCTCCGCCATATACATTTTGGCCAACCTCTTTAGAGAGTAAACTCAATAGAATCATGCGACTTGAAATTTGTGCTCTATCTAAACTTAAACCTCTACTTGAGTTCAATTTCTTTTTTATCTAAACTATCTTAAATATTACTCATAAACCTCACTTTGCTTATGGATCTATCTTGTAACGTTTCCTATATTCGATCCCTTCAACTTTAACTCACTTAATCAACCTCATCCACTTTTCACTCAACTTTAATTAACTCAAAGACTCCATTCTGATAGAAATTGGAAAAATAAAATCCTAATTACTTGGATCTCTCTCATAACTAAATCAAGATTCTATTCTTCCATGTTTGAGTCTTTTAAGAACAGTTTACTAAAATAAAAAGTCACAAATAGTGAAAAAAAATTCTGAATATACCCCTTTCAATTTCTTTCTAAAAATCCAACTGCTCATTATTATATGAAAGGATCTCCCAACATGAGTAGCAATAAGTCTTTCCTAGGGTTACAAACAAACCTTTCATTAAACAAAGCCACGTCACCAAAACGATTAAATCAACAAAACATATCCTAGCTACATATAAATCTTCTCATTGCATTATCGTACAAAATCTCTCTACTATCAATCATTCTCTTCAAAGTAATATTAATTCACCAAACAAAATAAAAGACCAACTGAAGCGAATCATTTTCAGCACAGGTACCTACCTTTGTAAGTCTCATTTAATAATACTATCGTGTTTCACTAGTTATGCATATCTGTGCTTTTTAGAATCTGACTTTAGCCGTTGCTAGAAATCAAAATTCATGTTTCGAATCTAAGATTCTTCTAAAGAATATTAGGAAGAACTGGGGTAAGCATGGAAATTTTTAGTGAATAGACGGCATGATATATTGAGCATGAATGAAGGGTGAAAGTGGTTGTGCCAAACACATATATCAAAATTCATTTCCGTGTAATGCCAAAATCATTTGTAATAACATAAATTTATATCAAATTTTCCATGACTCATATTCTCCAATTCAATAAACAATTTTATATTTTCCTTTCAATAACTTTCGGGTCTGTCCAAAATCACTCTCCTACCCAGCCTTTGCCACGCTGCCTCCATGGCCTCGATCCGTGGCAAAACTTAGTCATTATTGATTTTCCAACACCATGTTCCCAAGCTTAAGTTATCAATCGATTCACAATCTCAAATATAAGATATAGCTATTCTTCAAAATTCACATGAGTATCCAAATGTAACGAATGCAAATAGTTTAATATTCAAAGTCATGAGTCATGGATATTTTGCCATTTCATTTCGTGCACACCACACTCACAAAATATTTTAATCCTCTTTTAAAATTTATTTCACAAATCAATTTTGAATCCATTTGCAAAGTCATTTCAAAAATCAATTTATAATTCATAATTGAAAACAATTAACCCATTCATATGCATTAAAGCCGTCCATTCACATCTCCTATAAGAGAGTTAACCAAATTATCAACGAGTTGATCCAAACATCTCTAAATTTGGAAACAACTCAACTAAAAATCTCGATGAGTTGACCACCAATGAATAATACTATATGTTTATGGAAAAAGAGTCAAATGACAATTTCTATCAATTTCAATCAAGGTATATAATTATCACTAACACCATGAATATCTCAAAACATCAAAATCATCTCTCCTTAAATTCATTATCATGCAATCATGATCACTTAATATTTATATCCAAATCTCTAAATCATCAAGTTCAAGTTCTAAGGAATTTACCTGACAAACTAATGTCCTCCATGACAAGAAATTTTGTCATACTCAATATACTAAACAAACCCTTGCATCTCTATTAAAAAAAATATCAAATTCATGTTGTAAATTTCCCTATCTAACTTTATGACAGATCGCACTTATTAACCAACACAACTAAGCATTCCCTTTTATGCCAATAATTAACAGTAACATTATCTTCACAATACAAATATCCACTCAAATCATTAAAATTTTCCATATCGGTCACAGGCAATAGGAAGAAACTTTCTAACAATTTATGTCAATATCATTTCAGTTTATCCTTACCAACCTTTCCTTCGTTCTATCTAATATACTAAATTTGCATTCATATGGTTCTAATAGAGTTCTCATGTCCATGATTAAAAAATTTCGAACTCCCACTATTTAGGGGAAAAGAAATAATTGATACCGGCTCTAGTATTTCAATCCCTAACCACGAATCACTTGGCCATTGCTTGTTTAAGAAGAAATATCCATTTTTCCAATGTTAAATTGTCTAGAAGAAATATCCATAAATTCCTTTTAGAAATATCCATTTGTTTATTAGCGCCTTGAAGGCAGATTTGCCAGGTTTTCCTCATATTAGAATCCTTTGAACACAATTTCTAAATAAAATACTCCAAACTTTTCGACATTTAAATCTTCTTGAATCTAACAAACTCAACCAATTTTGAACTATAAATTTCAATGTGCACACTTCCTTTACTATCCAATCTACAGCCTCATTACAACCTTTCCTTCTTCCGATTGTAGGAAACCCTACCATAGTCACGGCATCACATTTGTAACTTTTCATGTCATCATTTCAATCTAATCCTTCACCACCACCGTGCTATCAAGACTCCACTACTAGGAACACTCCTCAAAGTGCCCTCTAAATGAACCCCTAATGGCCAAGTCCTTTTAAATCTCAAATATACTCTTTTATCATGCTTCTTAGCAAAATGAACCACTTAATAAGCCACTAAAACCAGATGTAGAATCTATCTTCAATAAAAACACCCTAATTATTAAATTATAGATAATAGTATCACCGAGTACCGTACGCAATCTACTAGCAAGAATCTTAACCACAACTCAATAAAGAGGTGAAATCAAGATATATGATGACTATAATTAATATGTAGAGGTGTGTAGGAGGAATCTCATTCGGTTCCTCAATTTTCGTCTATGAGGGATAGTTCTACGAAGAAGAGTCAAATCTCAGCAAATAGAATAGGAATTGAACCGGGTATTTAACCCCCTAAAAATGAACATTCCTATCCTCCTAAGAAATCCATTGAAGACTTGTACATTCTCAAAAACACCTTTTTCAAAAACCAAATACTTCAAAGTCTTTAGAAACTTTTCGGGACATTTGGAAACAATTTAAAACATTCAAAAACCAATAAACTTTTAAAATTGTGAGCCTAAGCTCTGATACCACTAAAGCTGTCACGCCCGATCCTCGGATCGACCACGCAACAGCCGGGCCGGGAATCTCGGTATACGGGCAGAACCTCCCCATATACCGGAACTCCGCAAGGCTACAAAGACAGCACCACAGTTCTTTCCATACATCAATCATCAAAATAGAAAACATCACATAACAAAACACATGCAAGGACACATCCGGTCCATCCCTGTACACACGAGCACACATCGGGGAGAGGGAACCTGTACATGCGCATTTACACATCAACACACAATCGGGGAGAGGGAACCTGTGCATGCACGGCACACAATATGGCCATCCAAGCCATTTCAAAGTTCACAAAGATAAGGAAAGCACTTAACAAACAGGAAGTCTCAAAACATAGCCGTAAGATCTTACTAACACTCGCCTGAAGAATCAAGCAAACGTCCGTAAGATCCAAACGATATGAGTTGTCCAAGACTTCGTGAAATCGAAAGAAAATAACCATTCTCAATATTACAAACCAAATGTCCCACTCAAAAATGAGTTTTTACCAAAACTAGGAGGGAAAGAAAGTAAACAACAACCACGTAGGGATTCCATCAATACTTGTTCCTATACAGACACAAGTATCAATTAAATCCGTACCAAAAAAGAATTGTACAAGTCTTCCTTTCCATGGAATTCAGTTCAAACCAAAATGACTATACATCTCTATGTATACCTACAAAAGCCACTGGTAGGCCCTCCCCAAGCTCCAATCTTCACAAATCTAATCTTCCTCAGAAAAATGTTAAAGAGTGGGGTGAGTATTATAAATACTCAGTGAGTGGAGTGCAATGGCATGATTGTGTAATAAATAAGGGGTGAAAGTGGGGAATGTCAAAGCATACTTCAAACATCATTTTCATATCCAAACATTTCAGTAATTCAACATCATTTATAAAATATGCATCCATATCAAACATTTTCTCGAAAATCATAAGGGTCCCATCGAAAACACTTCCGTCTCAGGGCGGCCAAACCCAGACGAAAGCCCGCCAAGGGTTTTTCTATCCAATGTCTCAAAACAAACCCCCTTCCTTGGCGTTGGCTCGAACCTCACCGGGGTGCAATCCGGATAGTCCGACGTGGCAGAGCAGAGGCCGCATACCTCTCTCGCATATAATACCCCAATCCACGTCACCCCGTCGGGTCGCTCCGTGGGGGGGAATGACTATAGCCATTTCTCTCGTGCACCATCATTTCACAATCATCAATTCACAATACCATAATTTCTCAATCATTCAAATTTCCATCCATGTGCCACATTTTATCAATTCAATCTGAAATTCATGCTACAAGCATTTACCATTCAAGTAACCAAGACAAATGGCACAAATTCATGTAAAATCACATAGGATGCATTCATAATTCAAATTCTCGTTTCCGACATCCCACAATCACAAATCATTTCATATAAATCATGTGAAAATCATTCAAAATCATTTATCAAAGAATTTTAAGACATTTTGCTTATTTACTACACAACGATCCGTCCACTCACCTCTAGGGAGGGTATTCACTCCCTATTTTCGAAATCAACTCAAAAAGACTCTCTCGAGTCTCCAAAGGTCAACCTAGACCAATCAACACGAATCATCATCAATTAAGGCTCTATAAAAGGGTTTTCTAATTTCCCTTTTATTTAAAATAGCTTAAATTTACACAACCACGTTCTTACACTTTCATTTCATCAATTTAGGATCATTTCAAATCACCGACGACTTTAAATTTACAATATTCCTCAATTTTACCAATTTTCTCCCGAATTACATAATCCCGATTTAATTCATTCCAATTTCAATTCAAATCTCAAGAACAACTACGCAAATCAATCAAACAAAACTCTAATACTATCTACGACATTCTATCATGCTTCGCAGACAAATTTATATCAAATTCTAGACCTAACTTCCATCATTTCATACAGACTTTCAAGAATAACGCATTTCCTACGGATCTAGCATATTTTTAGAATATATCCACACTTATTCTCAACCTAAATTAGACAAATAATCGAGTATTGAAGGGATTGAAAATCCCTCACCTAGGGTGTTTTGCGTTCGCAACCTTCGTCAACTGTCTTCTCATTCCATTCGAAACCCGCAAAGCTCCCAATTTAAAGTCAATTTCAGGAATCTAAAGTTAATTTTTAAGAAAATTTGAAACCCTAAAATTTGGGTTAGGGACTGGACCTCACCTATGCAGACCGATCTCAGCCCGCAGCTAGGGTTTTCAAAGTCTGCCGTTTTGGGCTCTGCAAGAGTGGCGAAAGCACACGAGCAAGGATGGAGCCGTGGTCGCGCGCGTAGGCGGTCGCGCGCGCGGGCTTCGCGCAGGAAGGGACGGTCGAGTTCGCGCGGCGCGCAGGAAAGGGGCCGTCTCGCGGCCGGGTCACGCACCTGTCGCGTGCGCGTCGTGCGGGCAAGGAGCTATCGCGCGCGTAGGGAGAGTCGTGCGTCGCGCGAGAGAGAAGAATAGAGAGAGGGAGATGGTGGTCGGATGAGAGAGAGATGGTGGCGGGAAGGCTCGCGGTGGCGAAGTTGGGTTGTGCGCGGTGGAGGAGCGATCGATCATGGAGGGTTAGGTCTAGATGGCAAACGGGGGGGATCGCGAAGGGAGAGAGAGTGCCGAGGGCCGGAAACAGAGAGAGAAATAGAGAGTGAGTAGAGGGAGAGAGACGACGGTGGTGGTGGCTTGCGGTGGTTTGCGGTGAGGGAGAGAAACGGAGTGCGCGACTACGCGGGAGGGAGAGAGCAGAGAGAGATTCGGGAGTGAGTGAGAGACGAAGGAGGGAGAAGGAAGAGGGATTAGGGCTAAAAGCCCTAATCCTCATTTGGGGCAAAACGCAGCGTTTTGCTGCGTTTTGTCCCCCCTCCTTTTTTTTTTTTTTTTTTTTTTTTTATATACCAATATATTTATATTTATTTTTATATTCTTACTATAATGAAATTTTAAATTTACCTAAAATAGAATCCACTACGAATTTACGACTCGGCATTTTAATTATACCAAAAATTTTAAAATTAAAACCCCAAAATCGAAAATCGATAAAATTCGAAATTTTCTACTTTATGATAGAAATATTTACAAAATACTCAACGTCGAGTTTCCGGTATTACACTTTCCCCCATATTTATCGAAAGCATAAAATAGCAATTACTTGAAAGAAACATTCAATGCTTACTGAGACCATTCATCGTATAGTTAAAGATTTTGGTGTCACCCAATACTTATAGCAGCTCTTTTTAAGTACTTGTCTTTCTTGGATGATCATCAATAAAAATAACAATATAATTAAATGCCAAACTATGAATAAAAGTATACCAAAAGTATAAGTGGAGGCTCTAGAACCATAAGTTTTGGGTAATACTCCATAGAGTTCCACAAGATGTTTCAATACATATTATTTTCTTGATTTCAAGTCATTTGAAGTGAGTTATGTCTGGGCTGCTCAGCCGTAATTGAAAATGTCTTATTCTACCTTGACCTTTAATGTACACAGAAACTCCATGATGCTTAACATACCGGTAACATCTCTTTAAGTCCCTGACTATCATCACAACATACACCCTCATTCTACAAAATATGCCCCAAAGCAGATTCAGTTAACTTGATTTCCTCATTTAAACCCTTATCAACTACCACCTCCATCATTCATGTTCCCTAATTTTCTCCAAGAACAAATTGTCATCAGACTCCATAAGACTCAGTAGATCTTCCTCATGGTTCCTACCTATTCGATCATCAGATTCCTCAAAATTTTGCATACAACCCACGGTCGAACATCTGTTTTACCCATACATTTTTTTTTCCCATTGTATTTCACACCCTCGTCCTGCAGTAAAGCCTTAAGAACCTCTCTCAAAATATACAATCCTCTATTCTTTTATTCTTCTCACCATTGGGTAAACAAACTACCTCCCTCGAAAATAAACTCCAAGAATAGACCTCCATTGTTATGACTCCTACTCACCTAGAGGGCACGAGTGTGCTCGCTAAATGCCTTCACCCGAGACTGATTATTCAATTTGTCATGAATTCTATCCAAAAGACCACTCATCAATCCAGTACAATAAAAGTCCATGGAAACAAGGCCAATGCATCTTCCCTTATTTTCCACCAATTGGCAAAAATCTAAATTATTACCAATTAAGCAAACCTCAAAAACCTTTATTTTGACTTCGAAAATTGACATTTGGTCACAATCAAAGATCATAATAACTAGCAATAATAATCACCTGCTGAACCTATTAGCATTATCAGAAAACCAAAGGAATAAAATTCACACTTCCTGATAAAAGCATCAAAGTGAAACCATTCCTTTGCCTCCCACCGTTAGTAACTCAATGGTAAAACCTCCTATTATAATCCCCTACTTAAAGAAGAATGTTGGAGCATATGCTTGAGAAGTATGGAATAACATTCACAGTCTATCAAAATTAGGATGTGACACTTGCGTAGAAAGCTTATTCAGATGAGAACCAAGCATGTTAAATTTAACAGCATTTTCTTAGGAAGAAATCTACACAAAAGTTCTTTTCCACCACAAATATCCAGTTTAAAGATCAACATCCTCATTTGTTTATCAGAATCTCGCAAAACTTTATCTATCACAAAATTGCTCTACCACTCTAACCATTCTTTAAGTTCCTTGTGAGATAGCCATATGTTTCTTAAACTTGAAAGCAAATCAGATTGAAGTGATGTAATAAAAATTTCGAATGGATGGGAAATGATGAGAAACATTTCAAATGCGAAGGTCATACTTAAAATTAGGGAGTTAAGACTCCCAGTTGTTTAAAGTAAAGAAAATAATCAATGCAAGACGCTACTCTTGTTCTTCTCACACAGTCCAAATTACTTCACTCTTACACAAGAGAATGTCTTACAACTCGTCATCCCAAATCAAAGAGCCATGCTAGTCATACTATTAGTACCTCTAACCCCATTTAGTTTTTCAAAAGAAAATCTTACCACACTAAAGTCCCATACATGATATACACCTCTATGAGTTTCTGAAGGCTCCTCAATTATACATATACACCAAACTTCTAATATCAAGATATAAGTCCGAGGGCCAAAACCACTACTAAGGTCCCCAATATTTGACCAAACAAGCCACAGGAGGTCTTGAGTCACAATTAAGTCGCCTAATATTTCATTTGGGGTTCCTTATTCATCATCCAAAAATAAAGTTCTACAAAGAGGTTCTGAACTTAGCAATATAAAATATGAACTAATCCAAGTGCTTAACCCCCTAAAAATAAGCATTCCTAACTTCTTAGGAAAACCATGGAAAGTTCTGTACATTTTCCGAATAACTTTTTAAAAGATGTAAACCGTTTCCAAAATAAACAAAACATTGTAAAGTCGTTAGAAAACTTTTGGGACATTTGGAAACATTTGAAAACATTTCAAAATCATCAAACTCTTGAAATCGTATACCGGTGCTCTGATACCAATAAAGTCATCACGCCCGATCCTCGGATCGACCACGCGACAACCGCCGTGTCGTCTCGGTACATGGGTAAAGCCTCCCCATCCACCGGGACTTCGCAAGGCTATCAAATTCACCATAATTCAACAACAAGAAATCATAAAATCATTCCACATGCAAAGAGCCCATCCGGCTCATTCCTGGATGTACAACCACACGCATTAACACACATCGGGGAGTGGGATCCTGTACATGCACTCATACATTAGCATACATCGGAGAGTGGGAACTGTACATGCACGGGTACACAGCAACACACAACGGGAGCGGGGACTCGTACATGCGGCATGCAACGTGACCATCCCGGCCACTTTGAAAGCATTTAACAAACAAGAAGTCCCAAAACATAGCCGTAGGATTTTACCAACACGTACCGAGGAAAACAAGCCGGTATCGGTAAAATCCTAACGGTATGAGTTGTAGTAACTTCACAAAATCAAAGAAAAAGCATTGAAATTAGAATTTACGGTCCAAATGTCCCAAGACATATATATACAGTTTTCCAACACTAGAGAAATCAAAAGAAATAAAAACAAATCAAAAATCGTCGGATTTTATCAATACTTGCCAACTACTCGGCCGCTATCAATAAAATCCGCACGACACGGAATGTATGAGACTTCCTTTCCATGGTTGGGAAGCTACCAATCTCCCAAAAATAATCCCGCACATCAAGTACCTATCTCAGATGCCAAAAATACTGCACAAGCTCCGTCCAAAGTAGTCTCCCACTAAGTCTCGTCCGAAAAATGGGAGGAGAGAGGGGTGAGTATAGGGGTATACTCAGTGAGTGGAGTGCAATGGTGCATTTGTGCTAATAAATAAGGTGTGAATGTGGGCGGTCAAAGCATATCTCATAAATCATTTCATATACACAAAATCATTTCAATAAATCACATTTCATAAATATGCATCCATATCAATCATCTTTTCATAAAAAATCCCGGGGGTTCCATCGAAATATGCTTCCGTCTCGGGCGGCCAAACCCAGACGAAAATCCGCCAAGGGTTTTACTATCCAATATCTCAAAACAAACCCCCTTCCTTGGCGTTGGCTCGTGCCTCACCGGGGTGCACCAGGATATAGCACGACTTTTGCAGAGGGAGGGACGTCTACTCCCCCGCACATCTAAACCTCAAACCACGTCACCCCCCGGTCGCTCCGTGGTAGGTATATGACTATAGCCATCTACAAGACCCTTCATTTCACAATCAATCCATTTTTCAACAATGTGCCATGATTTCCACAAACAATCCATAATTTCATGCCAAATCAGTTCATCAATCAATATCAAATATCACATGGCACAAAAGCATTTATAAACACAATGGATGCATTCATATTTCATAATCCAGTTCAGACAGCCCACAATCACAAAATAATTAACATAAATCATGTAAAATCTTTCAAAAATCATTTCTAAAGCAATTTTAAAACAGGTTTCTTATTTACGAACACAATGAACCGTCCACTCACCTCCAGAGAGGGTAATCACTCTCAAATTCTCAATCAAATCCGAATCGACCCCTTTTTCAATCCGCAATCGAGTAACCTATGCAAACATTGCAATTATCGTCAAATAAAATCTCTATATCACGGTTTTCACATTTTCCTCATTTAATTCACCCTTAATTTCACATCCACTATTTCTAATTACTGATTTCATCACCCAAAACTCATTTATGTCTCAAATGAACTTTAATTGCCAATCTTTCCTAATTTTTCCAAATTTATTCCAATTTCACATTAAATCCCAAATCTCAGAAAATCGCATCGTATACGAATCTCACACATTTCAGAACATATATATTATCATTTTTACCTAATTTCAACAAAAATCATGCGAATTACTGAAGGGATTGAAAATCCCTCACCTAGGGTTTTTGTAGTTCGCAAATCTTCGTTCCAATTGCCTGTTCGACCCATTCTAAGATCTCAAAGTGTTCAATTTCGAGATTAGGGTCGAAATTTAATTTGATTACCGTGGAAATTTCGAAACCCTAGCTTTACCTTCGAGAGGGTGGTTGCGGTCTTGACCTAGGACCGTCAAGGGATCTCAAGGTTCCGGGTTGCTTGTCGACAAAGAAGGGAGCTCACAGTGAGCTCGCAAACGAGCAACGAAGGGAGGCGGGGATGTTACGCCATCGCGCGCACGGGAGGAAAGGAGAGAACTTCGTTCGCGTGCGGGAAGAGAAGAAAGAAGGGAATCGCCCGCTCGTGTGAGGAAGAGAGCGACTGAGAGACTGAAACGAGACTGCGAGAGAGAGAGATGTGAGTAATGGAGAGAGACCGAGAACAACCGCGGAATAGAGGAAGAAACCGAGAGATGTTACCTGCAGTGGTTCGCGGTGGGGGTCACGGTGGCGGGTGCAGCGGTGAAGGAAGGCGGTGGTGATCAATTCGCGGAGGAGAGACGAGGGAGGGAGAACCGAGCTCGCGGGAGAGAGAGGAGGGAGAGAGAATGTCGAAAAGAGAGAGAGGGATTAGGGTTTTCACCCTAATCTCTTTACATTTGGGGGAGATGCTGCGTTTCACCCCGAAACGCAGCACCTTCTCCTCTCTCCTTCTCTCTGTCTTTTTTTTTTTTTTTTTTTTTTTTTTTTTTTTAGTTTCTGGTATTACATATCTACTTAAAGATTTTTTATCGCACGGAGGGTTTAAGTTGCTCAAATCCTATCGTTCGAACATGTTATCAATAAGGGACGGAACCCCCGAACGGGTCCATGTTGCCCCGATCCACTGATGGGATCTAATTCCCCAAACGGGCCTATGACACCCTAATCTACTATTCGACCTATTAGTCTGGTTTTCTCTCGATCATTCGACCTATCGGTCTGGTATTCTTTCGATCGTTCGACCTGTCGGTCTCCCAATGATTTGATCATTCGACCTGTTGGTTTGGTATTCTCTCGATTGTTTGACCTATCGGTTTCCCAATGATTCGATCGTTTGAACTGTTGATCTGGTATTCTCTTGATCGTTCGACCTGTTGGTCTAATATTTCTCTCGATCATTCGATCTGTCGGTTTGGTATTTTCTCGATCGTTTGACCTGTCGATCTGATATTTTTCTCGATCGTTTGACCTGTCCATCTGATATTTTTCTCGATCATTTGACCTGTCGGCGTGGTATTCTTTTGATCGTTCGACCTGTGGGTCTGATATTTCTCTCGATCATTCGACCTGTCAGTCTGGTATTCTCTTGATCGTTCGACCTGTCGGTCTCCTAATGATTTAATCGTTCAACTTGTTGGTCAGATATTGTCTCGATCATTCGACCTATTAGTCTGATATTCTTTCGATCGTTCGATCTGACGGTTTGGTATTTTCTTGATCGTTTGATCTGTCGGTCTGGTATTCTCTCGATCGTTCGACCTATCGATCTCCCAATGATTCGATCATTCGACCTGTTGGTCTGGTATTCTCTTGATCGTCCGATCTGTCGGTCTCCCAATGATTCGATCGTTTGACCTGTCGGTCTGGTATTTTCTTGATCGTTTGACATATCGGTCTGGTATTCTCTCGATCGTTCGACCTGTCGGTCTAATATTTCTCTCGATCGTGCAACCTGTCGGTCTAATATTTCTCTCGATCGTTCGACCTGTCGGTTTGATATTTCTCTCGATTATTTGACCTGTGAGTTTGGTATTCTCTCGATCGTTCGACCTATTGGTCTGGTATTCTTTCAATCGTTCGACCTGTCGGTCTCCCAATGATTCGATCGTTTGACCTGTCGGTCTGGTATTCTCTCGATCATTCGACCTGTCGGTTTGATATTTCTCTCGATCATTCGACCTGTCGGTCAAATATCCTCTCGATCGTTCGACCTGTCGGTCTGGTATTTTCTCGATCGTTCGACCTGTCAGTCTCCCAATGATTCGATCGTTCAACCTGTTGCTCTGATATTCTCTCGATCATTCGACCTGTCGGTCTGGTATTTTCTTGATCGTTCGACCTGTCGGTCTGGTGTTCTCTCGATCGATCGACCTATCGGTCTCTCAATCATTCGATCGTTCAACCTGTCGGTCTTGAAATCGCTCGATCGTTCGACCTCTTAATCTCACGATCACTCAACTTGTCGATCTGCCAATCTCTCGATCATTTGATCTCTCAGTCTACTGACTTGCTGATCTTTTGACCTTTCGGTCTTTTGGGAGGCCACTTACAATTCACTTTACTTCTAATACAATTTCTTCAAAATGCAATTATGAGTGGGAGCAAATGATGATACCCTATTTCATAGATCTTTAAAATCATATATGGTTATTCGATAAGGAAAACAATTACTATCAATATTAAATTTTTTCATATTCCCGTAGACTCTCATAAAGAATAGGAATTTTTCTAAAATTCTAAACTATCCTAAATTTTGGAAAAGTCTAAATCTTTCAGAAATTTTTAATTACAATTCTGACCATATTGAAGGACTTTAAACAAAAGGAAATTAAGGTTTTCTACATCCCTAGAAGGCTATAAATACTGAGCATAGACAACCTTCAAAAAGGACTCAGTTTTTACACATGAAAGAGAGACGATTCTATACATCGTTCAAAGGGGGTTCTATACCCAGTTCTATACATCATTCAGAGAGGGGTTCCATACCCAATTCTATACATCATTTAGAGAAGGGTTTTATTCCCAGTTCTATATATCATTCAGAGAGAGATTCTATAGCCAATCTATACATTATTCAGAGGCGGGTTCTATACCGAATCCTATATGTCATTCAGATGAGGGTTATATATCTATTTACATATGCCGACAAAGGTAGGATTTCATGTTCAATCTTATACGATCAGAGATATGTTTTCGTATTCTACTATATATATATATAATCGAATGTATGATATCTACGACCACTATCAGTTCTTATTTCATCACTCATAATGAATTGAGCATCGGAGTCCTCCCGTCAGACCAGTCCCGGTGGGGTTTTTACAGGTTTCTCATTTTTGAAGAATCGACAAACACTACCATTATCGGCTCCCTGTTTGAGTTGGAAGAGTAAGTATTTGTGGGATGAAAATCGATACCAATAAGTATCAATTATTTGACCAATAAAAAATTGATAGAAAAAAAAATAGTGAAAGTTGATTTATAGTTTATTTCATATTTTAAATAAATATTTTAAATTGTGAGTAAATATAAAATGTAGCTTAAGAAATATATTTAGAAATTTTGTTTTAGACGTCAATTTTGAGGTGATGATAGGCAGGAGAGGAGGTTTAAGATTGGCCAAAGCTGATCTTATCGTATTCAAAATTGTGTGGTTCAAATTAAAAGGAAATGTTAAATTTTTGTGATCCACATTTTTTTTAACAATTGTTGGCAATCTTCAGGTTGGCTTGGTCAGACCCACTCGTATTTTATAGGAAATTGAAGGTTTTTTTATTATAATTATCAAATTTTTTTATATGAAATTATATTGTGTTTTCAATTTAAAATAATATTTTCATTAAAAAGGTAATTATTACTCTTTTACTCACACTCTATTAGGCACAAAAGAGATTGCATAGGATAAAAAAATCATAAAAAAATATTTTGGGAGGTCTATAATTTTTTTTATTTGTTTCAGAGGGTAGAAAGGAAAAAATCATAAAAAAATATTTTGAGAGGTCTATAAGATGGAGAAAGGAAAAAAAAAAAAAAATCTTACACTGGCTGACAATTTGAAATTATTTTGAATATATGTATGGGATGTTCAAATAATTATTATATTAGTGTTAATTACTTGAAATGATAAAAGCTTTTTTTTTTAATATTATTAAAAAAAATTAATATCTAATTCTACTAATACTGAGTTGAGAATGTTAATGAATAGGATCTGTGTGCCTCAATTAGCACATAAACTCTCTTGTTTGAAGCAAAAAAACCATTACTAGTATATATGTTAAGGACAGAACCCCCAGTCCCCACACAAAACAGCACAAAGCACACATCGAGAGAGAGAGAGAACTTGTGCTCATCTTCCGAGAGAGAGAGAGAGAGAGAGAGAGAGGAGAGAGAGAGCGAGAGAGAGAAGTCGCCCTTGTGTTCATACATGTGAGTTTCTAACTGATAAATGTATCGCCTTCCTCTCCCTCCTACACATTCAATGACATCAGCAAAGTCATCAATCAAGAAAACAGTATGGATGCCAAAAACAAATTACCCCTCTATTGTCAATCAAGAAATATAATCTTCACCTTGAGAATCCATTCTCGCCTCTACTCCGAGAAGCCATGGGAGATGCCACTGGATCAGCCATCGACATCGGAGACCAAGAGAATCCATTCTCGTCTCCTTCTTCTTCATCGATCTCTGAAGACGGTTATGGAGATCCATCGTACTCGACGGCTATGGAGTGATCGAGGTGATCTTCATCGAGAAGTAGAGCTCCAACAGGTAACACTGGTCCTCCAACTTTTATCTACTCCTCTGCATCAGAAGGCATGGTGTAGATTTTGGGAAAGTTACATTAGGTTTTGAATTTAGGGATTTGAAAAAGTAGAACAGCCTGGTGTCGTCCGGTGAGTATAACACGTGGCGTACAGTCCGCTGGTTCCGTCCAGTCAGCAGAATATGTGGGCGTCCACCATCCACCTAGCAGTCCAGTCATCAGCTTAGAGCCAAGTAAGCATACGATGTGGAATCCAGTCAGCTTTTTTCGTCCAGTCATCGTCCACCTGGATAACAACTCAGCACCTTTCATCAAGTCAGCAAACACGTGGGAGTCCAATCAGCTGGTTCTGTCCAGTCACCGAAACACGTGGCCCCAAACATCCACCTGGCAGTCTAGTCGGTTCTGTCTAGTCAGCCGCAAATGTGCGCGCCCCCATTCACCTGGCGGTCAGGTCAGCAGCATACGGCCAAGTCATCAATTGACGTGTGGTCCGGTAAGCTTTTTCATTCGGTCATCATCCACGTGAATAAGAAGTCATCACCATGAACCAAGTAAGCAAACCCGTGGAGTCTAGTCACCAGAACATGTTGCGACAAACATCGACGTGGCAGTTATGTCAGCTGCATTTGTGGACGTCCACCATACACCTGGACGTCCAGTCATCAGCATATAGCCCAGTTATCTGAAGACGTTTAGTCCAGTCAGCTTTTTTCATCCCGTCATCATCCGCTTGGATCACAAGTCAGCACCATGAACCAAGTCAGCAAACACGTGGAGTCCAATCAGCTGGTTTCGTCCAGTCACCAGAACACCTGGCATCAGACATCGACGTGGCAGTCCAGTCAGCTGGTTTCGTCCGGTCAGCAGCACGTGGGCTCTACCGTACACCTGGCACTCCAGTCATCAGCATATAGCCAAGTCATCTGATGACGTTTAGTCCAGTCAGCTTTTTCCATCCCGTCATCATCCGCGTGGATCACAAGTCAGCACCATGAACCAAGTCAGCAAACACGTGGAGTCCAATCAGCTGGTTTCGTCCAGTCACCAGAACACCTGGCATCAGACAGACGTGGCAGTCCAGTCAGCTGGTTTCGTCCGGTCAGCAGCACATGTGGGCTCTACCGTACACCCGGACGTCCAGTCATCAGCATATAGCCAAGTCATCTGATGACGTTTAGTCCAGTCAGCTTTTTCCATCCCGTCATCATCCGCGTGGATCGCATGTCAGCACCATGAACCAAGTCAGCAAACACGTGGAGTCCAATCAGCTGGTTTCGTCCAGTCACCAGAACACCTGGCATCAGACATCGATGTGGCAGTCCAGTCAGCAGCACATGTGGGCTCTACCATACACCTGGCACTCCAGTCATCAGCACGTTCCGTCTTGTCAGCATAAAGTGTGGGTCCGCCATCCACCTGGATAGCAAGTCAGATCCTTAATCCAAATCAGCTTTACACGCGGAGTCCAGTCACCAGAACACGTGGTGACACTCAACGTGGCAGCCAGTCACCTGGTTTCGTCCAGTCAGCTGCATTTGTGGGCATCCACCATACACGTGGCAGTCCAATCATCAGCATACAGCCAAGTCATCTGATGATGTTTAGTCCAGTCAGCTTTTTTCATCCCGTCATCATCCATGTGGACAAGAAGTCAGCACCGTGAACCAAGTCAGCAAACACGAGGAGTCCAATAAGCTGTTTCCGTTCGGTCACCAAAACACGTGGCATCAAACATCTACGTGGGAGTCCAGTCAGCTGGTTTTGTCCAGTCGGCAGAACATGTGGCGTCTACCATACAACTGGCAGTCCAGTCATCAGGTGACATGTAGTCCAGTCAGCTTTTTCATCCAGTCATCATCCACGTGGATAACAAGGCATCACCTCAAACCAAGTCAGCGAACACGTGGAGTCCGATCAGCTTGCTCTGTTCGGTCAGCAAAAAGTGTGGGTCCGCATCCACTTGGCTGTCAAGTCAGATGCTTAATCCAAATCAGCTTTACACATGGAGTCCAGTCAGCCGGTTCCGTCAGGTCAGCAGAGCATGTGGGCGCCACCATCCACCTGGATGCCAGTCAGCAGAATATATGGGCGTCCACCATCCACCTGGCAGGCCAGTCATCAGACGATGTGGAGTCTGTCAGCTTGTTCTTTCCAATCATCATCCACCTGGCAGACAAGTCAGCTTCCTGGACCATGTCAGCACACACGTGGAGTGCAATCAGCTGATTCCATCCTGCCAGCATGACCTGTGGGTCCACCATCCAGCTGGCGATCTAGTCAGATGTTTAGTGCAAGCCATCTTTCCACGTTGAGTCCTGTCAGCTTGCTCCGGGCAGCTGCATGAGGGATCCACCATCCACTCGGCAGTTCCACATCAGCTTAAAGCCACGTGGAGTCCAGTCAGCATTTTATGTCCGGTCATCATCCACCTGGTAGTCCAGTCATCAGTTGGAAACCATGTCAGCATAGCATGTGGAGTCAGTCTGCTGGCTCCGTCCAGTCATCATCTAGTGGTAGTCCAGTCAGCTGGTTCGGTTGAGACAGCTGAATGCAATTTTCACTGACCGGTTCAGCCAATTTACATCCGGTTTTTTGGTAGAGCAGACCGGTTCCAAAGGTTTTTTTGTGCTCTGAATTCATTTCTGGGTTTAGATTACGTAAATTCTGAGTCTACCGGCAACCTTTTTTCCCCCCCTCTCTCTCATGGTTCTCATGCCATAAATGATTGGTTTTTCCCATTTCCCAGATATATTACTAAGATATAGTTGTCTCTTTGGCAAAAGAACGAAGTCCCCCAATGCAACTATTTCAAATCAGCTTTACAGATCCTATCCATTATTCTTTTAAAATTACGAAAAGAAAGCATGAAGTAGAAAATAAACAATTAGAGAAGGAAATGCTGAAACTTCAACGTATATCATCTTTTACCCTTGCGGAAATTTTGCTATGATTTCGAGGTCCCTTCAAAGAGATCCAAAAGGAAGTTCTCCAGCCGATCCACAGTGTGAATGACCTTGTCACCTACATGATTTAAGCTCCTTCGAATAAAAGCCCAGTATTATCTTTAGTTACATTAAAAAAAATGATGGCTGTGTGGAATCTATGATGCTTGGTTCAATAGCATCACAATATTATCTTAGTTACATGACAGTGTCCATGTTTGCTTCTAATATTGGCCCTGATACTTCACTTGAGGTATGATGCTGTTTGAATATTTCCTTATTATTTTATTTTTCAATTAGTTTCTCCAAGGTATTATGATGCATTTAATTATGTAAGTCTGTAGGTTTTTCTGCATGCTGTATCTGGTGCTTCTGAATATGATGAACTTCCTGTGAGGCATAACGAGGAAACTTTCCGTTTTAGAATGAGACTATTGAGTTTAGGTTTCTGAGGGAGGATGAATGCTACAACTTGATTAAAATAATTTGCATGTCATTGCACGATTTCTTGGTAATAACTGTTATTTCTTGCTTCTTGTTATAGGAAAGGTACAATGAGGCACTGTCTGAGAAGATTCCTTGCATTGTTGAAAAGAACCGGCTAGATGATCTGCGTGAAAAAGCGAATTTGCTTCTTCGGGTCACTCTTGGAGAACTGTTTTGAACCTTCTTGATCGCATTTCCTGATGTTTGATTCTTATGTTAATATGCACATTTTTTTTTCTTTTTAATGACCAGACACACTTTTCTTAGGTGGAGTTACCAATTACTGACTATGTCAGAGACTTAAAGTCAGTTTTAGATCAAAGTATACGTATCATCCAGGCCATGGTAGACGTATGTGCCAACAGTGGATGGCTATCTAGCACATTTGCTTGCATGCATCTTTTGCAAATGATTATACAGGTATTCTTCTTTAGCTGAATTTAAGAGATTTTATTTTTCTTTTTGTCGAAAGGTTGTTGGATTCCCCAAGTAGAGAATGCAGAGTGCAGTATGTAATCAAAGATAATTAGGTTGAATATTTAGTCGATTTTAGTCTATGTCAACTATTTTTACTGTTCATGATGGCTACGGATTTATTTTTAGTGTGCAAAGCTTGTAAGGATATCGAGAGTATCTCTTAACTTCACGTGGAATTTGTGGTTTGTGTGTGCACTTTGATTTGGATCCTTGTCATAACAGTTCTGACGGTCTTTATGCTACAGAAATTGTTTTTATGGCCTGGGTTCTTCTATTTATCGTTGTAAGGCTTCAAAACTAATGAATCTTTTGAGGGAAAAAAAATTGCCAATAGAAGCTAGAAAGAGTATATAGAAAGGGGGAGGGGGGGAATATGAATCTTCCAAAGGAAAAAAAAACAAAGAGAAGTATTCAAAGATTTAACTACCCGGAGGTGATTTCAATCCTTTCAATACCCTTCAATGCTGAACCTTTTTAACTATGGTTCCACTGTTCTCTTAGGTCTTCAATGGCCTAAGTTTAGGACCTATTGTAATTCTCCAATAGTTTTACAAGGTTTGAAGAAATTGTTAAGAGTTGAATCTTGCTCATTACTACATGTCTTATCTCAATTAAACCTTCATGCATTTGCTTCCAGGGTCTATGGTTTGATGAGACTTCTTCCTTATGAATGCTGCCTTGCATGGCTGGTGATCTTGTGGAATCACTTAAGAGGAGGAATTACAAATTTACAGCAATTGGTAGATTGTTCTGAGAGGGATCTGCAAGGTATCATTGGGAGTTCTTCCGTGTCGAGGATCAATCAGGTATGGATTGTTCTACTCTTTGAAAATTTTGATTCTTCACAGAGCTGAAACACGGCAATGAACTTCAAGGAGGATTAGCCTTTATTTGATTTTTCAGGTTTATTGATTTATCTGAATAAATGACCCAGATGCTATGTTAAAAATTTAGAACTTCAAGAATAGTGTAGCTTGGCTTTAGTAATATTGCAATTTATAGTTAGGTTTACCTAAAAGGCTGTGACTGATCATCTTTAATATACTAAAAGTGAAGGATCAACCAGAAGAAAGTAAGAATAAGAGATGTCATAGGCCATATACCCATCATATATAATCTGTATATGTATATATATGGAACATAGATGCATAAAAGCATCTCCAACCAACACCACATGAGAGAACTAGGCGCACAGAGCTACACAATAAAGGGTGCCCCATCCTCTCTTGAGGGAGTAAAGAGACTAGACAAAACATAGAAAGGCACCAAGAACTGCAAGATCCGACCAGCAAAGCATAACAAATGATTACATTGCTGCCAAGAAATGATGATATAATGTACCATAGTTGATGTTAGTCTAATCAATTAATTGTATTGCATTCCATTTTTTAACCTTACAAGCTAAGCTCCAATGAGTTGTTGTTGGACTAAACTCAAGTAACTGTGCTTAGATTACAGTGAAATGCATTAGTTGATTTATTATTTTCAAAAGAACAATACTTGCTGTTAGAAAGATTGGGTCTAGGTCCGCCCATGAGGATAAAGTCAGGACCCATGCCCCACCAATTTAAAATTTAAATAAAAGGAGGGAGTGGTTACTGGGTAATAACCAATCCCAACTACCCTTACACGTTTCTTGAAGAGAGAAAAAAAAGAAGGTACTTCTTTCTTGTGATAGGATACATGGACAATGGGGGTGCTCATTTTTCTTTTGAAAAATACCGTACGTTGAGAAAAAATGGGCAATTTAATACTTTATTCTCGAGGGTTTGAATACTTTGATCATTTTGGCATATCAAAAGTGACATTTGGACTGTGGAATATAGAAGGTAATCCGAATTCGTGACACTTTCTTGACCTAGAATACCCGTCCGTCAAAGAGATAAGTGATCCAATAAAAAATTTAGATCTGGAAAAATTCTGCATGAATTAATTTTGGTAGATTTGTACAAAAATCATCATTGGTATCAAAGCATGTATGAGTTGTTTCCTATCTGATTTGGGTATTTAAAAAAAATTAAAAATACCATGCATGAACTTAGAGGTTCATTAATTACATCTTAAAATTGACTTGTCGAAATGCTCTCAATTTTATACTATAGCATGTTTATGAAATGTAGATCTGATCTGCAAAATTTGGCATTCAACGGATGAGTATATTAAAAGAAATTACAAATAGTAGCCGAAACTTAATATACTCATAACTTTCAAAATACTAAGTTTTGTGATACAAAATTTATATGGTTAGATTTTTCATGAAAAATTCTTTCCAACCATATAAAGATCGCAAAAAATGGTTAATATTTGATGGAGATATGACCATTCAAAGTTTGGATCGAAATTTGGAACTTTGAGAAAGAAGATGAACAGTAAAATGTTCAATCCTACTCTCGGCAACGACAAGTGTAATCCACTCCCTAGGCTAGAGATGTCCGATTGAAAATATGAGACCACCATTAAACTCAGAAACATCGAAAATATGGGGGTAGCCAAAATATGGAGAACCACGGCCGCTGGGAAGGCGGCGCGTGGCCCTCACGTGCTACTGCGGGAGTGTGAGGCGTACAGACTTTATTTTGTAACACTTAGGTCCTTTGGCGCATGGAAGCACGTGCTGGACTCATTTTAGTCCCAATTTTAACCAGAATAAATTTTGTATTTATTGTGATATTTTTTTGATTTAAAATTTATTTTTCAGATGTAAAAAATATTTATTTTGATTATTAAATAAATAAGTGTTAGAAAATTACGAAAAATAGTTTTTCACTCCGGAAAAATTTGGAAAATTTTTTATAAGTCATATATAATCATTTTAGATTTTTCAATAAATTTTAATATATTTTCCATGGTTTAAAATTATTATTTATTGATTTATAATCAATAAATGCTAGAAAATTACAAAAAAAATCATTTTTCTGTTCTATAAAATTCTGAAAAATTTTTTATGGGACTAGAAAATTATTTTATTAATTTTGGCTACCTAAGTGTAAATTGTTTATATTCGTTTTAATTTTACGCTCTTTTTTATATATGAAAAATTCATTTTTTCAACATAAAATTGTTTGAAAATTGAGCATATTATTTAAAATAAATAATTTTAAAATTTATTATAATATTATGGTTGGCTATGTGTCTAACCTAATATTGTTCATTTTCAGAGAAATGATAATAATCAAACGTATTCTTGGAGAACTTTCGGGCCTCTGGAGAAGGGAAAGAGACTTGACAAGTTCAGAACGTTTAATGAAGTTTGGTCAAATATTGACGTACAAGATGGACCCATCTCATTTTTTGCCAAATCATTTAGAGATCATGGAGCAGAAACGTATGGAAGTCATTCAGCTCGGTCATTCCTTTTGGGGGATGACGTGTATATATTGAGAAATTCTCTGCCTCCTTATTGGGCTAACATGGTCGATAAGTTACTTGCCGAGCACGAACATATGATTCTTGATGTTGTAAGACCAATAATAATAGAAATATGGAAAATCAAGAATCTAGAGAGTCAATTGTGGAAAAGACTTTCACAAAGTATAAATAGTTCCCCAAATGCTATAAGGAGGTTCGCTCTTAGGGATAGACAATCTAAGGGAATTGTAAACATGGTATCACGAATAGATGTATCTTGAACTAGATAATTCATTTATATGTTCTTTCTTTTGCATGTAATGAATGGTAGATTAGGATCAAATGAATGTTTGAAATTTTAATTTCTTTCGAATATTTGCCAGTTATGTTCATTATTGATGATCATGTATGCAAAAGGACTTGAAAGGTCTTTCCCTTGAATGAAAATTTTGGATTGATAGATTTTAGTAATTCTCATCCAAAATTAAAATGTTATATTAAATATTTAGTGTATTTAAGTGGGAGATTTTAGGTTGGCAGAATTTAAGTAATTCTCACCTAAAACTTATAGAATTTTGTAACTTTAAATTAAATCTGTGATAGTGATACATTAGGACCATAGATGATGATTGAGAACATAGTGAACTTTCGATTTTATACATAATATTGACCTGTCATGGATGTTAATCTTGAAATACAAAATTACATGAATGATATGAACATTACTACGCATGTCTACCATCTTAGAAAACCCAAATCATAGCATTGAAATCTTTTATTGGGGATTTGAATAGAGATGACAATTTGAATGACGACAATCATGAGATATGACGCTATACAATATAAAATGTACTGAAAGAATTAGATGACTCAAAAAAAAGGTATCAAACATGTCATATAATATCCTGTAGTGGGCAATGCTGCCCAATAATGGAGAGAGCTAGATACCAACCAGGTGTGAAAAATGATAAATTTCACTCCTGGGGCGGCGGGTTGGTGGCGGGGGGGGGGGGGGGGGGGAAAAAAAAAAAAAAATTTGATCGCAGTGTTTTGGGGTGTACCTCAAAGAGAAAGGAAATCATGAGTTGTCATGTCTCTAATGAAAAAAAGTTCAAATTTGTTCCAATTTCTTCCCATCTTGTGGGGGGGCTGGGGGGGTTTTTTTTTTTAAAGAAGAGGGGGGGGGGATTTTTTCGATTTTTGTTGGGGGGGTTGGGGGGGGGGGGGGGGGGGGGGTGTTTGGGATTTTTTAGTCCAAATGTAATTTCAGACTCTAAACGTGAAAGGGACTGGAACAAAAGTAAGATATGTAAGGAAATTATAGATGAATCACAAAAGAATAACCCTGGATATAAGAATAGATAAAGAGATATTTATGAGTTTTTCGTCAATTGCTTTCTGGTAGTAGATAGAATATAAAGAATTTTTGTAAGAATGAACGTTAGAGGAGTTAACACTTGTAAACTACAGTTACAAAATGACCGAACTCTCATTCTGTATGATGTTCTCTACATGTCAGAAATTCGACGGAATCTTATCTATTCTTATTCTTTTGAAATTTTACTGTGATTTGAACTTTCAGAGATATATGGATAATTTATATTTAAATGACATGTGTAGTGGTTCTGGACAGTTTGCAAATGGTTTCATCATTTTGCAAATTTTGATAATGTGACATGACAGACTTAGTCATATTGGAGCAAGACATGATAAATCAACTAGTGAGAGGAGAATCCTTGGGTTCACTCACAAAATTTGATTTACCAACGTGTAAATGTTGTTTTGTCAACAAAATGATGAGAAAACCATTTGGAAAAGTTAACCCGGTTAAATTTTTATTGCGTTTAATCCATAAAGACATTCGTGGTCCAATAAGTGTGAAGGCTAGACATGGAACTTTGTATTTTATTTTGTTGGATTTGAAAAATCCATGATGGCGCATGTTAACTTGTTTGCTTCTTTTTGGGGAGATGGCTGGTTGACTGTGGTTTGCATTTTTTAACAAAGTACCTTTACAGAAAGTACCAACGACATGATATAGATTTTGACTGGTAGAAGGTCGTGTCTCAGTGACTCGAGACCTTGGGGATCAACAGTTTGTATTTTGAGATTTTTTCAATAAGTTTAAAAAAAATTGGGTCCCTATAGAAGTAAGAGTATTTTTATAAAATATTTCGACCAGTCTAAAAGTTAAGTATTCATTTGTGAATAAGATGATGGTACTACAGTAGAGATTAGATCACGGATATCACATTTCTGAAGAATGATTTTCCTAGCAGAGGTGATGTGAAGGACATAGAGCTGTTATTTGAATTAGTTGATTCAAATAATAGTTTTATCTATTGTGGATTGTTAGAATGGTACTGATCCTAGTGGGAGGGATTTAAAATTTTAACGATTCAACTGAGTTACAAACTCAGAAAAGTGTTAGGAAAAATGTGCTTAAGCATCACTTGGGGATTGAAGGACACGCATTTGTTGTTTCTTCAGAAAATGAAGAAGAGTTTCAAAATGTATATGAGACTCTATCTTGTCCAACCGAGGGTGAATGGAAAAGACAATGGAAGAAATAATATGAGTTAATGAAATTCAACTATGTTTGGCAATTGGTTGAACTCTATCATGGTGCAGTGTTATTGAGAACAATTGGATTCTCAAAACCAAGCGTAGGGCAGATAGAACTATTGAGAGATAAAAGACTCAACTGGTAGCGAAAAATTACACTCAGTAAAAGAGTGTTGATCATGAGAAAACCTTTTCCCAGTAGTGAGATTTATCTCCATTCGCGCGTAGTTGGCAATATTAGCCAATTTGGATTTGGAATTATGTCAGATGGATGTGAAAACTGCCTCCATTAATGGTGAGCTTGAGGAAGACATCTGTATGACACAAGCAAAGGGTTTTTGTCATTAAAGGCCAATAAGATAAGAATTGCTGGCTTTAAGTAGTTTTCGTGACAATGGTGTTTGAAATTTCATAAAGATATGCTCTATTATGATTTCGTAATGATAGATGAAAACTATTGTCTCTATTTCCATTGACAAATTTGTAATTCTATCCTTATATGTCGCGGACATATTATTAATGACGAATGATAAGGAGTATGACCTTCGAGATGAAGGATAAAGGTAAGGCAGATTAGGAATTGAATTTCAGAAAAATCATTCCGGGAGATTACTGGAGTTATCTCAAAAGTCTTATATTATAAAGACTCTAGAATGGTTCGAACTTTAAAAGATTAGAGAACTCGTTGATACTCCTGTGACTATAGGTGATAGTTCAAGAGATGTCATATGCCCTAAAACTCCTTATGAATAGATAAAATGTCCAGAACACTGTATTCTAGTACTGTTGGGAATTTGGAGTGTAAGCTATGAAGTGTACTCATTCCGATATTTGTCATACTATAGGGTTTGGTCGGCAGGTATCTGTCCAATTTAGATAGAATGATTGGATTGTTGTGAAAAAGATATTGTGATACCTGAGCGGAACTGCGAATTATTTCCTTCATTATTAAGGAAATGATTTAGTATTGAAAGGATACACAAATACTGATTAGGAAGGAGATTTACATGAGAGAAAATCTACATTCGCTATGTTTGCTTATTCATTGATAGCGTTATTTTATAAAGAAACAAGTAACAAACCCATGTATCATTTTCTATGGTGGAAGCAAATTTGTGGTCAATGTTTCAGCAGTTCAGAAAATGGGTTTGGTTAAATAGGTGTTGCAATATTTGGAGTAGTAAGCAACGTAGTGGGAGCTTGACGATTAATTGTGATAATCGGTCAGCTATTGCTTACGCGTAAGACTCCATATATAATGGTAAAACCAAACATAGACATAAAAAACAATCTTGTCAAAGACATGATTGAAAAGAAGGGAATAACATTGAGATATGTATCTATGCATTTGGTAGTGGCTTGTCATTTTCGAAGGCCGATGCCTTAAAAACATGTTGGTGAGACATGTTAGATAATATGGATTGTATAGATTGTGACAGTATTTGTTACTGTGGTAGTGATTGTGATTATATATAGAAAGTATGTACGTTATAATGCTCATATTTGTTGACATTTGAATTTTGTTTTTGTACCCAAAATTCTTGTGTCTGGAATTAAAAGTATGTCGGATAAGTTTTGAGATTGGTTTTCTCACACGAGCAATCGCCTCTAATGTCTGTGTGATATGTAGAGATGAGACGTGTTAATTTGTGGTGGATTAACACAGATATAAGCCGCCTTAGTTAAAGTACTAAGATGAGATTACCGGTTGATATACTACGTATATGGTAATCGAAATGGATTCTCCACAATCCATTAAACTTGTCGAATAGCCAGGTGTGGGTTTTTCCTTGATGTTATGAGATGTTGGAGGACTTGTAAAAAGGAAAACTCAGGTCAAGTGTTATGTATACTTGGACTAAGACCTGTACGATGCGTTATCTTAGAAAAGAAGACATACGCTTCCAAATGGAAAGGAAAGTATCGTAGCACGTGTTTCATACCACGTGTGCTTATGTGATTATATAAATAATGAGATGGTACATCCCTCTTCATCTTATTATATCCATATCATTGTGTGAGACTCAGATGTTTATACGCAACCTCAATTTATACCCTTAGGACTTTTGTTTATTTCTTAAAATTTTATTTTAGTGTTGCTACTTTAGCATGTTATCAAGAAATCATGGATGATTTGGTTTGGTGGTACATGTCTAGGAAAGCAGTTAAGATAAAGTTGAAAGTTAGTAGTATGAAAGGAAGACTGTCTTTGACCGATATGTTACTCTGTATTCACAGACCGGTCAATTATGTTTATGACTTAGTGTTTAGTGACGTAATTGTGAATACATGATTGGATTAGAGTTAAGTATGCTCTTACATTGTTTTGAGGGATGAGAGATACGTTAACTATGTTGAATAAAATAAATCTAGGGTATAGCGAGATATTATGTCCTCTTCACCATTTTGACGATGAGCTGCTATATATCCTTAACTGGTGTATGGTTTTAAAGCTCTTGGTATTCTCGTGAGTTACACGGTCTTCTTGTCTATATGAAATTGATGTTTGATTATAATGATCATGTTGTGTGCGGTTCTAGCCCTCGTGTGTAAGTAGGAGATGCTAGAAATATTCGATTCGGGTCCGCCTATGAGGACAAATCGAGAACCCATGCCCCACCAATTTGAAATTTAAATAAAAAGGGGAGTGATTATTGGGTAATAATCAATCCCAATCGTTTCTTTCTTAAAGAGAAAAAAAAAGTACTTCCCTGTGAGAAGTAAGCTGAAAGAGAGAGAGAGAGAGAGAGAGAGGATCTTTCTGTTGGAACTCCATGATATATTACTAACAAATAGTTGTCTCTTTTGCAAAAGAACAAAGTCCCCCAATGCAACTATTTCAGATCAGCTTTACAGATCCTATACATTGTTCCTTTAAAATTGCAAAAAGAAAGCACAAGGTAGAAAATAAACAATTAGAGAAGGAAATGCTGAAATTTCAACGCATTTCATCTTTTACCCTTGCGGAAATTCTGCAATGATTTTGAGGTCCCTTTGAAGAGATCCAAGAGGAAGTTCTCCACCTCATCCTCAGTGTAAATGATCTTGTCAACTACATGATTTGAGCTCCTTCCAATAAAAGCCCAGTATGCTAAGATTTCTCTCTGGGAGGTTACAAGTCTCTCCCCAAGTTCAAGTTCTGAAACTATAAGAAAATTATGCCCATCGTGGGGCATTTTTAGGAAGTTATGGGATAACTTCCCATAACTCCTATTATATCATTAAGGATAATTATTCTCTCTCTCTCATCTAGGGTATCTTTTACTCTTTTTTCTCTGCATTGTTGAAGGGAGAATAATGGCTGCTTTTGTGTGAATGGCTTGAGAGAGAAAAATATTCTCTAGAGAGAGAATATAGAGGGTTGAGAAGAATTCTGAGTAGGGAGTAGGAATTTCACATTTCATCGATATACGCCGTTGCGGAAGTTCGGCGTCGTGGTATTGCGGTGGTGGTTCGATTAACATCGTGATCACCATCCCGACCACAAGATCCGTTCGAGGGACGTTCGATTGATGCTCTACACATTCGAGGTATTTATACCCTATACACAATCTATATTTATTTTTCCAAAAATTATTATAAATGCCAGGTTACAAGTCTCTCCCCAAGTTCAAGTTCTGAAACTAACCATTCCGTCTGAATCTTATATCCCTCCTCAAAAGCAGTATTGAAACTCTTGAACACTTCCTTCAACTAGCCCTCAAATTCTGACCGAATGCTCCAAACCATCCTCTCTGAGACAAAACAGGATTAGGCTCCAGATGGCCCTCTGGTGGCTTGTTGCCTGCTGAAATTTCATTATATGATCTCGCACCCATTCACCTCCAAAAAGATCCAAAAGATCAGAACCTTGAATCTTTTTGCCCATGTAATGAATGTTATTCATCAAAAAAAAAAAAAAAAAAAAGTTTTCGGGCATCATCAGTGTACAATTTGGTTCTGGCATCCAGGTTGGCTTCTAGAACAGATAAAATCAACTTAAGATGATGAGTCATTGGAGAGAAATCACCAGAAGAACCACCCATGTTATATGGAGTGATAACATGATGATCCAACTTATTCTGCTTTTCGTTTCCCGTAGATGGTGCAGTTATATGCTGTAAGGGCATTAATGTAGTTCATGCAATAGCTAGTAAGAGGGTGAACCCCACCCTTGGGAAAAAAGGTTCTGGAACACGAGCGTTGTCATTTTTGATTTTTATATCCTGCTAATACATTCATTTTTAATTGATTTTTATAAATATAACAAGGAGGAGCATTGTCATTTGATTTTAATTTTTCTTTTGGTTTGTAAAATACATAGTGATTAGAAATTCTTTTGTATAGATTAGATGCGGTGGCGAATAAGCTCAATCACCAATAGAGAAACCAACGGTTAGTTGGATGGGATGTGGCGATAGGTCCTTTAAGATCCCGAGTTCGACTCACGATTTGGGTATAGAGCGATTAGACTACTGTAAGTCTCGAATCGGATTAATCGGAGATACCGGTTGGAATAACACGGAAAAAAAATCACCAATAGAGAAGCTTTTTGCAATTGGAAACATGGGCTTAACACTCCTTCAAGTTTCTTGGACACTCTTTTAAGTCTTTTCTTAGTTCTTCAAATTCTGCTTTGGACAGCGCTTTTGTAAGTGTCTGCAAGCCTGCTGCAATACTTAGGGCGAAGTCACTAAAGTTTTCAACTTCTCCAAAGCTTAATGGGTATTTCTTTTGAGATATGAAAATGTGTTCTTCATTTTGGCTTTATCTCCATGCCAAGAAAGTAGTTCATCAAACCCAAGTCTGTCATTTTAAAGATTTTCTCATGTCTTCCTTGAATTCTTCGTTCATTCTTGGGCATGGTCCGAGCTATCTCCATAACAGTTCTATTCTTTCTTTCTGAAACTCCATTTTGGGTGAGGAGAGTATGTTAGTTTGAGTTGATGATGAATGCCCTCATCCTCACAAAACTTGTCAAATTCTTTGGAAGTATAATCTCTTCCGTTATCACTTCAGGTTTTCTTTCAAGTAGCATCTGCTCATGGGCTTCCATAGAATCCACAAAACTTTAGGTTCTTCTGAAAACAGATCAAAAGGCTTTGGGCACAACCATTTTAATTTTCTGCAATACTTTTCTATTTCCCATCTCCATTTCATTTAATTCACAATCTCCATTATTTTTGCCGAGTTAAGTTCTAACATTTTCTCCTCCTTTTATCTTTAAATTCTCAAAATTTCTTCTAAGGGTATTGAGGTCTGCCGCTTTCACCTGTTTAGTGCGTCGAGAGTCTCTTTCCCATGCTTCTTTAGCTAATGAAGCATTCATAGTTATGGGGAAAATAGCTTCAGACACTGTTTGGTCAATTATAGACGAAGCCTCTGCATCGTTCTTGATCAGTTCCTTCAATTGACCAGTAGCAGAACTTGACTGTACCTCTGCTCTACCAGACTCGGTGGAGTATGTTGATGGCTGGTTTTCTTGTATTCCATTCACAATAATTTCCCATTCACCAGCTGCTATCAAGATAATTTCTGAAGTCAACTCTTATTTGATGGAGATGATATTAAAGTTAGCTTGAAAGTCATTAAATGTAGCAAACATTTGTCCACAGAACATAATAACAAAACATACAAGCAGTCCAATTCATTTTCTTAGGCTAGGCATCAAAGCATCACTAGCTTAGAGTTGTATAGACGTGTCGTGCAAGCCGCGGACGAGGGTGCACAACCAAGGGTACTGCTCTTTGTAGGGTGATTCCATATGCCTCTTCCATGTTAAGCATCTCCGCGGGTTGACCATCCGGTAATTCCCAATCTAATGCGTGGACCAATGTCGCGGTCAGGAGTTGGACCATACGCACACCAAGGTTCATCCCCACACAAATTCTCCGCCCAGCACCAAATGGTATAATCTCAAAATCATTTCCTTTAATATCAACATTAGGCTTTTCGCCGTTGGGTAAAAACCTATCGGGCTGAAACTTTAGTGGGTCAGTCCATTGATTTGGATCACGAGCTATGGCCCACACATTGATCAGAACAGTAGCATTTTTGGGAATGTAATAACCATTGATTTCACAGCTCTCCGAGGCCATTCGTGGCAGAGAAAGCGGTGTTGAAGGGTGGAGCCGGAATACTTCCTTCATCACAGCTTGGAAATATTGCAATTGGGTCAGATCTGACTCCATCGCCAGACGGTCCGGCCCAATAAGGGAATCAAGTTCCTGTTGGACTTGGGCCAGTACTTTTGGGTGGCTAATGAGCTCCGCAATGGCCCACTCCACAGTGCTTGATGATGTGTCGGTTCCTGCCACAAATAAATTCTGCAAAATTGGCAAGGTGCATGGGTATCAAAATTCTAATGGGTGAAAATGCCACAACAACCAAATAGAAATATTTTTTCTTAAAAATTATATATATAATTTTAAATATTATTTATCAGTTAAAAATTATAAAACCCACATTTTTAAATTATAAACATTAAAATATATTATATTTTATCGTACTAATATAGAGTTTAGGCCTCTTTTTTTATTATATTTAGGTGAATCATGAAACAATATATACAGACACATCAATTACTGTTTAATCAAATTTCAGATTTAAAATTTGAGAATGAAAAATATTCAGTTGAAAGAATCCCCTCTAAATTTAATTTGATAATATTCGAATCAAAATAATTAGAATATAACTCTGGATACCAGTTGATTCAATATCAATTTTTGAAGGAGGGAAAGAGCGTACGTGTGTACATACCAAAAGCAAGGCCTTGATTTCAACATCACTTAACCCGCCACCTTCGCCATCAACATTATCCTTAAGTGCAAGCAATTTACTCAAGAAATCAGTGTGATCCCCACGATCACCACCGTTCATCCTGTGCTCATCAATGATCTCATTCAAGAAAGCATCAAATCTCTTGTGCAATTTCTTCATCTTAGATACCACACCTTGCAAGTCAAGCCAATCAAGGGGTGGGATGAAATCACCGACGTTGAACACACCCGCCAAAACCATGAGCTCCCCCACCATTTCCTTGAATTCATCAGCCTTTGGGTCTACTCCACTGCTCCCGTCTCCAAACACTCTCCTTCCAATCGTGACGCGTGCCAGCGCGTTTGTCGTGCAAATATTTAACAATTGACCTAATTTGACCTTCGAGTTAGCCGCACCCGCTAGTGTGCGCGTCAGAATCGATATCTCCTCCTGCAAATTTACGCAAAAATATATTTCAGAATTTTCTTTTTAGTGAAAAAAATAAAATTATAAATACCCATACATATATTACAGTTAACACTGTCCTAAATTAGCATCCTAAAGAAATTCGGGTGTTATATTTTGTTTTATTAATGAACCCCTATTTTCTAAGGGCAATTTGGGTATCCTCTATTCCATTTTTATTTTTCTCTATAAATATAATATTTTTTCTTTAATTATACTTGTACCATTTCTTAATTAAAGGATTATTATTATTTTTCACAAGGGAGTAAAAAATAATTATTATATTAGTAAATATTGGTATTAAATACAACTTTTCTATATTTTTTTTATAAAGTATCGATATTTGTGATCAAGTTTGATTTGAGTTGGATTTCTTAAGGGGGATAAATTTGAAAATCTATTTAAGGATTTTTTTTTTCTTTAATGTTTACCGGAACCAAAAGGGTCCTAACTGGATTAATTTACAGGTTCTCACTTCCAAGGAAATTCTGATATTCCACTTCATGTTTTTCTCCCAGGAGTACCATGGTTGCATGTATAGTAAAATCTTACGTATGTATGAACTTATCGACCCCTGGGTGATGCTATGCTAGTTTGACAAATTGACAAAGACAGAAAGAAGCTCATGAAAAGTAGAGGCTGTAAACCATACAACAATCATGGAGGAAAAAGAAAAATTGTCGAGAATGATGTTCAACCTTTAATTTATATTTAGATTCCAATATTAATAATAAAAAAATTATATTAGAAAAATTTTTTTTATAAAAGATTTGATAGTAATTTAAATTAGATTAATTTAAATATAATTTCAAATATCGATCGATTAATAATAAAAAAATTATAAAAAAAAGAAGAAAAAGACTCCTTTTTCTTTCTAAACCGAACAATCAAAACAATGTATGATTCTATTTTATTAATACCAAAACAATCCCACTCTCTTTTATTTTTTTATTTTTTTATTTTTTGGTTGAGAAAACAATCCCACTCTTGTTCATGTGATCAAGGTTTTACAATGAGGAACTATGAGTGTTTCTAGTTGAAGTATTATTAGTACGATTTTTTTATTATTATTATTATTTTTTTATTGCGACCAGTCAAGCAAGTGAGGTGGCTTATTATTCTATAGCAAGGGTTTCCTTTTCTTGTGGTGAATCCATCACTTGAGTACAGAGTACAGTACAAGATGTACACCTCAAACGTATTAAAAATTTTAGAATTAAAATTTTAACATCTAAAATGTAAATAATTTTTAATAATATGTAAAATTTTTTTTCTTTTTTTGTTGGAGAAATTATGTAGTCCCTTGAAGAATATTTTAAAAATCTGAAATATTATGTGAATAAACACATGTACTAAAATGAGCTCATCATCGTATCCTGAGTGGATTTTAAGAAACTTATCTCTTTCAATCTAAATATAGTAGAGATGTGTACTAAAATAAATAAATATAAGCATCCATCCTCAAAAACTATATTTCAGATTTCACTTAGATTCATTAAACCAAAATAAATAACAAAAAACTATGCATTTGTGAATATTTTTTTTTATTAATAGGCATTGGTAGTCCAAAAATATTCATATTCTTCTAGCAATTAATTAATCTATCCATTAAAGAAGAAAAGAGAAATTCTTCAAATAAAGAAGAAAGATTGAAAGAATATATGACAAATAAATAAAAATTGAAATCAATTTTTGTCATTAATAAAAGAAATCTATTAACTAACGTATCAAGTAAAAATGATAAATTAATCATATATGTATATAAGCGAGATAGAGAGTGTGTAGAGAATGAAAAGGGAAATTCTGAAAAAGGGAAATTTAATACATATGTATTTTATTATGTTTTAAAAAATATTGTTAAAATTTTAAAATATCATTAAAAATCATACGAAAGTTATTAAAGATACTAAAAATATCACTAAAATCTTTTAAAATATTATTTATTCTTAGAAAATTATAACATCTGACCACACACTCTGTGTGTTGCTCTTCGTCTCTACTAAAATAAACTTCTGAATTTGTGCATTCTAGAGGGAATTTGATTGTTTTCCATTACTCTATAAATGAAAATTTCTAAGGGAATAATATTTGATTTTTTTTAAAAAAAAATATTTTAGGAAAGCAAATCATAATTTTTATAGAGTGTATAACAATTTTACGGACACCATTTACTTATAAATTTTTAAAATTTACACAATAAAATAAAAATAATAAAAAAAGAAGAAGAGAATGTCATCCCCCCAAAAAAAAAGAAGAAGAAGAGAAATATTCTGCACATAGAAGTATTAAACTCTTGCATACGGGAGCATGAGAGAGAGAGAGAGAACCTGGCGAACATGGCAAAAATCATCAAGAGCTTTAGTAGAAAAAAGATGGACATTGCAAATCTTTCTCAGCATTCGCCAACGAGGACCATAGGGAGCAAAAACCATGTCTTGATGATTATAAGCAATATGTTTGCCACCACTACTTGGTGGTCTACTAGAGAAATTTGCATCATGTACCTTCAGGAATTGAGAAGCAACCGATGCCGATGACACCACCATAACATGCACAGACCCTAATTTCAAGTGCATCAGAGGTCCATACTTTTGTGCCAAAGCTGCAAGTGAGTGGTGCGGTATGGGGCCTAGATGAGGCAAGTTTCCAAGGATTGGCCATGGTTTTGGACCAGGTGGGAGTGATAGGGAGGAACGCTTCAGAAGGGGCTTTAGGTTTAGCAGAAGATAAACCACTATAGCAAAAATAATGGAGGAGAGAATCAGAGACATGGTTTGGATTGAGGAAAGTTCTTCCAATATCTGTGGCGACCCTTCTTGCTTTTTAGATAGGGGTTAGGGCCATTTTTAGAAATTCTTTTATACATACACCATGCATTGCATGTATATAAGTATGCTTCCCATATAAATAAATAAATAAATAAATAAATAAATTATTTATATAATATTATTTTTCTTTGATTATCTTTATTGTTGTCTCTGTGGAGAAAATATTTGGCGCAAAGCGGTGGCAGAGTCACATATATAGCAGGTGAGCAGTTGCTCTCATTAGATTAAAATAATTTTATTAATTTTTATATGTTAAATAAATATTGTCTCCATTCAATCTAAAAAATTGTCTCATTCAACCCAAAATATATATCATTCTTTTCCATAAAAATATTTTACCTCCATTACCTTTGGGTCCTGATCCACCACGGGTGCAAAGTATTATGTCATCATATATTTTGAACTTATTATTTTTTAATCAGGTAACTCATCGATTATTAATTCTCATTTTTTCTAATTTTTTTTTTCTTTTTTGATTAAAAAGCAATTTTTAGTAAATATTTATTATATTTGTATATCGATATTTATAGAAAACGAAGTACCACCCTAGTCTCTAACTATATTTCTACGGAAAAACGAGAACATATCATCTTAGCAATCAAAAGAACTCCCTCCATGAAAACTCCAACCAAACCATAGTCTCTCATTCTCTGGAATTTTTTTTTTTTTTTGGCATAATATTCAAAAACATTTGCATTTTTCTACTCACCATTTCTTAGGTTTCTCTTCCCTTGCTCTCCTTATTTGTTAGTGATAAGCAACAATAATGTAAAAGCTACATTCGGGTGGAATTTGGAACAAAAGAAAAAAAATATTGGTGTGGAATGAAAAATAATTATTTTATTAATTATTTGCAATAAATGATGGTTGGTTAAACATTATCCATCTCCCCAATTTTGTGATCCGGATTCAAATTATGATGTAATAAAAAAATAATTGTATTTTTATGCTACTGGATCGGCAACATGGATACCAAAAATTAAAACCGTTTAGGTAAAAAAAAAAATCCATTGACCCAAAATAATTAGTCAAAAATATTTTTTGGGGCACTTAAAATGTTTAATCAGAGTAATATTTTATCTCAAATTTAAAAATATCAGTACCCTTTTATGAAAAAAGAAATTCATTTGATCTAAAATAATTAATCAATAATTTTTTTTTCTTTTTTTGGGGAGGAGGGTTTGAGACACCTGATAAAAAAGGGTGCTCAATTTTTAGATCTAATCCAAAATAAATCAACTCTCAGCTATCCTTGTTTAGTAAGAGTATCATACACCCTTTTAATTAAATAAAAAAAAATAATGGTGTCTTCATCTGGACTGCATAATTTTGTGTGGTCTTCATCATTACATTTTGCCTTTTCTGGGCCTTTCCTCGTCCGAATTAATGGTTCTTTTTATTATTTGTATTTTTTTATTAATATATTCAAGGAAGGGTCGAGACCCAAAGTCCTCCCCCGTCGTGTCCGTAAAGGCTCTCGTTTCCTGCGTGGAACAGAAAATGATCAAATATATATATATTTTTAAAAAATGATTTATTTATTTATTGCATGTAGTTGAATAAAGCAAAAAGAAAAGGAACTTATAATTATTGGGTTTTCGATTTAATAAATAAAATTATTAAATTTTTTAATTAAAATTTGATTTTAAAATTTAAAAATAAAAAAGATTATTTTGAGAGAATTTTCTCTAATTTAAATTTGATAATATTCAAATTTAATTAATTATAATATGATTTCGAACATGGATATATTTAAAAAAAAAAAAAAGCAAAATAAAGAAAACATCCTTATCCTTCGATGGAAAGAAATAGGGTCCATTAATGAAACACCCACCCATTCTAAGGGTTCACATTTCAGCATTGATTATTTCTACTCTCCTCCTCACGTGCTGATCACATTAAGACTTAAATATGGGGCGACGAGGTTAACACGATTCGGCTGCTGATACTTGCGGCCTGTAGAGCTTGCACTTTGCTGCAATTAAGTATAACCCCCCAATGTTCATGGCATTGGCAACGACACAGAAACACTCAAATAGACACCACCACAGTCAAAAAGAAGAGAAACCTACTCTTTTTTGTAGGTATCGATATAATGATTGTTGGATTTTTATCTAACGATAACCATTGGATTATCATTCTCTATGAAAAAAAATTATATAATGATCGTTGGATTTTGATCTAAGTGTCAGTTAACCCATGAATATTGATATTTATGAAAAAAATAGAAAACTATCTACTTATAAATCGTTAACATATAGTTGTTTTGACCATCAAGTAGGTTGATGAATTTTATTTTTTTTTTGGTTACACGATTTCAAACTCGAATCAAGGAGTTAGGGGAGAGCGTTATAACCATTAGACTATTCTTTTGGGGATATAGGTTGATGCAATGATGCAATTATACGATGGATCACGAAAAAAATCTTGAATTTGATTATTATTGAATAAAATCTTTTGAGATAATACATTTTTAATTAATTTTGCTAAAAAAGTAGTATTTTGTTTTGTATTTCCTTGAGATCGTGTGTGATCCATTTTGACGAAGAACGTAGATGATTATTTTAAAACGATTTTGTTAGCTAGAAAATTCTCTTGTTTTTTTTACATAGAAATTTGAACTAAAATTTTTAACTTGGGTGAGAGGGATCATGACTACTAAATTGTTCCTTTAAAACTAAAAAATTCTTACTTCTCAAGAAATGATATTTATGAAAAACTTTTGTTTTAAGATTTCTTTTAGTTTTAAAAATTATTTTGTTTAGTAGATTTTGTAAAGTATATTGCTTCTTTACCCTATAAATAAGAGGTCTTTTTAATTTTACAATATTTTGTTCTTAATTAATACAATTGATCTTTTAGACTTTTGTATCTTTCTTTAAGTTTCTAAATTAAAATTTATTTATTCTTAAAACAAAGTTGTATGCTAATCTGTCATCAAAGTCTAATCAACACATTATCTCTTAGTAATAAGTACAATTTAAATCAAATATACATGGTAGTCAAAACTCACATGATTTTATGATAGTTGCTAAGCTACTGATCTCTTTTCGATACTTATAATTATGAAAAGATATTAAGATTTTTATTTTTGTAATTATTAATAATTATTTATTATTTAGTATATCAGCATAATCATATCGTTCAGCTGAATCAATCAAACCAGTTGAATCATATGTCGTTCATCTCACCAACTTAAGATTTAATACTGTATTTGCAAATCCTATTCATTCATCTCACCTAATCGATTGTGACCTTTTTATCTATTCGGAAGGTTTTGACAAATGGCTCCAAATCCTCTATTGTTCAATTTGGGTTTGATTAATGTGAAGGTCCAATGAGAATTGATCCCATTATAATTTTTATATAATTTTTTTCCCACCCTCGGTATCCGGAATGATATTGCGATTAATTCAGTTCGAGCGTTTACGGTGACCTGATTTACGATGCGACTCTCCCAACCTAATTTTTCCCATTTTCAAGTTATTTTTATATAACTTATTTTGTGGAAGAATGGTGGCTAGAATTTTTTTATTTTTTATTTTTTATTTTATTTTATTTTTTTTAATTTGAATCCATTGTGGCCTGAATCGAAATAGGCTTTCCTCCAATTTACATGCCATTGGCAAGAGAAGCCAATTGTAGATTTATTGGGAAAATGGTGTCAATGCGTGACTTATAATTCCTTCCTGTCTTATATAACCTCACGTGAATCCCTTTGTTGCATGGGTAGAGATATACTGTGTGATCATTTGTCCGCCTTCGTACATGTTGTGTCCTCATTGTCAAAAGCTCAGACACGTAGAAGCAAATCCTCTCTGAGTGTACTGTGCAGTGATTGGAGCACCTACATCTGGCGCTGATGCATGATCATCATCTCATCCACGAAGCCCCTAAGCATGCCACTCATCTTTGTCATCAGATGATGCCAACCTCTACCAAATGAAACCCAGAGAAACGCATTTGTTCCTGAGCATTAAACAATGATATCTACGTACACCACACAAACAATGCTGATACAAGTAATGATGCTTAGGCACATAACTCTCTCTTTTAGTTCATACGGGGACTAGCGCCCAGAGAAATACAAGAACCAAGAAAACACAAAGATTCAATCCAATGATACCCGAACCTCAACTCTCAAGTGTTGTCCAAGAATTAAAAATTTATTTTTGTATAAAAATTAGAGAACTGATTGATATTTTCTAATAATATTTTTAAACTGTTTTCGACAATTCAGTTTTAAGTTAAAAAAAAAAAAAATAGAAAACCTGTACCTTATTTTTCAAAAGAAAAAAATATTATTTGATCGCAATTTCCGTATTTTGTAAATATTTTGAAAAACAAGGCTGTAACGCTAAACATAAACACAGCCCCTTCAAAGTATCTCACTCAAATCTTGAGAGAATTCTGAACTTACAAAAGGGACACATTGATTTTTTGCCATAAAATAAAAGATCAAATCTTAATTTTCTAGCTAGACTAAACTAGAAAACATGAATAGAGGAAAGACTTCCAAACAAGTCTCAAGAGTCTGCTCTAGAAAACAATAAGAAAGCCCTAAATTACAATTGCCAGAGTGTTAAACGTGAATCCCTATCCTTGCAACAACCGCACTCACTCACTGTCACGCCCCGATCCTCGGATCGACCACGCGACAACCGCCGCATCGTCTCGGTACATGGATAAAACCTTCCCATCTACCGGGACTCCGCAAGGCTATCAAATTCACAATAAATCATCAAAATATAAAAGTCTTCAAAAGCAAGAAATCACAAAAGCATTACACATGCAAGAAGTCCATCCGGCTCATTCCTGATCGTACAAACACACACATTTACACACATCGGGGAATGGGATCCTGTACATGCAATCATGCATTAGCACACATCGGGGAGTGGGAATCTGTACATGCACGAGTACACAGCAACACACAACGGGGAGCGGAAACCTGTACATGCACGCATGCGACGTGACCATCCTGGTCACTCTGAAAGCATTTAACAACCAAGAAGTCCCAAAACATAGCCGTCGGATTTTACCAATACTTACCCAAGGAAAACAAGCCAATATCGATAAAATCCTAACGGTATGAGTTGTACAGAACTTCACAAAATCAAAGAAAAAGTATTGAAATTAAAATATACAGTCCAAATGTCCCAGTACAGATATAAACAGTTTTTCAGAACTAGAGAAATCAAAAGAAATAAAAACAAATCAAAAATCGACGGATTTTATCAATACTTGCCAACAACTCAGCCAGTATCAATAAAATCCGCACGACATGGGATGTACAGACTTCCCTTTCCATGGTTTGAGAGCTATCAACCTCCAAAAATAACACTGCATGCCAAGTACCTATCCAATCCGCAAAAATACTTCACACGCTCCGTCAAGTAGTCTCCCAACTAAGTCTCCTCTGAAAAATGGGGAGAGAGAGGGGTGAGTATAGGGGTATACTCAGTGAGTGGAGTGCAATGGTGTGATTGTGTTCATAAATAATGTGTGAATGTAGGGCAGTCAAAGCATATCTCATAAATCATTTAATATACATAAAATCATTTCAATAAATCACATTTCACAATGATGCATCCAAATCAATCATCTTTTCAGAAAATCTTGGGGTCCCATCGAAACACACTTCCGTCTCAGGGCGGCCAAACCCAGACGAAAGCCCGCCAAAGGTTTTTCTATCCAATGTCTCAAAACAAACCTCATTCCTTGGCGTTGGCTCGTACATCACCGGGGTGCACCAGATCTAGTACGACGTCGGCAGAGGGAGGGACGTCTAACTCCCCTACACATCCAAACCCTAGCCCACGTCACCCCATCGGGTCGCTCCGTGGGGGGTATATGACTATAGTCATCTACGGCACCCTTTATTTCTCATTCAATCCATTTCTCAACAATGTGCCATGATTTTCAACATATAATCCACAATTTCATACCAAAACAATTCATAGAGCAATATCCAATAGCACATGGCACAAAAGCATTTATAAACACAATAGATGCATTCATATTTCACAATTCAGTTCAGACAGCCCACAATCACAAAACAACTTATATAAAACATGTAAAAATATTTCAAAATCATTTTCAAAGTAATTTTAAAATATGTTTCTTATTTACGAACACAATGAACCGTTCACTCACCTCTAGAGAAGGTATTCACTCTCAAATTCTCAATCCAATCCGAATAGACCCATTTTTAAGTCCCCAAACGATTAACCTAATCAAACATTGAAATTTTCGTCAATTAAAATCTCTATAACAAGGGTTTTCACATTTTCCTAACTTAATTCACCATTAATTTCACATCCACGATTTCTAATTGCTGATTTTATCACCCGAAAATCTTTTCTAGCTCTAATGAACTTTAACTACCAATATTTCCTAATTTTTCTAATTTTCTTTCAATTTCACATAAATATAATATTTTTCATGCATATTTCAATTGAAACTCTAAAGAAACCATTCAAATCGACTCAGTTCGATTCTATCATTCCTTAACATGCTTCTTTCGTTGCAAATAGCCTAAGTTGATGAATTCTGCATCACATACTTCACTAATTACGTATTAAATATCAGAAAATCGCACCCTATATTAATCTAACATATACATATCTCATTACTCTAAATTTAACCCTAAATTTACTCAATTTATTGAGAGGATCAAAAATCTCTCACCTAGGGTTTCTTGATTTACAGTCCTAGCTTCCAATCGCCGGTGGATCAAACCTGTAAAAATTTCATTTTACAGAAATCGTTAGAATTAAACCTAACAACTAAGAATATTCAACCCTAGAATTAAAATTGGACAACCTAGGCTTACCTCTGCAGAGCTATGACCTAGGGTTTTTGTTGTCCTGCGGCCTAGGGTTTTGAAAGGATCTGCTATCATGCGGCTATGGCTTCTGCAAAGACTGCAGAAGGGTGGTGCTTGCAGAGAGCAGCAAGCACGAACAAACAGGGGAAGGAAAAGTTGTGGCGCGCGAAGGGAAGAGAAGAGAACTCTGTTCGCGTGCGGGAAGAGAGGGAGAGAGGATCGTCGTGCGCGCGCAGGGGAGAGAAGAAACGGTGGATGCGCACTGGGGATGACTGCCGGAGGAGTTTCAGTCGCGGGTGGTGGAGAGAAAGAGAGAGAGAGAGACTGTGAGTGACGGAGAGAGCGCGAAGAGAGACTGAGGGACTGTGGGATAGAGAGAGAGACCGAGGGACAGAGTGAGGCGGAGAGCGAAAGATGAAGGAGGTGGCGGTGGTCACGGTGGTGGTTCGCACGGTGGAGGAAGGCGGTGATGATGGCGGCAAAAATCGCGAGGGAGAGGGAGAACGCGCAGATTCGAAGAGAGAGAGACGGGAGAGTAGAGAGAGATGAAATTCGATTAGGGCTATTAGCCCTAATCGAATTGGGGAAGACGAGGGTGCTACGTTTCACCCCGAAACGCAGCATCTCCTCTTTCCTTCTTTCTCTCTCTGTTTTTTTTTTTTTTTTTAACTAACTATATATATATATTTGTTTTTCTCATCACATTGGAAGTTTTAAATGTACCAAAAATAAACATACTGTGAATTTGGAACACGGCATTTCAAATATACCAAAAATGAAAAATTAAAACCCCAAAATCGAAAATCAATAAAATTCGAAATTTTCTACTTTATTATAGAAATATTTACAAACTACTCAATGTCAAGTTTCCGGTATTACACTCACTCTTAGTATCATCTTCATTGTGAAGACATTTGAGGTAGCAAATGAAGATAAAGAACAAGGGTCTTTTTTTTTTTTTTTTTTTTGAACCAACATATGTTACGTACATTTAAAAGATCAAAGTTTCTATATACAAATTAGTTAAGGAATTTTTATCCAAAAAACACCCACCAATATACAAAAGAATAAGCTATTTACCATTTTGTTCAACATACACATCATACACATCCAACCTTGAATATCCTATATACACATTCTGAATGACAGAGGGAAAGATAGAACCAGACATCTTCGACTCATCCTTAGAAAGAAACAGATCTGAAGGTAGGCCAAGATAGTGATGCATGCAATTATTCGGAGAAGATTTCTGCTAGGATTGCCGATCCATGCAATACAAATCTTTGTAGTCATTTGTTGGTCTTTGTACATATTGTGTCCTCATATTCCACAGCTCAGAACGAATAGCAGCAATTCCTCTCTCAGTGTACTGACGTAGTGATTGGAGCTCGTCCATGTGGTGTTGATGCATGATCCTCATCTCTTCCATGAAACCCCTCTGCATGCTCCTCATCATATCTTCAAACGATGCCATCTGAGAGGTCAGCATCTGGCACTGGTAGTCCATAGTAGTTGCTCTCATGGGGCTGACCTTAGGCTTAACCAGGGAAGGCATGCTTGGGCTAGGTTCACTAGGACCAGACCCACTAGGACCTCCTATCTCCTTCTTCACAGAGGGACGCAGCTCGTGAGGTGGCTCCATAGTCAATGAAGGTGCATTCCTTGAATGTCCAAAACGTCGATGCTGCAACTGTGGATGCTCATCCTCATCATCTTCCTCCGAAAATGGCTCTCTACCGAGTACAGAATGCCTTCTCCGCATATCTTGCTTGTCCTCACCCACCATACTTACCTTTTAGAATCACATTCTTGCAATGTTAGTCTTGACAAAGGAAAACATCACTGGATGCAATACAATTATAAATCTTTGTGATGTGTTTCAATTAGTCATTCGAAGCCATCTAATATTCTTTAACCAAAAAATCATAGTGGATTCTCAATTGCTCACTGGATTGAGTGCGCGTGTCTGAGCAAGACTATGAACTCCTACCATTTCACCCTCCAGCATTCACTGAACTCCAAGTAAAAGACAAAGAAAAAGACAACCTATTCTGCCTCTAAAAAGAATTCAGGTCTCACTAGAAATATCACGAAGGTTGGTGGAATTCACTTTAAGTTTGTAAGAACAAACCTCTGTTGCTTTGTGCCTTTAAGAACATGTCAATTTTTCTATAGTTCTCAAAAAGATTCCTCAACTCTTTAGCTAGGAAGAGATGTTGACTGTTGCAAAACACTGGAACTAATTTACCTCTATTATAGTAAAACATTCTTCTGCTATTTAAAGCTACAACTATTCTCATTGAATTCTTTCATGTTGCAGTCTATAACTCCAATTAAGTGTGATTATTGTTAAAATAGATCAAAATGAGACTCATTGATTGATCTAGTCGACTATTATGATTGATCTAATCAACCATCAACCATTCAATCATAATAATTTATTTACTCAATTACTATGATTGATTTAATCATTTCAATTGATTTGGTCAATTATATATATTTGGTTGATTTAATCAATTATTAATATTGATTTAATCAATCATTCTATATTTAATTGATTTAAATAATGATTGATTTATTCATTCATTATATATTTAGAAAATTAACTTTATTTTTTACTATTTTCCTTTTTACTAATTTTATTCAAATTGCTTTCTTTTTCTCTACTAGTTAAACTCTTGTATAAATAGGGCTATTCTCCACATTTTGTAATCAAGCAATGAAAGACAATCTTCTCTCTTGCTTTATCTCTCTTGTAATTTTCTTCAATCAATAGAAAGAAAAATCTTTTCATTTTCTTCTTCTTTTTCTTCAAATTTTATCTTGATATAATTCTCTTACATAACATTGGTTCTAGATTGCATGTCTAGAAACATACGAGGAGTCTAATATCAAGATTAAAATTTTACAACAATTATGAGGTTCAACAGAAGAATCAAAATTAACAGGTATTAAGGAACTATAGTACCACATCTTTCTATTGTTATGTTCCGATTTTCTCATTTGTGCCCTATGGCACCACATCTTGGATCGGACTTTGGATCATAGATCACTAGGGGGTAGAGTGATTTCCTTAACTAATTCGGTAACAATTTCAGTAGCTACTGTGTATTACCTTTCATGTTTCTTGTGCAAGATGAAGTGATTTAAAAATAAACTATACATGTTCTACTGTTATCTGTGCAGAAAATTTATGTTAAAAAGTTACTGCTATCTGTCATGTGAACGTACCTTGAAGAAACTTGCTAACACTGGTCTCTCCAAGTCCCTTTCTGCTCCCGGATAAGGCAGCCAGTGACGGGGTATACCTCCTGGGCCAAGGTTATCCTGTTCATTGGCCTTGGGCTTCTTTTCCTGGTTTTTCCAGTCTGAGTTTCCCAATGTGGAGTATATTGTATCATCAATCTCCCCAACCTCAGTCTGCTCAGATGATCTTGGTCCAAAGCAACACACTTCTTCATTCGGCCATTGGATTTCTGTCTCTTGCTCATTGCTTGGCATAGTAGTCTCTAAATGCAGAACTCCATCTTGCCCACTGGAAGGCCCAGCTAAGTCGTCAAAACTGCTCCGAGCCTCTTCGGGAGCGACTCCATCATGCATGAAATCACAAATCTCAACAATCCTCTCATCCGCCATATCAGTGCCGCTACCCCATTGGACTGTTACATTTTCACCTGCTTCATTAAATTCCATTGTGTTACTGGGAAAACGAGATCCTGGTTATAATATGCTTCCATTCATCACATGAATCCTAACCTTTGCTGATCCATGCGCAGCAAAACCAATGGCGGATTCTATGGTTTGAGCGGGGCACTATGGTCATTTTAGCATTAAAGAGGGTGAGGTCAACCATGCATCATTCCGAGAGCACACTGGTCAAGGTCATTTCTGAGGAACAAAACTGTCAATTCACCAAAACACCTACTGTTGATAAGAAAGGGGGCCTTGATTTTGTCATTTTGTACTTATGGAGAAGGGATAGTACTATGTTTTGGTAGGCGAGGTCCCCTAAATTGTCCTTAATTTTTTACCCCCTTGACCACTCCTACTGCACATGTGCCAAAAGGCAACACCAACTTGAAAGACCCCAAAAGATTATAATATGACCTCTACAGTTAAACTATTCATTTCTAAAGGCACATTCTCCATTTACATTGTCTCCTTCAATGGATGAGATTCTATCGTTTTTCACATTATAAATAGGCATCCAGTCATGGATGCAAAAGGAGCCTGTAGATTGCCATTTGGTCTTTCACATCCAAGATGTGCTTAGTTTATTAAATTCATCAGAGAACTTTGTAAACACTAAATATAAAAAGAAATATAAAAGGAATATAAGCATTAAAGGAGCTCAATCGATAAGCTGTTCAAATAGCAAACGGACACAGACGCATGCAGAAGAGCAAAAGGAAGCTGAGAAAGAACATTAGCAAGGTCAGTCTGTCTTACCAACACCATCAGGTTGTGAGCTCGATCCCTCATGCCCTGACCCGAACACAGATTTTGCACCAATATCTTTCTCTTCATCATTCCCAACCACCCGCTCAAGCAACCTATTACCATCATTCAACAACATCGGTCTAATGTCTTCAAGGAGCTTTTCAACTGGTATGCCAGTCCACCTGCTCACAGTTTGTGCAACTTCTTCTGGTCCAACGGTTTTCATGAATAAATAATAATCTTCACTTATCTCCTCTTCAAGCTTCACAATAGCCATCTCAACTTTCTGGATTTTGCCAGACTCCAGTTCTGCAACCTTCGCTATTTCATTCTTTTCGGCCTCTCGAACAAAAATGAGCTCCTCCCTTTGCTTTTTGAGCTGGCAAAGCTCATCCAACCAGTTACATTCCTCAGTATACCTCATTTGGAGTTGAAGGCGCTTAAAATACACCTGCAGTGACATATTTTGAGAAACTAAAGAGGAGCTATTTCATGAATAAATGTTATGTTGTTCATATACGAACCTTAAGGATGTTTGCAATAATAGGTCTCTTGAAGTCCTTGTTTGCACGTTGTCCCAAATAAGTCCAGTAAGTCCCATTACGGCGAAAGGCTTCAATTTCTTGTGGAACAATGGTTTCTAGTTCTCCTATTGGCATTTTCTCTATCCATTTCCGCTGCATGATATCCATGGCAGAATGCACGCCATTGTTGATTTCTCCCATTTTTATTTGCTCATTTAGTCTTGACTTGAAAGAAGCCTCTTCTTCCTTGAGTTGTTGCATTTTTATATCCAAATCATGAATCCCTTCCTCTAGAATTCTTACAATAAACTCAGGTTCAACTGAGGTTGGCTGCATCAATTTTTCACGCAAGTCTTGCTCTTTGCTCGCTATGGCAATGTCTAATCTTCGAATTCCTCCATCATGCATGTTGGATGTCCTAGCTAATTCCTCCATCTTCGTTTTAGCCTCTTGCAAAGTCAACATGAGTTCCTCACGACTTTGTTTAAGAATATTCATTTCAGCAATCTTTTCTTTCACTACCTTATGCTTCAACTTCAAGCGCTTGAGCTTCTCTTTCAATGCTTCTATCTCTTTCCTAACCTGCAAAATATAGTGAACACCTAAAATTTTAACAAGGACTTTATAACAATTATGTTTGTAGAATTAGAAATCACTCTTCCATTATCTAGCATATGTGGTACTATTAGAATCTGTTTAGCATTACCTTTTGATTACCATATATAGAGTTTGTCACTGATTCTGCTTAATACTAAAAATAAAATATATTTGATAATATATAAGTATCATATATGTGTTATTTTACGTCAAGTATACTGACGATTGACGACACAAGTATCTGTTATCTTACATCAAACTTCAATAAATTTCATCTATTTTAAAACTAAGGTGACGGAACGTAATTAAATAATATTATGTAAAAAATAGATGATCAATTATTTTGTATCACATAATTATGAAAAATAGTATTTTCTTTTTTCAAACATAAGGTACCTCAAAGAGACGCACTTTGCTAGCCTTGTCATTTTCCCTTTCAAGAGCAAGACGGTTGACCTCCAGCTCCATAATTTTGTGCTCAAGTTGTACAATCTCTTGGGGTTGACTATCAAGTTGTTCTCTCACACTTGCACAGGTTTCATCCATAAGGTCAATGGCCTTTTGTGGCATCCGACGCTCTATGCAAAGCATATCCGGTGAAGCAAATCAATAGCCAACTTGATAAAGTATCATATGATTATTCAAGTGGGGAGATATATATAGGATCCAAACATAGAATCTCCATAGCTTAGCAAATAATAATAATTAAAAAATAATCTTTATTGGTAAGAGATGTAATTCAAAGAGTGTCTGAAATTCACATATTATTAACTGAAACACAAAAAATTTTAACCAGATTTACGGACAAGTGTATTATCATCGACACATATTTGACGAGTAGTTATTGAAAATTAAAAAAAAAAAAAAAAAAGAAAAGAAAGTTTTCAAGAGGGAAGAAAAAAAAGGAGTAGAGGATAACGGAGGACACCAGAGGTCCTTAAGTCCTTAAATTATAAGGCATTAAAAGCTTTTCTCTTGATTTGAGGTGTGGAGTTTGAAATCTCGCCCTCTTTCAGGACAATGTCTAACTTTATAACCCAAATAGAGGGAGAGAGAGAAGGGATCCTGCAACAATGTCAAAATGGCTTGGGCATTGCATTTAAGGGGGAAAAAAGATTTTTTTTTTTATTATGTATATAGAAGAGTCTTGAATTTGAAACCTTTAAGTGGAAGGAAACTGTGTGACAATTAAGGTATAGTACATTGGCGGGGAAAAAAGAATTTGGTGTACCATGTACTTGAGTTATTCAATGGTTGGGTGAAGAGTGAAGTGCATGTAATATGCTTAAATTTGTTTAGAATTACTTGAGATTTTACACCCATAAAATTAAAAAAAAAAAAAGGAAGAAATAGAATATGATACTTGAAACTTAATTCGAAATTTGAAAAACAAATGGGGTTTTTGCTGGATATGTAAGAAAGAAAAATAGTTCAAAACTATTTAAGAATTACATATAAATTAATGATAATTATGATATCTTGAAATTCTTAGAAATTTAGAAATTCCTAGGAATCAATCGTGTGTGATTTTATTCAAAGATGGGTACTTGAATGTTAGCTTTAAGAATAAACAAAATAAATAAATAAATAATAAAATTAAGATTTTCCACAATAGACACCTAATTTTGGCTGGCCGGTGGCTTCGTGGAACACGCCATGCCCTCATGCATACGTTGAAAAGTAGGAGAAAAATGGTACGATTTCATGGTTCATGAATTTTACTTGAATTTTAATAGGAAAAAAAGTCTTGGAAAATAAAATCCACTTTTGCTTGAAAATTAAAATTATCAGAAGAATATATTATGAGGTGAAATTAGTGTGTCCATTTTGAGCCATTTTGATTTTAACAGTGTTAATATTTTATATATTAAAATTAAACCAAATATGAATTATCATCTAGAAGACCTCTTGGTCCGTTCCAAAAAAAGCTGCTCTTCAAATTACAAAAGTACTCCACAATTTTATGTCAATTTTTTTTATTTATCAAATTTAAATGATTTTCATTATATGATAGAGTTTTTTTATTTAAGTTATATTAATTTCTCAAAAAATTCAATGTTCTCAAAATTTTCAAAAATATTTCCCAAAAGATATAAAATTCAAGGACCCAACACAAACATTATTTTCCGAGAATGAAAATAAGCGGAAAGTTTGAGTTTAAAAGGGAATTTATTTTTAGAACAATACTAAATATTAAAAATTAAAATTTTTTTCAGGAATTTGTCAGTAGGAAAAAAAAAAGCAATCTGTGAAATATATATAAAAAAAAAAGCACTTTAGTACGCACCGTTGGCATATTTGTGTGAGAGATGAGCCGCAACAACAAGAGCATCATCTTTGACAGGAACACCATGGCTGCTTTCAAACACCTCCTTCAATCCTTTTAGTATACACTCCACGTCTTCAAGACTGGGCTCTGCAACTGGGACCGCTTGCACCCTCTTCTCCATTGTACTATCACTCTCTATATGCTTTCTGTACATCTCAACCGTGGTGGCACCAATGCAACTAATTCTTCCCTTAGAAATCATAGACTTGACAAGCTCCGGCGCGCTACCGGCCCCACCTAAGACATGATGTATTTCGTCTATGAACACAATCACCTTCCCTTCTCCAAATCCTTCTATATCACTTAAAATTGCCTTGAGTCTGGTGTCAACCTCGCCTGTCGACGACCCCTCCACGTATCTTTCATCTAAAAGCTTTATAATGTCCAATTTTGCAAGTTTAACCACATTGAGGAGATTGCCTGGAATGTTCTCCTTGAGAGCCAAGCGCCGTGCCAGACCTTCGACTATTGTTGTTTTCCCAACTCCAACATCTCCGATGAGTATTGGGGTCTTCTTGTTTTTGGAAGAGAGGACGGTCATAAGCCTTTCAATTTCTGCATCACGGCCTATGACAGGACGGGGTCTTTGTCCCTGCCTGGCCATGAAAATAAGATCATGGCTATAATTTTTTAGAGCTTCATATTTGTTTTTCTTGCTTCCTTTTCCGAACCCCATGAATCTTTTAAATCCAGAAGTCGTGGGAGATGGTTCGGTTGCACTATCTTCAACTAGATCATTTATGCCGCCGGATCTTTCATTGGAGCTTCCGCTGTTTGGAGTTGATGAGGAATTGGTGCTTGGATTTGGCGAAAGCTGGTACTCGTCTGGAGATGGTGTTTGGATTTGGAATCTGTTTCTCTGGAGTAGTAGATCTTGGCTGCTGCCCCGGCTGCCGGTGGATGCTCTCATGGTTGTGTTTTTAATTTTGACCAGAGCTGAGGTTTCCAATTCTGGGATTTGGACTATGGGTTTTTATGAAAGGGAATCAGTTTTTCTTTGTTTTCAATGGGATTGAATTGGGAATGAAAATTCAGGGTTGGAATTCTTTTGCGGCTTTTAATGAAGTCTTGAGTGACAGAGAAATGAAGGGATGTTTAACAAGATTGGAAGACAAGTAAAAGGAAAATGAAAAACGTGTGTAGATATCAACCTGTCATTGGCTTGATAGATGTGTGTGTGTGAGAGAGAGAGAGAGGGAGAGGGAGGGAGTTAACATGTTTAGCTACCGCGAAGTTGCCTATGAAGTTGACATCTGAATAGATCCTCTGAATTTACACCTATCATAGAAAAGTAGTTGAGAAGTGTTTTATACTTGTCAATATTCTTCTCATAAATTTCTTTCTTTCCTTTTTCCTTAAAATTTAGCTACTAAACAAATTGATAATTTTTTTTAAAAAATTATGAAATATGTGTCGATATATATATTTTAATTACCACTTTAGATATTATACTTGTCATTATAAAATAAACAAATTTGAACTATCATGTGAATTTATACATGAAAAGAAAATAAAATTCAGATTGATTTAGCATATTTTTTAAAACTTTAAATTGTTCTATAAAGTTTTTGTAAAAATCAAAAATTAATATGAAAAACAAACGTAATTTAAAAACTAAGATGACCCTGCATCAAACGCTACATCTACGCTCTAAATTTAGCATTTCCAAGTTACATTTATTCAAATGGTCAATTAACCTACATGCTAATACATGTTAATTATAATAATTTTACAAAATAAAATTATTTAAGTGATGAATTTTCTAACGGATCGCTAAAGACACTTGCTAAGAAGAAAAAATAATTTCATATTTGCATACAACAATAACAATTTAAACCTTAATTTCATATTTGTATATCTTATATATATATTTAATTATGAAGAGCAACCTTAATTATATTTCTTACGTTTGGAATATATTTTCCCTCCTAAGAATCTTACCACATTATTTCTCAATTAAGTACCTTTATTTTCTCCTATAATTGTTACATTTTCTAATATCCAAATAAATAAATATCTCATTTAATAAAATTTTATCAAAGAATTCTTAATATTGTGCATGAAAATAGTTATAGTGACTCACTACCACGAGTGTATATAAAGTGTGAATAAATAATATATTTTTTTTATAAGTTGTCCTAAATTTTTATGTAGAAGTTTATAGAATTTAACATCACAAAAATTTGATGGATACTTACTAGACACCGGAGTTTATTTATTTATTTATTTTTTGATATATAGGAGAGAGGCTCGAACTGAAATCTCTGTTCAAGGAAATAGTATCAGTTGAGCTATAATTTATTAGTGATATTGAAAATTTTAGTGCCATCATTAAACGCTTATGGGTCAAATTTGTAAAGAAAAATGCATTAATCATGGAATTTTCTTATAATGCTTTCTATCACTTTAAATGGCTAATTGCTATTAAAAACAGATTCTTTCTACAACTTTTCATTAACTTTCGAATAATCATAATATAGGTTAATAAAACAGTCTATGACAATTCTTTTCTCCCACCTTTTTTCAGGAACAATCTCTTCAAATTACTTTAAAAAAAATCTTTTAAGTTAATACTAAATTCAAATTTAAATTCATGTAATGATCTTATCGTAACGAATTTTATTTTATTTTTTTACCATCCTAATTTGTTGATCAATTACCTTACCAATAGATATTAAATTATTTGAATTTTGATAATTTGATGATAGCAATATTGTCTATAAATAAAAACCATAATTAAAGTTAATATTTTGTCAAAACTAATAGTAATGCTAAGAATATGGGTATACTTATATTTTGATGTAACGAATAATTTAATAGTTATAATTTTTGTAATTTTAAAATTTAAGATTTAAATCATAATAGAATAAAAAAATATCGATTAATAAAAGAAAAAAAAGAAAAGGATCCAACAAAAAAAAAAGGTCCATTTTAAGTACTCCCACTTGCCAGGCTTTTAATTAATGCGAGAGAGACTCTGAGGGGGAGAGGCTTTGAGGGCGACAATCCCTACAAGCAGAAGCACGTAGGGGAATAGGAAATCAGGATAGGACGACCCAAGTAGTGGTGAACCGAACAAATCTCTACACCGTCGCATTCAGGAACTCAGAACTCTTACATACAACACGGATTAAACACGCTTCCATCCACGTGATCATTATCAAACAGGACTGTTATGAGATCTGGTCAAAGCTTGGGTTGAACTCGGTCAAACTGAGACCGAGCTCAAGCCCTATGAGCCCCGATCAAAGCTTGATTGGAGCTCAGTCAAACTGACACCCAGCTTGTGCTCGGATAGTTTGGTATCATGCAAAGTTTGAGCTTATACCGAGTCAAACTTAAAATTGGATAAATTATTCAAAATCAATTAATTAAATTTTTAAAATAATTTTTATATATAAAATTATATTTATAGATACTTTTTAAATATATTAATTGATATATATTAATTAAAAAATATTACATGATAACATTTTAAATTCGAGTTCAAGCTCAAAAAATACAAACTCGACAAGTTTGAGCTTAAATTCAAACTCACCTAATTAACATTCAAGCCAAACTCGGATACCGATATTACCCGAGTCAATTTGAGTGTTATAACACCCTTATTATCAAACTTCTATTAAAATTTTTATTTTTGAGTTTTGAATTTTTTTAATTTTATTTTAAGGTTGATATGAAGTTTTTTTCAACTTTCTCTTTTTTTTAATCACCATCGGTATTTCAAATTATATTTTAACTAATTCGATTTGAACGTTTATAAAAATGTAATTTAGGAAGTGATTTTTCCAATATAATTAAGGGGTCTAATATTCCATTTTACTAAATTAACTGTCTATTAAGTTTCTCTCTCTTGCAATTTTAGGTATTGCTGTGGAAATTGATGCATGGAAATGGAATATGAGTGGGGTTTGATCTGAGGAGATGGGGGTTGATGGGATGTGACTCAAAGGACTAATCGAGCCTGCCCAAGAACCCAAAGACTCGTATTGATGAGAGACTCGTTTCCCCTAGAGAGGCCAACAACCAATCGATAGATTAGTCCATGATTATGATAGTTCGATCGGCTTATGGAAGCGCTCGACAAGCCCAAACGTAAGTCCCTAGCTGACGAGCAAGTGTTCTCTAAGGAACCAACCGCATTGGTTAAAGGTAATATTTGACTAAATCTCATATCGACCTTTTTATTTCTTATTTCAACACGAAACGTATCACTTAGATAAAAAATAAAAGTTTCAGAATTTAATCGATAAGGGAAGAGATCCCCCCGAATTATCAAACTTTCTAAATGATAAAGATTACAAAATTACTAAATATTTTGATTATTAAGTTCTATGATCTTCGGATCTCTTTGTAAGAAAATTAGGGTTACAACACTCTGAGAATACACGACTCTTGCGATACCCCGTATAAAAAGCTCTTGACACATCAAATCTCAAGTAAGCTCTCTGATATCCCCACACTTGACACACAAATTACAGGGAGACCAACTCTCTTTTTCTCTCTCTCTCTGTTTCTTTTTCTTGCTCTCAATTTGTTTCTATTATGTCAAAAACCACTTTTTCTGATTTGAGTATCGAAAACTCCCCTGTCGGAATACCCTCCGATAGTTTTTTATAGATTTTAAACCGTTTCAGTATCCAACCATTCAAGTTGCAAGTAGTCAAAATCTGTGGAGTCGAAATCCACCGCCAGCAAGGGTCATTTTGTGGTGAAGAAACAAAATTGTGATCTTAGAATTCCTTGCGATTTAAATTCCACCGCCCTCGGTAACATTGATTTCCTACTTGCTTTACGTGACTAATTAGCATATATAGTTAAATAAAGAGAGAAAGATTAAGGAAAAAATTTAGGAGAACATTGAAAAATTATCCAAAAATTGTCCTATCCAGTTAGGGATTTAAATGAATACAGATTAAAAATTTTTGTTGTAATTGAATTTTATGAAATACTTTTATATATTCTCAAAGTTTAGGAGAATTTTCATAATTTTTAGACTTAGATAATTTGTTATATAAAAAATATGCCAGACGAACTCATGTTCTTGTGTTGCCTCTCATTAGTTCTAAAGCAAAACTAAGTTCAAAATGATTATATTATTTTGCTTTTTGAAAACATTTTTAATTAGGTTTGACAACAGATAAGAATGCGTCTTGCCTCAAAAGATAAATCAAATGTTTTAAAAGAAAAATGCATATAACATTAAATATAAATCAACGTTTCTAAATTTTGGATTTGTATTTATCGAAAATAGAGATTAGAAGAGTTTTGTCGATAAAAAACTAATTCAACTCTATATTATTAAATATTGATAATTTATTAAAAAATTGAAATAAGAAATTAAAAAATTTCTATAACTAGAAATTCCTTTTTGTTTAGAGTTCTTTTTCTTTGAAAATAATGGGATACCCATTATCAAAATTTTTGAATTTTTGAGTGATAAACAAGATAGAATTAGGGAGAATAAAAATCACCATATTGGGGCACTAATACATGTACTTGTACCCTATGCATAGGGAAAAAAAAAATATATATATATATATTATATTTTTCATTTAGAAAATTTGAGATTGAGCTACGTGGTTCGAACAATGTAGATACTGCTAGCATCAGCAAAGACTAGTATTGCAGCATTTTCAAAGTATAAGATAGCGTAATAAACTTTTTAAAATATCCCGTTTTGATCGTGATCAAATAATTAAAAATAAATTAATTTATTTTATTAAATATTAATATAAAGTAAGTAAGATCATCTATTCAAAAAATAATAAATTTACTTTTTTAAAAAAATAAAAATAAAAATAAAAGTATTGAGATTTAAAAAATTAACTAAATTAATAAATTAATTTAAGAAAAAAATAATTGATCAAAATAAATAAATAAATAACTCAAAACTAGAAGGATAAAAACTAATAGAATCTTGCCAAAGGAATTATTTCCATCTTGACTTATTTGACTGATCATTGATACAAAATTACTCAACAATATATGAATAAATTGATCATAACCATTAAATATCACAAAACGATCAATCTCTCTTACTTTTCGATAATTAAGATACCACAATTAATTACTTCCCAATCAAAAGATAACTCAAAAAACTCTCATTGGATTTAATGTTCGACAGTTTTAAAATCTAGAATTCTAATTAACAAATTTCAATCTACATTTATTTAAATTACATTATCTAATCTCGTGGTATAAATTAAATCATTTGCGAGATCATAAAATTATGTCAATCACTACGTTATTAAAAGCAAACAAATTTTACTGTTTTTAAATGGTTGTAAACTATTATAATATTATCAAATATAGATCTCTATTTAATAAATTTAGAACAATCATAAATATTAGGATATAGAGATTAAATAAATATTTATAAAATATTAACCTAATAATATCATTTAAATTTCATAATTTTCATCAATCAAAACTTTAATAACCCTTCAATTACAAACTCAATCTAAAAAAGAAATATGATTAAAGGGAAAACTCTCAAATAAAATTCTCATTGCTCTAAAAAAATTGTTGAAACAAGAATAATGGGAGGAGCCGCAATCCAGCAGCAGGAGAAGCAAGAAAATTAATGAGAAGTGTATATATTCTCTCCTCCTACGTGACCTAAGTGTTCCTAAAGTAACTAAAGTTATTTCACAAAAGTCTCCTCGGTGGCTACTCCCCTAAAGATTTTCCAACCCCTTTTCCTTTTAACCAAAGTTAAAAAGATTTTATAATCTTAAATTGACAAAATAAAAAGAAATAAAAATTTTTAAATATCTCAACAACTAAAAAACTAACTAAAAATAAAAATTACAAAATTTCAAGCTTTCCAAAAATTCCAACTAAATAAAATAAAAGATTTTTCAATTTTCAACGTTTTCAATTTTAGTCCAACTCTTCCTTGAATGTATAAATAGAAAGAGAAATTTGTTGTAGTGAACCTTCCATAAATTTCTTGCACAACCCCTTTGAAATTGGTATACCCACGTGCTAACAAATGAGTATTTCTGTCCAAATTTTTTTCTCACATGCAAAATTACCAATTTTGTTTAAATTCTCTATTTTTCTTCGTGAATGTCCTCTATTGATTCAAACACATCAAATGCTCAAAATTAATACAGTATTTATTCAAAAATAATACTGACCTTATTTTATCTCTATGAGCCATTATCTAAGCTACAAGCTAAAAGATAGAGATTGGAAACTGCCAACAAATTGACCATTTTCATATTATTTATTTAAAAAATAATAAATGGTTTCTTGGTAATCAAGAATCTGATTTGTCTTCTACATTTCTAGATCATTTTTATTTGTATTAAAAAAGTATAATAACTAAAATAAAATAAAATTGGAATAAGTCAAAAAAATTATTTTTTTTTATTTTAATTAATTATTAACTAAAAAATCTGATCCAACTCGATCAGACTCGATATATTACATGCCTTTAAAAAAACAATCCGATCCAATCTTAATAAAATTTGAATTCGAGATTAATACATGAATTTTTATCCATGCATTGAGAGAAAAAAAAATATATATATATATATATATATATATTATATTTTTCAATTAAAATTTTGAGATTGAGCTACGTGGTTCCAACAATGATGCTGACACCAGCAATGACTAGTATTGCAGCATTTGCACGGTATAAGATTGCGTAATAAACTTTTTGAAATATCCAGAAAAAGCCATTACCTAAGTTAGAAGCTAAATGATAGGGATTTATCACTGCCCCCAAATTGACCATTTTCTTTTTTTTAAAAAAAAAAAAATTATAAATGGTTTCTTGATAATCAAGTAATTGATTCGAAGGGGACATTCATGATGGGTGTATATCTTCCCTCTAACATTGATGTTAAAACTCTATATTTTAATAATATTTTTATTTGTATTAAAAAAATATAGTAAATAAAATAAAATAAAATTGGAATAAGTCAAAAAAATTATTTTTTATTTTAATTAATTATTGACTAAAAAAGAGATTTTTAATTTTTTTTTCCTTTTATTAACAAATAAATGACACAAAAGAGATTGAAGAAATAGAACAAAAAAACCACACAACATGCTATATTTGGTCAAATTCTTATGTTTTTTTTTTTTTTAAAGTCTGTTGTAGTAGAACAGTGATCGAAGTTTTTTTATTATTTATAGAAAAAAAAAAAAAGAGAAGAAAGAAATCAAGTCGTAGGTTCATTTACTTAATCTCAATTTTTTCTTTTTAAAGGAAAAATATCAAGAGTAATGTGTTTGTTAAGATGTCTTATTTTTTATTGTCAATTGCCGACTTATATACGGATCGGAGAGAATAAAATCATTATCTTTTTTGAGTTAAAAAATATTTAATTATAAAATAAGAAATAAAAGGGAAGAGGAGTGATAATAGTTGCTTAGATATAATTATTAGCCTTCTCTAATTATTTTTTTAGCAATTTTTTCACATATTAATACATTACCTTTCAAAGTCTTCAAAATCATGAGAAATAAAATGAATTCAAATAACATTATTTCTTTTCTTTTAGAGATTTCGAGTTCGAATGTATATATATAAATAAAAAAAAAAAAAAACCCGTAAGAAATGACAGCTATCTTAATGCTTCTTATTAAAAAAGAAAAAGAAAAATTAATTAATTGTAATTTTTTTAAATAAGTTATAATAATATGATTTGACCAAGCATGATTTACAATATTCGTTCCGACCACCACCCACACCCATATATGTGCATTTATTTATTTATTGAAAATTATCCACAATAATATTTATTATTTTTAAATGATTTTTATTATAAAAAAATAAAATTTATATTATCTTTTTAAGAAAATACAGGTAAGATCACCAGTCATTTCTTATGGTTTCTTTTTATACACACTCGAATAAAAAACTTATATTATAAATACTTAAGATACATTTAGTCTAACCAAATTTCTACACTATCTAGTTCCATGGTTGATCTCCAATGGCTTTCCCAGCCAAATTCATTTATTTTTATCGAGATTTATCAACATAAAAAGTCTTCTCATATTATGGTACTATATACCATTCTTGCAAGAATTTTCTAATCATTTTCTATCATATCCTTTAAATAATATTTTTTATTAGTAAAAGAGTGAAAGTCACCCAAAAGATAGAATTTAGTTTAGAGTTTAAAAATAAAATAAAACAAAAGTATATTATTAACCAAAACCTTAATATTACAATACTCTTAAGATAGTTCAAACGAAAAATAGAAAAAAAAAAAAGTAATACGACTTTTCTTAGATGAGGAAAGAAATAACTTAATTTTTAAAATAACATAATTAAAATTAAAAATGAAAAAAAAAGTCTTATTACAACTTGTACCAGAGTTCTACTCTTTCTATGTCACACCGTACCAATTAGTTGGAAAGGTGCCCAAGTGTCCCTTGCTTTTCTCCCCCTCTTTGTTGTTGAATTTAGGGTTGTGGCCCCGTTGAAACCCAAAAGTTTCTGTGGGCTTTCCTGATTGATAGACAACAAAATGGACCATGCAATATGAATTTGTACTTTTTGTACCTTATTTCTCAAACTCTCCCTATTGTACCCTCTACCCTGAAAAATTCAAAATTTGAATTAATTTTCTTATAAAAAAAATTTTATTTAGGTATTTTTTTTTCTAAATTTGAATCAATTTGGACCGTGCAATATGAATTTGTACTTTTTGTACCTTATTTCTTAAACTCTCCTTATCTTGAAAATTCAAAATTTAATTCAATTTTCTTATCAAAAATAAATAAATAAATAAAAACAAAGAAAATACTATTTAGGTATTCTCTTTTTCAGACCCTATAATGTGAGAGATTCGGGTATACCCTTTTATTTGTGTTTCTCTATCTTTATAAATACTTGTTTTACAAGTCAATTAAATTGAATTTCTCTATCTTTATAAATACTTGTTTTACAAAACAATTAAATGGAATCTTTACATAAATTATTAAAAAATTTCTTCCCACTATTTTTCTTAGGAGTAGCTAAATATTTGGCACAAAAGCACAATCAAGTTCACATCAAACATGTTGATCAAATCAAATCAAGTTGAGGGAGAAAAAATGTAGTGAGCTCTGTGTTTGGTTGGGTCCAACCATTTCACCCGCCGTGGCACAACTTGTATCGGAGTTCTACCTCTTTTGCAAACATATTTTTTTTCCTAAAATAACTAAAATAAAAATCTTAATTTTTGCAACTTATACCAAAGTTTTAACTAAAATAACTTATTTTTGTCTAAAGACACAAAAGAAAAAGAAATAAACAAAATACAAAGTTAAAATAAAATTCTTGTTCTCCCTCTTTTGTCGCCTCAAATCATGGTGTCACGTCCCGATCCTCGGATCGATCATGCGACAACCGCCGTATTGTCTCGGTACACGGACAGAACCTCCTCATATACTGAGACTCCGCAAGACTATATAACAGTACAGTAAATCTTTCAATACACAAATCCATCCAAAATAAGAAAACATAAAGACAGCACACATGCAAAGGACCCATCCGGTCCATACCTGTACACACAAGCATGCATCGGTACATGCATTTGGGAAGGGGATTCCTGTACATGCATGCATACAGTGTGGTCATCCCAGTCATTCCAGAATTCTCAGTACAAATAAAGCATTCCAAAGATATTCTAAAATCAAAGTAAATGAAGTTCCAAATCATAGTCGGAGGATTTTACTAATACATGCCTGAGGAAAATAAGCCAGTATCAGTAAAGTCCAAACGGTATGAGATGTATAGAATTTCATGAATCCGAAAGTAAATATTGAAATCAAACATTTCAATCCAAATGTCTCAATTAAATAGAAAGTTTTTACAAAAAATGGAATTTAAACGAAAATGAACAAATTTTAACATAAACAATGTAAGGATTCCACTAATACTTGCTCCTATATACGAAACAAGTATCGATTAAATCCATATCAAAAATTGTACAAGTTTTTCCTTCCTCGGATTTCAGATCAAATCAAAATAAACTCTACATCACTAAAATACTTAAACAAGTCAGCACAATAATCCTTCACAAGCTCCAATTGTTGTCACAGACCTAAACTTCCTCTGAAAGATTTAAAAGAGAGGGGTGAGTATTATGAATACTCACTGAGTGTATAGCATGTTATGACAATAAATGAGTGGTGATTGTGGACATGTCAAATGTTTTCTTTAAAATCATACGATCACATCAATAAATCTCAATGTAAACAAAATCTCAACAAAATATGATAAATAATTCATATGCATCCAGCCATCACATCTTATTTTCCAAAATCACGGGGTTGTTAAAAATCTTTCCACTAAAAGCTTGGCCCTAACCAATGATGGAATCGCCAAGAGATTCTCGTCAACGTCAATCAATCATACACAATACTCCCTTCCTTGACTTTGACTCAAGCCTCCCTTGGGGTGCAACCAGGCTAGTCCGAAGGGAGGGATTTAGAGACACCTCTCGAGTGCAGCTACCTCTTCATCTAAATAACCGTCCAACCATGTTACCCAGTCGGGTCGCACTATGGAGAGAATGACTATAGCCATTAACCATGCACACAGCACCATTTTGCAATCATCAAATCATATACCAAAATGTGTTAACAGTTATACAATTAAATTTTCAGTGCATAAGTTCCATCAGTCGCATTCAACACAAGTAATAAAATATGACACATTATTTTTTTAAACAACACATGGATGCATTCGGTAATTCAAATCCCTTTTCGGGACATTCCACAACCATAAAACAATTTTAAAACAATTTTAAAGAAATTTATAAAATCAGTATAAAATATTTTTTCATTCAAAACCATGTATACACATAAATATGCGTCGTTTATCCAAGAATGACAATTATGTTTACTTAAAAAAGTACATTCAGGGGTCACTTCAAGTTTTCTTTAGCATAAAAGATATGAATTTTTTTTTTCCCGATCTCGGTGCGAAAGAATTACTGCACTCTGAAGATGCTTAGGGTGTCCGAGGACAAAGAGCAACATGGTAATGCCTTTTCTTTTCCTATTTTGGAGGGTATTGGTCCTATGTAAATTTTTTAGAAAACAAGGGGGGAGAGAGAGTCTGAGAATCTTGGAAAGGAAAAAGGAAACAAGTAGGAATCCGAGAATTTGAAAGGAACGTGAGAATTGAATTTAGCATCAGCACATTTATTTTTTCTGAAGCAATGCTATTTGATGGGGTCACTACAAGTTTGCTCGGCTTACGCTTCATCGATCTTTAGAATCAAAGACACACTTTTTGCAGGTTAATTGGAGACGAACGAATAGCTTTGTATATCTTAGATCACAGGGTAAGAATCACGGAGAGTTACCAAATGATAGCTGGGTTCGGAAGCTCGATTTTTTGGGGCAAAACCAAGCTCTTGTGTCACCCAAAAAAGAAAAGTTGCTAATTTCGTTTTCGTTGCCGATCAGTTTTAGAATGGAAGATTCGATGGCTCAGGCCATGGTGTCCCCGGTGATTGAAAGAATCACGGATCAGCTCATCAATGAATTCAAGTTCTTGCATGCTGTCTCCGGTCAAGTCCAGATATGCAAGACAAGCTGAAATGGATTCAGAGCTTCTTAAGAGATGCAGATGCAATTATGCATCTAGAAGAAGGTCAGCAGTTCCGGACTGTTGTCTCTCAATTTAGAGACATTGCTTATGATTCGGAGGACGTCATTGACACTTACATTCACAAAGTTGCATCTATGAGTAGAGGAGGCTTCATTGGCCTTCTGAAAAAGCCAGCTTCAATCTTCAAGAAATGCCATTACATCCGCCAAATTGGCAACAAGATTCAAGTCATCGATGCTAGGATCTCTCAAATCAGAGAAACTCTGCCCCCTCATACTGTGCAGAATAAGGCTGGCGCTTCAACTGAAAGCAGGCAACCTCGACAAGTTTGGAGACGCAGCTATGCACGTGAGGAAGAAGAGCATGTGGTGGGTTTGGATGACGACACAAAGAAACTGGTTCAAGAGTTGACCAATGAAGAAGCAAATGCACGAGTTGTTTCCATTGTTGGAATCGGAGGTTCTGGCAAGACTACTCTGGCAAAAAGGTATACAATCATGTTCTTGTTAACAAACACTTTGATTGCCGCTCGTGGGTTTTCATTTCCCAGCAATGGGATAGCAGATATGTGCTGCAAAGTATACTGATACAAATAAGTTCACCGACAAAGGAAGAGAGGGAGCTAATTGACAAAATGAATAACGAGGAGTTGGTCGGAAGGCTATACAGTTTCCTTGAAGAGAGGCTATACTTGTTGGTTCTAGATGATATATGGGAAACAAAAGCATGGTATGATCTCTCACATGCATTTCCATGTGGAAAGGTTGGAAGTAAGCTCATACTTACCACTCGAAACCGTTACGTACCTCAGCAGGCAGACCCCCATTGCATTGTTCATGAGCCACGAAGTCTAACAGATGACGAGGCTTGGGAGTTACTAAGCAAGAAAACTAAAATCAAGGAAGAAAGCACAAGCCAAGAAGTTACGGAGCTTTGCAAATTAGGAAAGGAGATGGTGAAGAGATGTGATGGCTTGCCTTTGGCGGTAGTTTTACTTGGAGGTCTTTTAGCAACAAGGCTGTCGCTCCACGAATGGCAAAAGCTCCATCAAAACATTGATGTGCAGTTGAGAACAATTGGAAAAGAGGGTGCTCAACAGCAAGGAAAAGTTTTGTGTGTCATAGAATTGAGCTATGATGATTTGCCATTCCGCTTGAAGCCATGCTTTTTGTACTTGGGATTGTTTCCTGAGGATGCAGCAAAGCAGATGATTCGAATGTGGATTGCTGAGGGCTTTATTTTGTCATCAGAAATTGACAGAGGACATACTGTGGAGAGTGCGGATGAAGAATGGTTAGAAGAGTTGATTGAGAGGAGTATGATTCAAGTGGGAGCAAGAGACGCCGATGGAAGAGTCAAAACATGTCGGATGCATGATCTGATACGAGACTTGTGTTTGGAGAAGGCAAGAGAAGAAAATTTCTTTGAAATTTTGTCCCCATCATCGCCATCCAATCCCAAGGGCTTGTCTTCCATAAACGGAACCGATACATCAAAAGTTCGGAGGATTGCTCTGCATGTGGGTAATGATTCAGCTTTCTCTTAGAGCACAGGAATTTTGGCATTAGATCTCTTTTATATTTTGGCTCAACACTTGAACTATCGGAATCAGAATGGAAGACTGTCTGTACAAACTTGCCTCTTATTAGGGTATTACATCTTCAAAATTTCGAATTTAATAAAAAAAAGTTGTCAAGGCAAATTGGGAATCTACTTCATTTGAAGTACCTTGGTTTAGTTATTGTGGAGTAAATGAGATTCCACAATATCTTGGTAAAGTTCAGAATTTGCAAATCTTGGACTGTAGTCCCAGTTATCGTGGCATCTACTGCCTAAATGTTTTGCAGAAGATGGAGCAATTGAGGTATTTGTCTGGGACATTTTTGGGGTTTAAAAGTAAAATGTTTACCGTCAGTGCTTTAAAAAATCTACGATGTTTGGCAATGGTAGAAGCAGGGTCTTGGATGTTTAGGGATCTACAGCACCTAACAAGTCTTGAGAAACTGGGGGTGTCTGGAATAGAAACTGCAGAGCAAGTAGATGCGGTGCCCAGATCCCCTTGCATCACTTCAGGCTGTCTTCGCTCACTGCGTTTAGAACCAACCTGCTTTCACGTCACGGAAATTCTGAGTCTTGAACCACTTACTCATTGTGGAAGACTCTCTAAACTATATATTAGGGGAAAAATAAGAGAGACAAGGCAGGCAGAAACACTAGTGGCAGGGGAATCGTCGCAACGACCACAAAGCGAAGAACAGTTTCTACTCCCATTACAACTTCGACGCCCACCCAATCTTACCAAGTTAACCTTTCGTGGTTCAAGACTGGAAAAGCAAGATCCGTTGACAGCACTGGAGAAACTTCCCTGCTTGAAGTTCCTTCTCTTAGGTATAAATTCCTTCCTCTGGACTAAAATGACTTGTTCTGCAAAGGGGTTTCCCCAATTGCTAAATCTTGAATTTTACTATTTGCCTGAACTAGAAGAGTGGATAGTAGAAAAGGGAGCAATGCCTTGTCTCTGCCATTTAAAGCTCCAATTATGCACTAGTTTGAGAACGATTCCAGAAGGATTGAGATTCATATCATCCCTCAAGGAGTTGGAGATTTGGGACCATCGCGAAGAATTTTTGGATAGGTTCCGAAAGGTCAAAACCAGGGGAGTTGAGATATCAACTTCAACAACTACAACAACCCACGAAGTGGGAGAGGATTTTTACAAAATCCAGCACATTCCTCCAGCGGAGCTTCAGCACATTCCCGCAGCGGTGCAATTGGAATAGTAGTTTTGTGTCCATAATTGAAATTTGAAAAATTTTTGTGAATTAGAGTTTGGTGTGAATAATGTGGTTTTTGCTGAACAAAAGACAGGACAAAATGTTGTTATTTTGGATGTTCAAACCTTTTGTTTCCTTTGAGAAGGAAAAAAGATATGAAATGACCAAAATACCCTTCATCATGATTATTTTTATAATACTTAAAAAATTTTAGTTTTTTTTTTTTTTTTTTTTGGGAAAAAAATTAAACAATGAAACTTATTGCATTATAACTCTATTGCTCCAACTTGAGGTATTATGTTGTAATTTCATTTGGATTATATTTACTTTGTTTTGTTTCTTTATTTATTTGCAGTTATTTGGATAATAATATTTATGACTTTTTAATGAGAAATTATTTAGTTAGAAAATTTTATAAAAATTGTGTAACCATCAGCCATTTTACCTTTTTTTTCCTAAATTTTTAAATTATTTTACTATTTATACTAATATGCATGAAATTAAAGCTCATATATTTACCTTTGTTACTGAAGGATTGGTGAGGGTTCCCATTTCCAATTTGCCTTGAAGGGCAAGATGGGGCATACGTTGCATGTGTGAGTGTGAGTTGTCTTGCACCCTTTAGGTCATTGCAAAATGATGCGCAGGAGAAATAGATTGAAACAGTAAGGCAACATTGGGCATTCTTCACTTCCTCCTCAATCTCTGAAAAAACTTTATTTTTTTTTCTTATTTTAAAATAACTTTTGTCAATTAGAAAAAAGAAAAAGAAATGATAATCTAGTATAAAAATTTCTCTGAAAAATAAATAATGTATAATTTCTCCTACTTGACCAAAATCTTTGATAATCACCATAAAAATTTTGATTAAATCAAATCATTTAAAAAATTTGGACTTTCTTGAGTTATAAAAATTTGATTAGTAGCTCCTTCAAATCATACGAATACCTAGTTAGTCCGGTGGTTGAATAGTGGTACCCCTTAAGCAAGATCAGATTCGAATATTGTATACACCAAAAATAGGTATCGAAAGAGATTTGTCCCTTAAGAATCCAATACGACTCGAATCAGATTTACTCAGATCTAAAATATTATTTGGATTTTGATAAGTTTATTTTTTATTTATATATTTCAGAATTGTATTCAGAATTTTCATGAATTTTAAGTGTAATTGGTAGATTTCCTAACCAAATGATTTAATATTGCTTTCATGTGTGAAATGGAATAGAAATCGAAAATTGAGGTCAAAATATGGAAGAATGCACATGTTAGGATAAAAGTGGTCATTTTGAATGTTTTTAGACAATATAGCATGTCACCTACTAAACAATTCCAAAATTTCATAACTTAAACTATAATTATAGCAATTATGTGATCCAAATTCAGTTGCAAAACTTGAAGATAACACTACAATTCTCTAATTCATCATTTTCTCAAGTTCAATTTTGAAATGAGAGAAAAAGCAACCAAAATTGAGTACCAAATTAGAAAAAATTTAAAAATTTAAGTTGAAGTTGTTCACTTTGAAAATTCTTATCCTGAGATAGAAAATTTTGATTGAAGTGATTCAAGTGGCCTTTAAAATATAATGTCCAAATCTACAACTTTCATGTTATGAAGAAAAGATGATTTTGATTGTGATGAAATCTTTTGTTAAAATTAGCTTCGAGCATAGGAAGTACATCGTGTCAATTACTAAAGGTTGGGAAAGTTAAAAGTTGACACCAACGCAGGTTGGGTTCTTAAGAATTCGGGTTCGAGTCCCCTTAACAATGTAAACTAATCACAGTGGAAGATCTCCTCTCATTCTAGACTCAACAGAAGGTTGATCTAATTTAATCAGAATATATCTCTAGGTACCGAGTGATGGCTAAATCAGAAAAAAAAAAAAAAAAAAAAAAAAAGTAAAAAAGAGAGTTAAAAGTCGACCGGAAGGCCGATCAAGTCCCCCCTCCCATTCTCAACTCATACCCAATTCAAGCTTCAGCCCATTTCATTTCCAGGGTCCATTTTAAGCCCAATTGGTCTAAGCCCACAAGCCGAAGCCCATCCACAATCGCCAGGGCCAAACCCTTCCGATTTGATCGGTGAGTGAGGGGGTGCTTGATTGAAAGAAATAAAAACCAAGAACCTGAATGATACCAATATGAATTGTTTGATCCAAACCCAAACCCTCTCTCTCTCTCTCTCTCTAAACCCAAACCAAAAAAAAAATAACCAGCCATTTTTGTGCTTGAAGCTTGAAGTCGAAACTCAAACCTAAAATCGATTGTTGCTTGCCTTGTAGAAGCTGACAACCACTCTGCTATTCTGCTCTCTCTCTGTGGGTTTTTTTGCTTTCTTTTTCTCTCTCTAGAACTCTTTCTCACTGCTTTCTCTCTCTACAGATTTTTTTTTTTTTTTGGGTTAAGAAAAAGTGAAGAGAGATGTTAAAAAGATGGAGCATGAAACTCGGGGAAGACCCGTCGAACCTCAAGCCTTCAAGAGGTGGTCCATGGTGAAGTCCAGAAATGTCCAAAACACAAACTGAGGTAGTCAAAGTGCAAAACTCATTCAGAGACAATCCTAAGTCCAATCCGAAGATGTGGTCCATGGAGAAGTCCAGAAATGTCCAAAGTACAAATCGAAGCGGTCCAAGTGCAAAACTCATTCAGAGGCAAATCCGGAGACCAACCCAAGAGAAGTTTTGAAACTCATAAATTAGGGCATGTATTAAACACAAATGGGTACAATTTGTAACCCTAAATAATGTCCAAAAGAGGCCCAATTGTAAGCCACAAAATGGGGCAGAATTGTGCCCCAATTTTGTCCAAAATTTTATGCCCATTTAGGGACCCAAAATAAGTCCTAAATGGGCCCGATCCAAGGGCTGCACCTGGGCCCAACACAGCCTAACATAAGGGGGCCCAAAATGGGCCCCAATGGATAAAAATGGGGGATAGTTTTTCTGCCCCCACTGCCCAAAAAAATGGGCCTATTTAGGGCCCTAAAATGGGCCCATTTTTCTGGGCCCAATTCATGGATTACAACTGGGCCCAGCAAAATCCATGTCATGGGGGGCCACATTGGCCCCCCATTGGCTAAATGTAATAGCCGTTGGGGGCTGTCCCCAATAGCTAGAAATATAGCCGTTAGGGACAGTCCCCAACAGTTAGTGGAGAGAGCTTAGCTCTCTCCCACTCTCCACTCTCTTACATTTTTCTCAAGTGTCTCTTACCCTCTCTCTTTTTTATAAATAGAGCACCATTATGTGGGTAGTAAGTAAGAGCAAATAGCACCTAGATAAAGGGCATTTGACTCTCCAAAATTATAGAGAAAATTCTCCCAGGCTAAATGACCCTCATAGATAAGACATTAGTCTCTCAATTTTGAGCATTGTCTCATGTCATTTTATTAAGGCATTGTCCCTATTGTTACTCCACATATATTTGGGCATTGTCCCACATTCCTTTATTTATAAAATGCCCATTGAGGCACATCCATTTTCTATTTTTTCTACATGGTATCAGAGCGGCACGATCCGGCCTTCGAATGGAGCTTAGGAGGCGGCAAAGGGCTAGGCATCATTGGCAACGTCTTTTTGGAGCAAAGTCTCCGGTTGTAGCCGAAGGAGTTAGGCCCAAGAGTTGTCATCCGAAAGCTACCAAACAAAAGGTTAGGTTCTTGTCCAAAAATCTATTTTTTATTAAAGTATTTTTATTATGAACTAACAAAAATGCACATTTAGAGAATGTGACATCAAAGTTAGAAAAATAGGATTTCTTGCTTAAAAATGCAGGGATTCCAAAGAAGACTCCACGACAATTGAACGAGAGCAACAACTTGAGGGGGGGCCATCTTCGAACATTTTTTCTCACCGTTGGCAAGTCACGTCTTCAACGACGGACTTGAGGGGGAGTGTTGAAAAGATGGAGCATGAAACTCGAGGAAGACCCGCCGAACCTCAAGCCCTCAAGAGGTGGTCCATGGTGAAGTCCAGAAATGTCCAAAGCATAAACTGAGGTGGTCCAAGTGCAAAACTCATTCAGAGGCAATCCTAAGTCCAATCCGAAGAGGTGGTCCATGGAAAAGTCCAGAAATGTCCAAAGCACAAACCGAAGCAGTCCAAGTGCAAAGCTTATTCAAAGATAAATCTAGAGACCAACCCAACAGGAGTTTTGAAACCCATAAATTAGGCATGTATTAAACCCAAATGAGTATAATTTGTTACTCTAAACAAGGCCCAAAAGAGACCCAATTGTAAGGCACAAAAGGGGGGCAGAATTGTGTCCCCATTCAGTCCAGAATTTTAGGCCTATTTAGGGACCCAAAATGGGCCCTAAATGGGCCCCATCCAAGGGCTGCACGTGGGCCCAAATGTGCCCAGCACCACCCAGCACAAGGGCCCAATGGATAAAAATGGGGGGTAGAAAACTGCCCCCACTGCCCAGAAAAATAAGCCCATTGGGCCAATTCATGGATTACAGCTGGGCCCAAAAGGGCCCAGCAAAATCTATGTCATGGGGGGCCAATTTGGCCCCCAATTGGCTAAATGTAATAGCCGTTGGGGGCTGTCCCCAACGGCTAGTGGAGAGGCTTAAGCTCTCTCCGACTCTCCACTCTCTCACATTTTTCCCAAATGTCTCTCACCCTCTCTCTTTTCTATAAATAGGGCACCATTTTGTGGGTAGTAAGTAAGAGCAAATAGCATCTAAATAAAGGACATTTGACTCTCCAAAATTATGGAGAAAATTCTCTCAACAAAGATGGCTAAATGACCTTCATAGATAAGGCATTAGTCTCTCAATTTTGAGCATTGTCTCGTGTCATTTTATTAGGGCATTGTCCCTCTTGTTACTCCACATATATTTGGGCATTGTCCCATATTCCTTTATTTATAAAATGTCTATTAAGGCACATCCATTTTCTATTTTTTCTAAGAGAGAGAGAGAGGGGGGACAAACTAAAGAAGATATACAAACTATTCAAGTTCTTTTAAATAGTTCTCCAATCCATTGGATCAGAGGCTTGAGCCTGACGAGGGCTGGTAAGAGAAATGAATAAAGTTAAAGTTGATAATTTATAGAGATATTTTAAAATTCCTCCAGATTTATATATTTAATTAATTTAAAAAAATATTAATTCATTTATTTATTTTAACTAACTCGTTCACTTATCTATTTCTATTTATTAAACATTTTGAGTCGATAAATTGTTTTAATTTAACTAAATAAAAATGGATTATTCAATTATATTCGAGTTATTTATATAATAAATTTTTTATATTTATGTTTTAATCTTCACTTGAATAAATGATTTTGGTATATTCAATTATATTTTATAAAAAATAAAATTAATAATTATATAATTTTTAATCCGAAAAATATAAAAGCTAAATATCAACGATACAAATTATGTTCATTTTTCATTCCGATTAAGATTCTTATTCCTGTACTCTTCAATCGCCAGCAAATCGTCTTCTTCCTAGTTCAACTTAACCACCGTGTTCATCTCTGCTATCACCATCTTCATAACCGAGTGTCGACCGAACACCACCACTGCTCATTTCTAAGTCTTCGATCGTCAGTCTGCATCAATTTGCCACCGATTCTTATTCTTCACCGCCGATTTCGACTCCAACCAACACTCTCACCGTTGTTCGCCCTTCGTCTCACCTCGTTCTCTCCGCCTACCGTCAATTCGCTAGCCATCGAATCTTCTCTTCCCAACAACTCTGCATCATCGATCGATTGCGTTACCAGGGATTCCAACATCATCGTCTTCTCCGCCGTCGACCGTCGTCAATTCAGACGCCTGCCGTCAGTTCACTTTTGGTCGTCAAATTTGTTCAGACATCATCTACCATCGGCTTCGAGAACTCTCACCTCTATTCGATTTCCTTTTCTTAATTTCAATTTTTGATTTACACTATTATAATAGTATTTCATCGTGTTTAATTTTTAGTTTTTTATATTTTTTATTTATTATTTAAAACTTTACTTCTATTAATTTTAATTTTAAAAATTATAAATATTATTTTTAGGCCTCAGTAATTTTTTTTTTTAATTCTAGAGTTGGTAATTTTTGGCTTTTATTTTCATTATTTTAGAATTTAAGTTTGGAATTATTAATTATATCAATACTTGAATATACAATACAATAAATTTTAAAATTTTGAAATAAAAAAGGTTTTTTTTTTTTTTTTTATTAAAGGAGGCACATAATTAGGAATTTTTTTCCGACACCGCCCAACTCATATCTGTCTCTCCAAATCCAAAACTCCGCCATCTCTCTCTCCTCCCCAAACTCACTTATCTCCTCTTTTCCTCTTTTTCCTACCCCCAAAATTTGTGGGTTTTGTAAAAGAGGGAGATGCAGAGAGATAGAGAGATGCGGAGAGAGAGAAAGAGGGGGAGATGGATTGCAGGGAGAGAGAGAATGAGGGATTACAAAGAGAGAGAGAGAGATAGAGATTACAGAGAGAGAAAGAGAGTGAGAAACATAGAGATAGAGGGAGAAAGAGGGATTGCAGACAGATTGCAGACGGGTTTGTAGAGAGATACAGAGAGATATAAAGATTGCAATCTCTCTCTCTCTCTCTCGAATTTATATCTCTCCCTCTTTGCAATCCCTCTTTCTATCTCCCTGCAATCCATCTCCCCCTCTACAACCCCTCTATCTCTCTCTCTCTACAATCTCTGCTCTCTCTCTCTCTCTCCTCGTCCCTCTCTCTTTGCATCTCTCTATCTCTCTGCATCTCCCTCTCTCTATCTCTTTGCATCTCCTTTTATAAAACCCACAAATTTTGGGGGAGTAGGAAAGAGAGGAAGAGAGGAGGTTGTTGGATCCATTTTCATTTTTAAAAAAAATGCAATTAAGAAAATCAGTTTAATAGATGAAGTATTTGGATTGCTTCCTTTAATTTGTGGTTGCAAGTTTTGGATTAAGAAATATGTCATTTTAATAAGCTTAAATCCGTATATATTTACTTAAAATTGAGATTCTTTATCTAGAAAATTCGTGGTTGGCTGCTTTTAAATTTGATAGCACACTATTGTTCTATGGATAAAGTTATTTTTTTTTTTTTTAATTTAAAACAAACAGGACATCGTTTTTTTTTTTTTTTTAAGGAAATGAGGAATACAAATACAATAAAAGAAAAATACTAAACTCTACCCAACAAGGTAAGCCCTCTGCGTAACTTCTCTATCACTAATAATGGGATCCACCAGTTCATTCGGAGGACAGCTAAACTCTGTCATGTCAAGAGTAGCCCTTTTCTCCATCTTAGTTAGCTTATCAGCACACACATTCACTTCTCTAAATATATGATTGGCTGATACCTTAAGATGAGCCATGATTTCTCTACACTCATGCACTAGACACTCCAACGGATGATTCTTAGCTACCCCTCTGTTCAGCACATTAACTAAAAACAAAGAGTCTATCTTCACTTCAATATTCATCCAATTCTTTCTCCTTGTAATTTTCAAACCCTCTCGAAGACTCCAGAGCTCTGCCAACTCCGTATTGGTGATCCCAATATTTATGTAGAATCGAGCATCCAAGCCCCCATGCCATTTCTGAAGAGCCCGCCTATGGAAGTCTACCCACTTCTCAGGCTAACAGCTCCATCTGTCCTAAGCTTGATAAATCCTTCTCTCGGAGGGTTCCAACTATTCTTTTTGGAAGGCTAAGTTTGAACGACTTCCTGCTGACTTCTGCTGCAAATTCTTGCCATGCTCAACGCTAAGTTGGCCACTACCCGAGAATGAGTCTTCCCCCTTTAGTGAACGGGACTGCACCTAGATTTCTATATGTCCCAAATTGTTGTCGCGAAGATCGACCCCCCCCCAATTCTTGCATCCAAATTATAACCTCTGGTGGTGCATGTTTTCAACCAGTGGGAAAGAGAATCCCCCCAAAAATCATGGTTACCTTGGATGTTTGTGTCCACCAACTCCCAAATACTTCGGGCATGCCTACAATCCCTTAACACATGCTCAACCGATTCCGTATCCTCTGAGCAAATGGGGCAGGACCCTTCTTGGAGAATACCTCTCTTTAATTTTTCAGCATTTGTCATAATTTTCCCCAAGGAGGCTAGCCAAATGAACATCTTTAACTCTTTCCGGGCACTTCGCATTCCAAATCCATAACCACTCGTTATCTGATTCTTCTTGAATATTGTTCTTCCTCCAATGCAACCAATATGTGGAGGCAACTGAGAAACTCCCATCAGGAGTCTCACTCCACAGAATAGAGTCAGCTCTATAGACTCCGCTTGGGACTATAATGCCTTTGATCACTTCAACTTTCTCCATAGGAAGGACTTCTTCTAAATTGTCTATCTTCCATCTTCTTTCCTCATCAAAGGAGTGACTCACTTTAACTTCCTTGAGGCACCTCTCTTTAAGGATCAAGGCATGTCTAACAAGCTCATCCTTACCAGCCCAAATGTCCTGCCAAAAACTAATGTTCTAGTCGTTCCTGATTTTCCATTTAAGACCCTCCCTTAAGCAGTCTCTACTCCTCAAGATGCCACTCCACACTGCAGAGATACTTCCCCTTTTGTGATAATCCAGTAGTCCTTTGTCTTTGAAGTACTTGTTCTTAATTAACTCACTCCAAAGGGCCTTTTCACCTGTCACTAATCTCCACCCCATCTTAGCCAAAAGAGCTACATCATTACTCTATGGATAGCATGACATGATGGTTATAAAACTTATTTTATTTTGGGGTCATTAGGTTTGAACCACTTATTGGGTTTAGGGTTTATTAAGCCCGTCAGGATAAAATTGGGTCCAAATTCAATTATGGATATAATTTTAAATTCAAATATTAGTATGGTTATATATATGTATATACAATTATGGATATATATTAGTATGTTTTTATATATTAATATGGTTATATATATATTTATATATATATATATATATATATATATATATATATTAAGATGAATTAATCGAAACACGTCGTCATAGTATCCTCTATTGTTAAAATTAATTTGTTTTAGAATACAAATGGTTGTGTATATGCAATTTGTTTGAATATTGACTAACCCAAAAGAAAGTCCATATTTAACAGAATTGTGTGTACACCTGTGATAATAAACACATGATTATTGTTCGGTTTTACATGTGAACAATAAATCGGCCCAAAGGAAGGTTCATTATTTGACATGTTCTTATTGTTAGTATTTGATTACTATACCAAAATATCACTTACAAGTTAATACTTTTGTTTAAAGACAAAATATTAATGGAGTGTTCGATAATTTGAAATGTGGTTTACTTTTATTTGAATTTATTATTATTTGGCTTAAAAATTCATATGAGTTTGTTTTGTTTGTTGTTCTTTATTTAGTTATGAATATGCTAATTTTATTACCAACATCAACTAAATTCCTATATTGAATGGCTCAAGTTCAAGTCATAGCAAGAGGAACATTTTGATAGTTCTCGGAGTCATGGATCTTGACCTTGCATTAAGGGTTGATTCTCCACTACCTGTTACAAATAAGAATACCTATGATGAAAAGAGAAATAAGGAAAGATGGAAAAAAATGAAATCACATGCATATGATCATCATGAAGAGAGTTATCCCAAAAGCATTCAAGGGCTCTATGTCTGAAAAGATTACTACAGTCAAAGATTTCCTTGCCAATATTGAAAAGAGGTTTGTCAAGAATGAAAAGACTGAAATGAGTACACTCTTAACAAGTATCATTTCAATGAGGCATAAAGGTAAAGGTAAAAGTAACATGAGAGTGTTACATCTTACAGATGTCTTATCTTGCTTCCAAATTGGAAGCACTCAAGTTTGAACTTTCTAAGGAATTGCTGGTCATCTAGTTTTGATATCTCTTCTGACACAGTTTAACTAGTTTAAAATAAGCTATAACTGTCAGAAAGGGATTTGGTCTCTAAATATTTGTAGGTCATTCTCTATGGTTGTTTTGAATAGTCAACAATATTTTATAGCCTTCATAGACAATTTTTCTACATATGGCTATATATATCTCATTTATGAAAAGTTACAATCGATGATCATATTCAAAAATTATAAAATTGAAGTTGAGAACCAACTCAGCAAAAGGATCAAAAGTATCAAATTTGACTATGGAGGTGAGTATTATGGTAGATATGACGATTTAGATAAAACAACATCCAAGATCATTTGCCAAGTTCCTAAAGGAATGCAGTATTATCCCATAGTATAATATGCTGGGTTTACGCGCAATGAGTAGTATTGCTAAAAGATAAAACAAGATGCTTAAGGATATAATAAGAAGTATGATTTATCATTCTACCTTACCAAAATCACTTTGGAAAGAATTGTTTAAGACTACAACATGTATCCTTAATAGAGTTTCAACTAAAACAATTACCAAAACCCCTTATGAATCTTGGACAGTCAAGAGGTCTAGTTTAAAACACTTGCACATTTGGGATGTCCAGTTAAGACAAGGCTTTATAGGCCTAATAAAAGGAAACTAGACTTAAGGATGGTAAGTTGCTATTTTATTAGATACTCTGAAAAATCCATAGGGTACAAGTTTTATGATCCCACAATTAAGTAGATTTTTGAGTTAGGAAATATCAAATTCTTTGAAAATGTCGAGTTTGCAAAGGGAGACATAGTTAGAAATATTATCTTTAAAGAGAAATATATTGATATTCCCACAAGTGTTATTGGTTTTGATCAGGATTTCATTTCTGATCTTGTTCAAGATCAGAAAATTCCAACCACTATCAATTTCAAGACATAAGTTACTGCAAAACCCATTTGAGGAAAAAGAAATACAGAAAATTTCTTATGCATCAACATTAGGGAGTCTATATGATCAGATTTATACGCTTCTAGATATTTCATATGTTACAGGGATGTTGGACATATACTTAAGTAACTAGAGTAGACCATTTGGAACAATCAAATGGGTTTTGCGATACTTACATAGAGCAAAAAATAGATACTCAAGTGTTAAAAGTCAGATTAGTTTAAGATCATTGGATATATTGACTCTAATTTTGCTAGATGCTAAGATAATATGAAACCTATTTCAAACTATATCTACCCAATAATTGAGGGTGCTATCTAGTCTCCTATAGCCTCTATGCTCAATAGTCTTTTACAGCCTCTTCTACCATGGCGGTAGAGTTCATCATGTGTTATTAAGCATCCAATCGCGGAATATGACTGTAAAATTTTGTCATGGGGATGCACATAGTGGTTGGAATTGATAGACCATTTAAGTTATTTTGTGATAATAAATCAGCAGTCTTATATTCTAATAACAATAAAAGCTCGATGAAATCAAAACATATAGATTTTAAATTCCTAATTGTTAAGAAAAGAGTTCAAAGTTAACGGTTATCTATAGAGTATATCGATACAAACTTCACGATTATAGATCCGCTTACTAAGGGATTGCCACCTAAAATATTTCATAAACACATTACTCATATGGATGTCATGTCATATAAGAATATTTAGTTTTAGTAGGAGTTTATAATTTTAGATACTCTTCTATAATAGATATTTTTGTTATTTTAGTTTATAATATTTTAAAGTTATTTTTTGAAAAAAATAAAGTTTTGGTTATTTACACTTTGATTCTAGTATGGTTTGATTTCAATAAGGTTTAAGGTGGATCAATTGGAAATAGGCATGTTAAGATCACATTACATGAAATTTTTATACTACACATCTATATCATAATTTATGTCATTCAGCTATATTAGCATATGTGACCATTGATAGGTCGAATTACGACAGGTGAAATAAAAACTGTTTTGATCCTATATTGGTATGATTAATGGATCGAATTGATTATAGATATTTTCTTATAATGACAGCAAAGTTGAATTCATACAATTATTTTTATAATGTATAATTATAAGGTTACACATATAGTCCAAGCAAAAGATTGTTAGATTCTTATCCAACATATCCAACGTTGAACTTATATATGAATAATTATATGTTACATATTGTCATATAAGTTTAAATCCATTTAAAAGTGATTTAGTAAAGTCTCAGATAATTTGAACTCTAACGTATCTGATAGGGTGTGATACTTTAATGTGTAGAGATCTAAGGGGTATTTCCTATCTTTATGATAGATTAAGATAGGAATACTAAGAGAAACAAAATTATATATATATAGTGGTTGTGGTTCACAAATCACATGTAATTTTTATTCTTTATGATATCCTATTTTTTAGAGAGAAAACTAAGAGAGAAATTAAAGAATTCTCTTAAAAATACATGTAGATCGAGAAGATCAATCACACAACTCTCAACAGTAATTGATTATTATGAATTTAGATATATTTTCCCTTATAGACCTATTAATTTTCTTTTATATTTAATTATATATTGGATATATAAATGATAGTTTTCGTCAAAGAGTTCTTTTACTAATAGAGGTAAGTGGGTATGGAGAGGAGAGAGATGGTGTGTAGTTTGGATTTGGAGAGAGACAAACATAAGGTGGGCAAGGTAAAAAAAAAAAAAGGAAAATCTGTCACCCCAATAAGAAATTTTTTATTCGAAAATTGACTTCACACAAATTTTTTGGACAACTTCCGGGTGGTATTTGAAATCGATTTAAAAAAAGAAAAAAATCAACTTCACTTTTTTCATCACCCTGAATAAAAATATTAATATTTTTATAATTTTTATCTCTAAATCTAATATTTAGAAAAATAACCCATGCAAAAGTGTTAGTTTACACTATTTGTAAATTTTAATTTTTTTGGTGATATAAAAAATTATAAAAAAAATATCAAAAAAATTATCTAAGATAAATGCCATTAGGGTCCGTTCTAAATTAATGGAGTTAACATGAATATATATTTATGATTTTTTGTCTTCAAAATAACATAACTTTTTTCTAATGGTGACAACTACTAACATCTGCATTTAATTATTTATTTGTTTATTGTTATTGTTTGACACCATTCGTTTTTTGGCATAGACATGCTTAAAATTTTGGTTTTTACTCGAAGTAAAATTAAATTTTATAAAACTAAATTGAAGTGTGATAATAATTTAGTTCTAAAATTGAATCTTTCATCATCTATATTATTTTGATTCTTAATTTTTAGAATTGAAAACTTTAAAAAGTATGAAGTAAGAATCGAAAATGAAATCGTAACAAAATAAAAAAAGAACTATAAAAAAACACAAAAATATATAAAAATTGGAATTAAAATCATTCAATTTTTTGAAGTAGAATTAGACCAGAACTATCTGATTCCAGATTCAGAAATATCACAATAATTTTTGTTCTTTTTTGTGCCGAATTAGAACGGTTTGATTTTGATTCGGCTCCAATTTGATCGGAAAGATGAGAGAATAATTATAATGATACTACTAGCTAAGCTCACAATTAGTCATTCTTATATTTAGTCAAGTACACATATTAACTAAGGAGAGAAAGACTAAAAAAAAATCTCAAATAAAAATAATAAAATATGATATGAATCATTTATTATAAATAAAAATATGATATAAAATAGAGTATAATAACTCAAAAGTACTCACATTATCGACCCTAATTAATAGAATAAAAATATAATTATTATTATCATATAAAAAAAAATAATTATATAAATGAATATACGATATGAAATAGAATATAATAGCGTAAAAAGATTCATATAATCAACCCCACTTAATGGGATAAAATTTTAATTGTTGTTATTATCGTATATATAGTCAATTAAAAGAAAGAGTAATTTGATAAATTTTATGAATTTTAACAAAAAAAGATGGATAAATTACCATAATACATTTGTTAAAGCATCATTAAAATTGAAACTATGACCATTAGTTTTGAAACCTGCTCAATTGACATAGAGGAAGTTAGAGATTTATCAAAATTACTAATCAAAACATTAAGGGGGATTCTGAAATTGGATTTTGCTATTATATAGAAAAGTTTCAATTCTCGAATTGAATATATTTTTAGACAACATAATCAAATATTAAGAACCGAATTCAAAAGAAAATCTCATTTGTACATGGTAGTGGATTAAGTCAAATTACTCTCGATTAGTCCGGCCCAAACCGGTCTCTGGCCCAAAACATGCTAACCAGGACCCTAGAATCCTTGCTAGACATGGCAGGGATTCATCCCACTGCTGCCAAGAGGCTCTTCTTGCTCCTACTTGAATGCCCTTAATCAGGAGTCAGAAGCAACAGAAAATACCGGTTTAAGAACATGAGAACCTCTTTCAAGTAAAGAAGATAGGACACTAGAGCCCTCCGTATCCTTGAGGCTGAATCATCTGCTGCCATTACAAAAGTTTGGCAGATCGAATGTCACAGCAAAGCACAGCCGCGCGCAAGTGCACGTGACATGGTCCTAAATTCGGTGTCCCCAGATTCCTAATCCTAAATAAGTTAATAGGAGAAACACAGCCCATGGTAGGACAGGTTTCAGCCAAGGTCAGATTAGAGTTCAGTCCGCATACGCTTCCGTGCATTTCAGCTTTTAGCACGAAAGTTTCCGGAGAAAGGGCTAACAAAATGATTGAGCTCTTGGAAAAGAGTTTTAACTCTGGAAGAAGGCCTGCATCAAGGTACAGGATTACACATCAGTACCTCCTTCCTAAATTAACGAGAGAGAGAGAGAGAGAGAGAGAGAGAGAGAGGCATACAAGATGGGCCAAATTCCCCATCTTTTACTCACTTTATAACGTTCTTATCGCAGAATGGGAAAAAAGAATGCCAAAAAAAAAAGCCATATACATCAGCTTGCAACTGAACATCACACTTATTTTCATAGTCCACGTCCTTCCCAACAAAACTTTATCTACATTCCGTCCATGGTATCGTCATCCAAGATTTCCTCAATCTTCATCTTCTTCACAGCCTGGGAAGCATCGCTTTTCACAGGTCCATTTGGAACTTGAATAAGTATGTCTGACTTCTTCCCAGTGGTTGGATTAACAAGCCCTGCATTTTTCTCCACGTGATATGACAACTCCTTGCGGTTCGGGGCTGCATCAATCCAGACAGTCGTGTTTTCATCGATCTCCCCCCTAATGAGCATCCTAGATAGCTCAGTTACAACCTTTTTCTCCAACCATCTCCGTATTGGCCTTGCACCATAGACCTGAAAGAAAGAGAGAAAGAAACATTGTTAGCACCTGGAAAACTAGTCTTGGGTGCAAATTTTAAAACACACAAGGAAGATGAGACTTACCGGATCGTAGCTCTCCTCCAATACTATGTCTAGTGCAGCATCAGTAACTCCCAATGCAATGCCTCTCTCAGCAAGGCGTGCAGCAACATCCTTCATCTGTAGCCTAGCAACCTTTCTCAATTGATCATGCGAGAGAGGATCAAATACCACAATCTCATCCAACCTATTCAGCAACTCTGGTCTGAAGTGCCTCCTGATTTCTGCCAGGACACGCTCACGAGAAGCCTGCATCGTGGACTTGCCCATAAGCCCTGAGAGAAGATGTTCCGCCCCAAGGTTTGATGTCATGATGATAACCGTGTTGCTGAAGTCCACAGTGCGACCTTGGCCATCAGTCAATCTTCCATCATCCAGAACCTGGAGGAGCGTATTGAACACAGCAACATGCGCTTTCTCAACTTCATCAAATAATATGACGCTGTAAGGCCTTCGTCTCACGGCCTCGGTCAGTTGCCCACCCTCTTCATGACCAACATATCCAGGAGGAGCACCAATTAGTCGAGCCACGGAATGCTGTTCCATGTACTCAGACATATCAATTCTCACAAGACGTTTCTCATCATCAAATAGTTGCTCAGCAAGGGCCTTCGCAAGTTCAGTTTTACCAACACCAGTAGGTCCAAGGAAGAGGAATGATCCAGTAGGCTGTTGTGGCCTTCCCAACCCGGCTCTCGACCTCAGCACAGCTTCGGCAACAGCACTCACTGCAAAATCTTGTCCAACCACCCTTTGGTGCAATCTGTCTGCAAGGCCAATCAGCCTTTCCTTGTCATTCTGGCCAAGCCTTGTGACAGGAATGCCAGTCCAACGACTCACTACTTCGGCAATGTGCTCAGGCCCAACAGTCTCGGTCAGCATTAAATTTTCAGTTGCCTCACTTTCAAGCCTTGCTATTGCAGCATCAATCTCTTGCATTGCTCCATAACGCAAGTCTGCAGCTCTAGGCAGATCCATCCTTCTTTCAGCCTCCTGTATTGCAAATAGAGTCTCCTCTCTCTTCTGCTTGAGCCGACGTAGCTCCTCAATTCTCTCTTTTTCCTTTTTATACTTCATTGTCAAAGGCTGAAGCTTATCTCTCAAGTCTTGAAGCTCTTTTTGGACCTCCACTAAACGAGCCTTACTAGCTTTGTCTTTCTCCTTCTCAAGAGCATGAAGTTCAATTTCTAGCTGAATTCTTCTCCTTTCAAGGTTGTCGATTTCCTCTGGCTGACTGTCGAGCTGAACTCTTACATTTGCACAAGCTTCATCAACAAGGTCAATCGCCTTATCCGGCAGATGACGGCCTGGAAAAGAATACAAGAACCCATCAACATTCTGTTCACCATGAATTCAATTGTACGATATTCAAGATTCTCACGAAGATTGATATCATGGTGAACTTCCAAAATAAAGAATCAGTAAGAGATAAAAAGAATGCATACCAGTAATGTATCGAGAAGAAAGCTGAGCAGCAATAACAAGAGCTCGATCCTGAATTCTAACACCATGATGAGTTTCATATCTTTCCTTCAACCCCCGAAGAATGCTGATTGTATCTCCAACACTAGGCTCTGCAACATAAACCTGCTGGAACCGTCTCTCAAATGCAGCATCTTTTTCTACATACTTCCTGTACTCCTCTAGGGTTGTCGCACCAATGCACCGCAATTGTCCCCTGGCAAGCATAGGCTTAAGCAAGTTTGCTGCATCCATTGAGCCTTCAGTCCGACCAGCACCAAGAACAAGGTGAATTTCATCGATGAACAAAATCACTTTTCCGTCTGATTCTTCCACCTCCTTCAGAACAGCTTTCAATCTCTCCTCAAACTCTCCTCTATATTTTGCTCCCGCAACCAATGCACCCATATCCAATGCTACAATTCTCACATCAGCAAGATTGCTCGGAACATCTCCTCTCACCACTCTTTGAGCTAGACCTTCTACAACTGCAGTTTTACCTACACCCGGTTCTCCAATTAGCACAGGGTTGTTCTTAGTCCTCCTTGATAAAATTCTTACAACCCTCCGAATTTCCTCATCACGACCAATAACTGGATCAAGCTTTCCTGCTTGTTCAACAAGGTCTCTGCCATAAGTGTTCAGTGCCTGAAAAGTAGTATCCCCAGAGGCACTTTCTACCTTTTTTCCTTCCTTTCCTCTAAGCTTCTCAACCTCAGATTTCACCCTTGATGCACTCACTCCGGCTTCCTTGAGCAAATCCCCAATTTGGGAATCCTCAAGAAGGCCAAGAATCAACAGATCAACAGCCAAGTGAGAATCGCCACGAGTCTTCTGTGCAGATTGTGCACGACGAATGGACTTAACCAAAGATGTACTTGCTGGAACATTATCTTGGGCTGGTGTTTGAGACGGGAGTTTCTTCAATGCTTGATTGAAGACTCTCTCCACTGACTTTGCCGCCTCATCACCCCCACCAGCAGCGGATATAGCTTGCCGGAAGATGCCATTAGGATCAGCGATCAAAGCAACAGCAATGTGAAGAGGAGTAAACTGCGCATGACCTGCATTTGATGCCAGTTCATGACCTCCGGCGAGTGCTTCATTTGTCTTGTGTGTGAACTTATCTGGATTCATTTTCAAGCTTTAAAACCTACATTCATCAACAAAAGCAATAATGTGAGAACTGCAAGTGCACCAACAAATTGAATAGTTTAGAGAAATAAATAATTAGCACCTACATTAATTATCAGAGGAATGGTGTCAAAAAAAAAAACACCAAATTATAAAAAAATAAATATAAGAACCCAGTTATTTCATATAATCTGGGTTTGGAGCCCAAATCAAAGGATCCTAAAATACCTAAATTAAGTGAATAGTTTAGGAAAAATATATATTAACATCTACATTAACCAAAGGAGGCAAAATGTGAGAACCCAGATTCCAAATATCCCCAAATGTCCCAAACTAATGCCTAATCAAAAGATTCATGAACCATCAGAGACAAATATGATATGGGCTACAATAGCTCTTAGAATCTTAAACCATTCAAGAGGAAAGATCCCCAAAGCAGACACACTAGTTTTATACAACTAATCAAGAGTTTCATATGGAATTACATGAGATTCATTAAAAATATATTTGGGATTCACATTGATGGAACCGAAATTCCATGATATCCCAAACCACACAAAGCCCAACATCTTTCAATACTGATTCGGGTTTAAACATTTCAAGAACTATGATCCAAGAAGAATGAGACCACGCAACACCCATATTCAGAAATACAAACCCCACCCCAACAGAATTTCAAGATAAAAAAAAAAAAAGCAAACTCGTACCCCCCCCAAAAAAAAAATACCCCAAATATATTATACATGCCTTGGAAAAACAAGGGAACAAAGTAGAAATCTTTTTTGAACATACCTTGAAAAAACTCAAGTTTGATTGATGATGTGAAGTAATGGGGTTGCCGATATTCTTCTTCTTCTTTGTTTGTGTCTACAGAGATTTTGTGCGCGCGAAGTGCGTTGTTTGATGAACAATGTGAGCGAAGTGGACGAAGGCAGAGAGTCCTTTTTGTTGAGGCAGAAGATAATCCTAGAGGAAAGACGTTATGTCTAGAAACTACTAGAATCTCTGTCTCTCTCTCTCTCTCTCTCTCACTCCTAATTTTGTTTTTCTTTTCTCTCATTTGTTGGAGAGAAAATACGAAACTTATCTAGAAATTAAAACCCACGCGCTTTTTGGGAAAGTGTTGCTACTTTCCAGACGGTTTGGTTGGCTTTCCTTCCTTTGGTTGCAATGACGCCGACGGCAGAAATCCTAATTTAGATATTGAAAAGGACAAAATTCTTTTAATTTAAAAGTTTGACCTTTTTTATTCTTATTTTTTAACTAAATACCGTAATTATGAATAATAATTTTAAAATTGTTATTATAAATCACAATTTTTTTTTCATACTATAATATCAAAATTTATAATTTATAATTCAAATATTACATATCAAAATTAAAAATAAACTTAAAACCGTCTTTTTTGATTAAATAAGGATTTTTAATTGCATGATGTAAAAAAAGTATTATTACAACAGTGTGGTACTAAAATCAAATTCCTAAAACTAAAAATAATTTAACTCTAAAATTAGAAATTATTTTCCGTTTGGACAGTAAGATTAGGATTTTTTTTTTTAATATAAGTTCAAAATGTTAAAAATGATTCTTAAATTTTTTTTTTTTTAGGTTTAAAGGTTGAATATAAATTTTTAAATTCTAATTTCATCTTATTGTAATAAATTTAAAAATGGTAAAACTGAAATTATAAATATTTAGGTTTTCTAAGATACATATAAAAAATAGATTTGCACCAAATCATTAACTTCGATACTGAAGTTAAACTCAATCAAAATTAAACTGGATTAAATGAGAGAGTAAATCGTATCAATAAATATAAATTTAGATTTGTTATTTAATTTAATTATAGGAGGGAATGACATCGCCTAGATTCGATCCAGAGACCTTAAATTGAAGTGAATTAAATTAAAGAGTGAAATTGATAGTCAATATAAATTCAGATTTGTTATTAAATTTAATTAGATTTGAACATGAGACTTTAAATTGAACGGGATTAAATGAGAGAGTCATAAAGGAGGGAATGGCATCATCGGGATTGGAATCTATTGATAAACAAGGCTTTAATAATGATCAAATTAAAGGAAATTTAAATGAAAAAATACGTTATGGAGTTAATGGGAAATGATCTGAAAATTAGGCTAAATATAATCTACGAACAGCCAACTAAAGAAACCCAATGGCTAACCATCCAGATTACAGTGGTCGACCGTATGCTTGTTCGGTAAACTGCAAAGCTCATACAGCCAACCGCATGGGCATGAGCAACGCGGCCAACTACGTGTGTAGAAAGAGCACAAAACGGTCAGCTGCATGCATTGCATGGCCGACCTCGTGCGCACGGGCAGTCAGTCATGCGTCCAACATGATCAACCATGCACCTCTGCAATGCGCATGAGTGGCCAGCCACAAGCGCTATAAAGCGCTCAAGCGGCCAACCGCATGCGCTTAAAGTGCATAAGTGGTAGACTGCGAGCTGCGTGGTAAACCGCGAGCTCCTTGTGCGTTCAAGCGGTCAACTACTTAGCATAGGTGGCCAACCGCAAGTAACTTAGTATACTCAAGCGATCAACCGTTGCACATGAGCGGTCAACCTAATATACTCATATGGTGAACCGGAAATCAAAATGATCAACTGCCTAATCATCTATGAAACCAAATATACTTCTCTGATTGACCAAACCAAATATACGACTAAGCAAAACTTTTCAAATTTCAGAATCCAACCAATTCTAGTCAACCATTTGTTTAGAAACAGTTTAATAAAAAAGCAATGTGGACATTAAAAATAATTGCTGACTATTCAAAAATTGATGATATAAACCAATCAAATTATTTATTCTTGAATTTAAAGTCATCATACTATGTATTTTGAAAATCTATTTTATTTGTCAAGTTTACCTTCTTATTGCAACAAAAAAGACGCTTCAAATCTTACTAAAACAAAATTTGCTTGACGGAAAGAAATAAAAAGCTACTTTAAGGATGATAACGAGTAAAAAAATTAATTAAGAATGAGCCAGAAAAGTGAAGAACATTTAATTCTAAACGTTCAAATTCACCTACCACTCAGTGGCATTTTTTAAGAAAGTTTTAAATGCCGAAGTGATGAAGAATAGAGTAACGAAACAATTAAGAAAGCGAACAAATTGTTGCAAGCGAAACATTAAAAACACTCATACTTTACCACACAAGAACACATTGCATTAAACTCACTCTGTAATCTCTCTGTGTATTCTTCATTTATTATATATTAAAGTCTTCTCATATGAGAAATAGCCACTGTAATATTTGTGCTTAACTTCCTTACATCCGTAGATTAGTCTCATATTTTGTAACATCTTCCTGTATATTAAAGGAATCTGAAGATCATGTGAATTTACGATTTGGGTTTTGAAAGGAAAAGAATTATGGGGGGAAATACCATAAAGGTTTCACTTGCATCCATAAGTAAATGGGTTAAAAAGTTTCACTTGTATTTGTAAATAAGTGGATTGTAAATGTTTCACTTACACTCGGTAAGCATGTGAGTTGTACTATTTGGAGTAATAGGGAAAATTCAGGAAAGTTGTATGGGAATAGACATACACCGAATTAGTGAAACCACTATAAAAATCTCTGTGTATGATCTTCTCTTTACTTTTGGTTTGTTTAATATTGTTTCTTTAGTTTTATTTAGTCAAAAATCACAAAAATCAGAAATTAACTCTTCACTCTCTCTAGTTGTTTTACAATAGAAATCAGAGTAGATGTCTTGTACAATTTTAGGTTTCACAACCTTAGACCAAATATCATATTCCTAGTCTTAAAAACACAAATGGCAATAGAGAGAGTCAATTCCTCCCTTGAAGCCTCCTCATCAAATAGTGAGCTCGTAATTCTTTCAATAACCAAAAGGAAAAACACAAATCGATAAAAAAAGGAGCAAGCAACGTGATCTCCTAAGAAGAAAAAGTGTTAAAAACAAAAGAGGAGTGCACGTCCAGAAGGATGCTCTGAAGTTGTGCAAGCTATGAAAGAAAATGAACAAGCAGGCATCAAACAAGAATGAGGTAAGTTGCTCTAATAATCCATGCTACTCACTGATAATGATTCTAATGATAATTGCACAAATGAAATCTTAGCTGAAAAAACCTTACTATTGGCACTTAATGAAATTTATAAACTAAATAAAAATAACACATACTTAAAGAACATGATGAATGTGTTAGAAATTGAAAACAATAAATTTGTTGAAGAAATTAAAAGACTCAAAGTAGAAAATGAAAATCTTAAAATGGAAAATGATGTACTAAAAGAAGAAAAACACTTACTAGAAGTAGAGAAGAAAATAAAAATGAAAACATATACTTCTTAAATATTGATATGCATGAACTAAAAGATAAGAACAAACATCTGAAAAAGAAAAGAATGAACTTAAAGCGAAAACTGAGATACTGAAGAAGGAGAATGAAAAATTAAAAGAGAAAAATTTGTACATGAATAAAAATTTGAAAGATTACAAAAGAAAACAAATACTTAATGAAGAAAACCTAGAAGATGAACTGAATCTAGAAAAAGAAAAGAATAAAAGACTAAGCTCACTATTGTACAAATTTACTTAAGAATAAGAAAATTTTAATTTAATGCTAGAAGCTCAGAGAACAGTATACAACAAGACCAGATGAGGCTACAAACTTGCAACTACCTAGAAGAAACTACAAAACTTCTTTGTTCTTAGTTCTGAAAATCCTAAAACAAAAATCAAATGCCATTATTGTATGAAAGTTGGACACAATGCCTTTCATTGCAAACTAAGGAGACAAAGCAATGACCAGAAAACTAAAAAATTATATATGAATCAAAAATGCAGACATTGCCATAAAATTGGACATCACTCAAATATGTGCTAGTATAAAAATTTAACTCCCAAGATAACATTAAAATGGGTATCTAAAGATTTATTAAAGACTAATAATGTCAGAGCAAGAGGAATTTGGATACCAAAGAAAGGGTGTAAGTATAATTAAATCTCTGAAAAGTAAGAAAGATAAAATACTTAAATCAGACAATACACCTCAACAAACCAGGCGAACTTGCCTGTAAAGCTTTACTCTACTTTCATGTTGAAATGCTTTTGTTGATGTAAAAGTTGATCTTTAAAATTGATTGTCTATACTGTTTTATTTATTTCATGTCATCTACACACCTAACCCAATAAATGATTAAAGGTCAAATGGCAATTTAGACAGTTAATAACAAGAGACAAAATTTGAATAGAGAAATTCTCTTAAAATCTCTAGACGCACAAATTACAAGTGTAAGGCACATATTCAATCTTATTGTGACATATGTAAATAGTCGAATTGAAAGATTATCTATTATAAACCAGAAAGAACTCACCCCTCTTCTTGATCTTCTTATTTTTTAACTTTTGTTCAACATCAGTCCTCATCCCTTCATATCTAAAAAACCGTACAATCTCTAAAATCATCTTTCACTTTTACTCTCATCAAGTTACAAATCCTTCCAACAAGGTCTCATTCTCTCTCTCTTTTGCTCAAAGATAAACATATTGTGACTCGATGTTCGAGCATGGCCAGAAGCAATACAGATTTCAATCAAGCTAACTTCCCATCCAAGCACCATTGTAAGTCTTTCTTCTTAGATTTTCTTTTCAAACCAGTTATTTTTGGTAAGATCATAGATTGGGATTTCCTAGATAATATAGGGTTTCCTTATGGAGTATATATAAGACAAATTTACCCTTTTAGTATCATCTTCTCTCTCTCTCCGTCCTACTACATGTTAGTAAAATTGTTCTACAATAATTTAGGGGATCATAATAGAACTTCTCTAGGGAAAAAAAAAAACCAGTGAAATGTTTACATGGACTTATCCCTACAACTTTATGTTCAAAACTTTTCTTGGAGGAATGGAGTTAATCATAACACCCAAGCTTATATGTAATATCAGTAATCTGAAATGAGTGCCCAATGGAACTTATGAGCCATAGCTCAGAATGAGCATTTTAGATGATGCAAAGATTGTGTTCAATAACAATCAGTTTACAACAATTGAAACCAAATCCTCATCTTTACCTCTCTATGAAAGATTGTTCCACGACATAGTTATCCACTGTCTTAGACCTAGAGCAGTCAGACACGCCTCTATAACCAGAGAAAACTACTAGATTATGGCATGTCTTATGAGAAACAAAAATCCCAAATTCTATTATCTAATTCCTCTAAAAATGGTAGAAGTAAAAACAGTAAAAAGAGGATCTCTTTCATATACTCCATTAATTTCTGAAACCATCCTCACATTCGGAGTAGATGTCTCTAAAGAAATAGGAATCGAACCAACCCTCAAAATAGGAGGCTCTTCTCTATGTGAAAATTATGAAACTCTTGAATCATCTCAACAAAATAATCCTCAAACTTCGAATCAAATGCTTCATCAACCTTTTTAACCAATGAACTCTCCATGATAGGATAATAAATATACAAACAATAAATTCCTCCAAATTCAAAACAAACTATCTCAACTGGAAGAGAAAATCACAAAGGTTAAAAAAAGGTTCAATATTCCTAAGGATGAACATTCAACAAATAAATAGTAATCAAATTATGGAGTTTTTTTAATTTAGTTCAGTTGAATGTTTTGATATAGTATTATATTTTTCTGTTCATATTCTTATTATGAATATTAATTCTTTTGATACCACTACTAAATGAAATTCTCTGTATTATCATTTAGAAGCATAAGAGCTTATCGATTCAATCATTATTACTAGTATCATCTTCTGTAATTTTAGGCAAAGAAAAAGGAAGATGAAATAAATCACAAAAATCTGAATAAAAGCATCAGTAAAAAAATTAAGGAGCGGAGCAGTCAACCGCTTGAAGATGATGGTCGACCGAGGAAAGGCGAGGTAGACCATGATTCATGAATGGTTTACCACATTCACAGTAAAGTCCAAATCATAAAATTAATTTATCTTTAAATTTTAAAATTCTCAAAATTGTAAATCAATTTAATAATTTTTTCTTCATGAATTGCCAAAAAACACTTACACATTGGGCATGGTAAAAATGGACAAGTGTTCTTCTCTAGAACAAATGTAATTTTAAGAGAATGTCAATGTCACCCATGCATTTGAACCTTAGAACACATGTTTGATGGAAAGACAAGTGTTTTACCTCTTAAATACTCAAAAACAAGTGTCAAATCTAGAGACAAATGTAACTCCAAGGAAATTTAAGTGGCATACATACACTATGTATACCTTACATGGACATTAGTGTCGCACATGCATAAAATGAGCATACAAATGTAAGTCATGCATGAATGGGGTATAAGGACATATCTATCTATAATAGGTGGAACTTTCCTTTCCTTTTCACAACCCAAAATATCTTTCTCTCTCTAACCCTCAAATTCACTCTCCTTCCCATTCCAATCTCGGTTGAAGGTCCACATTCTTCCCTTCAAAATCGCTCAAAACAAGTGTTGAATTCTTCCTCATTTTCTCTCAAATTCCTCAAAATCTACTCAATCTAGTCTAGATTAGCACTACCTAGATGGTGCCAAAAAGCAAAAAGAGGAAAGAAGTTGCTGTCAAAGTGGAGCTAGCTGTCGCGACAATGTACAATAAAAAGGACCTTCCATCTCTAGAAAGGAGTAAACTTTTCAATAAACTTTTCTCCAATAGAAATGTCACGCAGGGAAAGCTTATAGATTGGGAGTTTTTAAGTTCAATTAATTTAAATATAATAATTTTTTGCATTAAGATTGCCCTTATTAGGTTTTACATCAAAATAAGAAAATCTACGAGAGGGCAACTAGACTTTTATATAGTAATATAGAGATTGTTAGGGAAGAGATTGATGAAGTTAGTTATTTTATGATTGAAGATGAGTTATTGCCATATGCATTTAGGACTTATGTTTATGGGCAAGAAATTGAAGCAAACCCTCAGATGATATGTAGAGAAACTGAATTAGACTAGGTTGAGTATAGTGAACGTGAACCATATTTGAATACTGAGTTGATCAAGGATGCTAGAACTATTTTTGATGATCATAGGATGGATGAAGTGAATAACAATACAATTGATCTAGGATTTCATGAAAGAATTTTACACTTTTTGTAACACAAGTCATTAGATCAAGGGAAGAAAATTACACATCTATCACTAAAGAAGATTTTTGGATTATGACCTACATCATGAATGAAAAGAACCCAAGATTGCACTTTCAAATCCCTCACTCTATGATAGTTGCCAAAGGCTCTAAAAGATCCAACTTACCCTATGCTAGCATGATTACGTCCATCTTAGTTGGTCAAGTGGTCAACTCCATAGGAAAAGTAAAGTAAAACATGAAAAATAGTATAAATGCTACAACCTTGAGCCAATTGAGTCTTTGAGAATGATAAATGGGTAAACTTAAAAAGAAGAGGGAGAGATGCAGAAAACCACGAAAGAAGACTTGAAGAAATGAGTGAGGATGTTAGACCTGAAAGGAACAACTAAATGAAAATAGTAACTACTCAGGGTCCCTCTTATACTGAAAGGAAGTGGGATGAACTTTTCAAAAGAATGGATACCATGAAAGTGAAAATTATCGATAGACTTGATGGCATAGAAAATAAATTTATAGAGAAATGTGATAGTTTAGACTACAAAGTGATAGAGCTTGAGAAGAATAAGGGTGAATTTAGAACCAGTTTGGGAGAATTTAAGCAACAATCCAGGGAAGAACATAGAGACATGCAGTTCAAACCGATGAACATGTCGATTAATTTGAAACTTAACTCCACCTTTATTTGCAATATGAAGAATAATTTGGTAATAAGGGTCAGATTTTCTTCCTTTGCCACCCAAACTTGAGCTCCACCTCCCAATCCATTCTGTGTGCGAGTTTCCTCTATCAATCCATTCACTATCCGATGTTTTATTGCTCCTCAATTTGGTTTTTGCCCCACTACTGATGCCTTCACCACTTCATCCATGCCTTCTATGGTGCCTACACTAGGTACTACTCCCTTTGACATTGGTGCATCTTCTTCTACCAGTAAGGATAAAGGAAAGGCCAAAGTAAAGCCAACAGTCAAAAATTGATGATTGTACTCACTACTTTTCTCTCTTTTCTCTGTCATGTAACCCAATCATGCTTTTTATAATCTAAAGAAATGAAATATTGGTGTCACTTTTCACTTTCCTCTAATGTACTTTGCACTATGTTTAAGTATGCCTTGTTTAAATTTATCTTTTAATCTTCTTACTATGGCACATTGGCAAATCATAAGGGGGATTTTCGTTGCCCTAACAATAAGTCAATGATCTCAATATTGTGCTATTTTTTTGCCCTCTTAGTTTTGCATCGGTATTCCTTTTTGTTGATAACAAAAGGAGGGAAGAATCATCAGATCTAGGGGAGAAAGTTAAGGATTAATAGAAAGACAAAAAGGGGGAGAAAACTATTCAAAGATTAGAAATATAATTTTTAGATCACTAAAAGTTTTGTCATCATCAAAAAGGAGAAGATTGTTGACAAATAAGGTTTTGATAATGATCAAATTAAAGGAAATTTAAGTGAAAAATACGTTATGGAGTTAATGAAAAATGATCTAAAAATTACGTTAAGTATAATCTACGAACGGCCAACCGAAGAAACCCAACGGCTGACCATCCAGACTATAATGGTCGACCTTATGCTTGTGCGGTAAACTGCAAAGCTCGTGCGGCCAATCGCATGAGCAATGTGGCCAACCACGTGCACCGAAGGCGCATAGCACTATCAACTACATTCACTGCATAGCCGACCGCGTGTGCCAAGTGCACATAAGTAGTCAACCATGCGCATAGTGCGGTAGACTGCAAGCGCACATGCGCACAGGCGATTAGCCTCACATGCAGCATGGTAGACAATATGCCCACATATGCACGGGCTATCAACTATGCGTACAACGCGGTCAACTGTGCATGTACAATGCGCATGAATGGCTAGCCGCGAGCGCTATAAAGTGTTCAAGTGACCAACTGCATGCGCTTAAAGCGCATAAGCAGTGGACTTTGAGCTGCATGGCAAACCACAAGTGCCTTGTCCACTCAAGTGGTCAACCGCTTAGCACAAGCGACCAATTGCAAGTAACTTAGTATACTCAAGTGATTAATCATTACACATAAGCAGTCAACCTAATATACTCATATGATGAACCACAAATCCAAACAGTCAACTACCTAATCATCCATGAAACCAAATATGCTTCTCTAGTCGTCCGAACCAAATATACAACTAACCAAAACTTTTCATATTTTAGAATCCAACCAATCTTGGTCAACCATTTGTTCAGAAATAGTTTAATAAAGAAGCAACATGGACATTAAAAATACTTGCTAACTGTTCAAAAAGTGATGATATAGACCAATCAAATTCTTTATTTTTGAATTCAAAATCATCATATTATGTTGTTTTGAAAATCTCTTTTGTTTGTCGAGTTAATCTTCCTGTTGTAACCAAAAGACGCTTCAAATCTTATTAAGATAAGATTTGCTTGACGAAAAGAAATAAAGAGCTACTTTAAGGACGATAACAAGCAAAAACATTAATTTAGAAGCAGCCGAAGATAATAATTGAGGAAAATGAAGAGTATTTAATTTCAAAAGTTCAAATTCACCCACCACTTAATGGCATTCTTGAAAAAAGCTTTAAATGCTGAAGCGATGAAGAACAAAGTAATGAAGCTATTAAGAAAGCGGACAACTATTGTGAGTGAAACATTAAAAGCACTCTTACTCAGTCACACAAGAATACATTCCGTTAAAGTCACTCTGTAATCTCTCTGTGTATTCTTTATTTATTGTACATTAAAATCTTCTCATTTGAGGAATAACCTTTATTATATTCTTTGTGCACAACTTCATTACATCTGAGGTTTAGGCTCATACTATGTAACATCTTCATGTATTCGAAAGGAATCTAAAAATCGTGTGGATTCACGTTCTGCGTTTTGATAGAGAAAGTTTTTCGGGGAGAGGTATTTGAAAGGTTTCACTTGCACTCATAAGCATGTGGGTTGGAAGGTTTCACTTGCCCCTGTAAGTAGGTGGATTGAAAAGTTTCACTTGCACCCGTAAACAAGTGGGTTGTAAAGATTTTACTTGCAATTGGTAAACAAGTAGGTTGTACTATTCGAAATAATAGTGAAAATCCAAAAGACTTGTCTACAAGTGGACGTACACCGGGTTGATTGAACAATTATAAAAATCTCTGTGTTTGATCTCCTTTTTACCTTCAGTTTGTTTAATCTTATTTCTTCAGTTTTACTTAGTCGAAAATCACAAAATCAGGATACAACTACTCACCCCCTCTAATTATTTTACATAATCGAAAACGTTAAGTACATTGACATCCAACTACATCATCGAATTTAATTAAATTTTTTCTGATTTTTATGAGTTTTGTAACCCTTACGAGGTTCTAGATTTTTGAACCGTAATATTCAATAGATGGCTTTCTTTAAAAGTTAGTTCTTTCAGCTCCCATCAGTCACCAAAAAAATAATTAAATTTAATAATCATCAAATCAAGCTTTAATTTCTTAAAAAACAAAAACAAAAACAAAAAACAAAACAAAACACACACACAAGCAAGTACAATTTTTTTTGAAAAATAAATTTAATCATAATAATTTTAAAAGGAATATTTTTCATTTTTTTTTCATAGTTCTAAAATACAATATAAAATTTTAATTTGTGTTTTTGCGACATTATTATTGAACACGTGTCATTTTCTTTTGTAATATTCTACATTAAAGCTAAATAATTCTCAAATGATATATTTATAAATATATATATAATATTTTTGTTATTTGTTCCATTCATGATTGGATCAAATAATAAAATATTATATATACAATTTGAACAAAATTCTCAAGAAATCCTGAATGGGTTCGCGTTGAGTACACTTTCTTTTATCATCATCGTCATCATTTCTCTTAAATGAAACTTAAATTGTTGTTGTATTCTTATAACCTTTTTGGGTAGTTCATTAGATTAGTCAAATCCCACTCTTATTTGTCTCTTGGGCTTATGACACGTGTCTAAGGCAAAACTGAAGGCAGAATGGCTTTCATTTTCAACTCATTACCAATCCCGTCTCTCTTCCAAATCTTTGCATTCCACATGTTTTTGGCCTCCCAACTTTCAAGAGTTTGATCACATTGAGACCCTTCTTTTCTTTTTCAAGTGGGAAAAGGAGTGCCACTTGCATGGTGTTAATAACCAGATTCAGTTCTACATTTTTTTTATAAATTTAAAATAAAATTGATTATATTTTTAATCTCTAAAAGAAAATTTAACTCCTTAGAAGGTGTTGAAAGTAAAAATAAATAAATAAATAAATAAATAAATGATCTCATTTTGATTGGATTTTTTTATTAAAAAAAAATAGCGGATACCACCCACAATGAGGACCCCAGAAGGCCACCCGCTGGCTAACCCAATTCAGGTCCTCGGGGCTATATGCCTGAGGCCCTGTCCAATGTGTGAAGAGTTCAGCACAGACCCTGATCATGTCAGCTCAGGGCCGTCCAAATTCTTTTTTTTTTTTCTTTTTTTTTTTTTCATCAAAATTTGAATCCAAAATTATCGATTTAAAAAGATAAATTGTGATCACTAGACAATCATCTTGAGAACAATCCAAATCATCTTTGTGCTTGAAAAGGTTAAAGATTATTCAATTAAAATAAAATAAAAGTTTCCATAAAAATTACTAATATGTATGATAATGAATTTTTATTTTTTTAATAAACTTTAACTCGTAAAATTTAACCTTGTATTGAAAATTCGTTATTTTAGCTTAAGAAATATTATAAAAAAAAGTAAAATAAAATAGAACTAATTTGAAAAAATAAAACAAAATGGAGCCAAGTTCAAATTTTCCAAACAGGCTTTAGAGAAATAAAAATATATTATGTAAATTTAATTATCAGAAGAACTCAGAAAATGGAGGCAATACAGGAACAAAAAACCAGGGACAATGGCAAAGAAAATGAAAAGGTAAAGCCACGATATCAGATGAAAGCACATGTAAGTCCATGATAAGGTGTTCTCTATGTCTACAATTATGAAAGGTCAAAGTTATGAAAACCTAGCACAATGCTACACAAGGTGTTCTCTATGTTTACAAAATGCAGATTATTATTATTGTTTGAATTAAAAAAAAAAAATTATTGTTGGCAGTATAACAAGATGTAAAGCAGATCAATCAAATGCATCTTAACCTAATACTTCCCAAAATTTCTGGCAAGTCAGAGCCAAATTTTCCTCAGAATTGCAATTAAGCAGATCGAAGGAACAATTCTTTCTTGCGTTCGATCAAAAGATCCAGCTACTCCACTTATTCCTTGCGTGCAACTCCTGCAAGCACCATAACTATGGATTAAAATTGCATATTCAGGTAACTAAAAACAAGCACTCTGAAACACATGATTCCCAAGGCAAGGACGGGGAGAATCCATTGAACTTCTGGAGATCACTTAGAGCTTTGCCAAATTCCTTTTTTTTTGGTTTTGGCTTAGCACAAACGAAAGTATCATTAGAGTTGAGCATTTCACATATATCCAAATATTACTAAATATAGAAGCTCCAAGTGATCTACAATTTAAGAAATCTCACCATAAAATCACAAAGTGAGGTCGGTTAAAGACTCCTTCAGGAAAACTAAGAAAAAAATTAAGGAACACTCCAGAGTCAAAATTCATCATTTCAAAAGAGTAGAAAATCAATACTGATGCAAACCACACCAACTCAAGTCAGGATTGGATGCATTTCATGACCCTTAATACTTTGGGCTGACAGGTGAATTTTTCATGAAGAAAATTCTAATGTTTGATATCATATGCATAGGGCATTCCACCCAAATATTTTGGATATATGGTAGGAAATTATGTAAAATACAGGACTTGTAGACACTTCCAGGAACGAAATTCTGTATTGCATGAGATGAGCATGGTTGCAACTGCAGTATGAAAGACCATATCTGACTAAGAGCACACCAAATAAAAGATAAAAAGGGAGTTACTTACCGAGAAAGGAACAGCCTGATCCATTTCAATCCTCATCACTGTCATAAACAACAGCCATCCGCCGATGCATCGTGACCTTTCTGGGTGGAGAGTCCTCATCTGATGCAATACCCTTGCGCTTCCGAACGCCACTGGACTCCCTGACCTTTTGTTTGGGCTCCTTCATATGAACAAATCAAATTTGCACAATGAAAAGACTGAAATATAATTGCTTTTTAACAATGAAACAATTCAGTGAAAGTTTCCCCTCCGAACAGAGCATCATCTTACCACCTCTAACAGCATAACACCTACCACTTTATACATGCCTAGACATAGGATTCAGTGCCATGGCACTGATTACTCGGGATTAGGAGGTCCATTATTCATTACTACATGAAAATACATGCACCAGAGTTCCATAAGGATGCAACAAAAAGAACCAAGTTTTATCTGCTTTCTGAATTTCTTATATGAGAAAATATTATCTTTTATCCTTTACAAGGTTAAAAGCTTGTATGGACAAGAATCCACATACCTCAGCCTCCACCTCCTCTTCCTCTGATACTCCATCAGCTGCAGCCTCCTCTTCATACTGTTCTTCCTCCTCTTCGTATTCCCGCTCTCTTTCATCTGCCCTCTTGCGTGGGGGAGATATCTTACGGGGGTGGAATCTCTCTTCTTCTTCCTCACCATCCGTTTCATATTCAGATTCCTCTCTCTCACTGTCAGAAAAGTCTACCGGACGCCGAGAAGATTTAACAGCAGGCAAAGATGACTTTCGAGGTATATCACTTGGTGCCTGTGACAAGTTAATAACATTTCCATTATAGGAAAGATAACAGGTAGAGTGCCAGAATAATAGTAAAAATAAAGAAGTAGTGCCTTCTTTGCATTTAGAATACGTCGCTCTGCTCGAGCTTCCAATTCCAGGTCATCATCGTATCGGTGTCTCCCACCGGAGCGGCTAGAGTCATGATAATCGGGTTCATCATCCTGAAAAGAGGCAAAGTGAATACAAAATGTTGACATTCTCAAGGTAAAATGAATTAAAAAAAAAAAAAAAAAAAAAGTATCAAAAGGCAACCTCATCAAGCGCATCCTCCAAGAACCCAGGTGAAAGTTGGCGTCCCCTGTCAACAGTTGGGGTATACTTCCTACTCACTTTCTCCCTCTTCCGTCTAAGAAGTTCATTGGCTCTGATTGTGTGATTTGCAGCCTGTGTAACCAGGAAAAGGACAGAAATTCAAAAAAAAAAAAAAAAAAAAAAAAAAAAAAATAGAAACCGTGGCACAAATAGCATACAAGCCTCAAGCAACTTAATATTAATACCTTCTCTTTTTCTTCCTTCTCTCGCTCAGGATCAATGTCAGTAATGCAGTTCTTAACCTTATAAACCTTTTTGTGCCGTGATTCAACGAGAGCGGTCAATAATCGATGAGAGTTTGATGTCAATGATGATGGCATAAACCTCATCTTCTTTAACAGTCTCCCTTGGGATTGAAGGATTCCCTGCATGGGTGGCATGCAACAAATTGTATAAGTTTTTAATCAAAGAAAAAATAACTGGTAACACCACATGACTAACAATTAACAAACCAGTGTCGGGAATTTAAGAACAAGGAACTACATCCAACATGATGTGGCTATAGAAGTAAGCAATATAAGGCATCTCTAAATGCCAAGAAGAGCAAAACATATAGATTCATGATCCTTCTGTGCAAAATTTCCATATTGAATCACCACCAGCAGTTGGAGGAGTGGCATATTACTGCTTCCTCTCAACCATCCAGTCACAGTTTCACCCCCCAACCCCACAAACAAAAAATAAGAATACAACAAAAGAAATACATGAAGAGCTAAGAACAACTTTTTGACAAAGATTGTGATTAAAGCTTCAGACTAGAATGGGTGCACTAGAAACTACGGCATAGAGGATAGGTTAATCAAATTAGAAACTAGGGTATAGAGGATAGGTAAATCAAATTATTGAGGGTGTAACTACTGACTTCAACAGCAAGATTTTAGCATTGAAAATATTTAAAAGAAAAGCCACTAGTTTCATAATTGATATCCATAGGTACGGAATGCAAAAGAAGAAAGCATCATTGCACTCAACTGATTATTCATTTGTACCAAGCCAACCTAATTAGTCCTAGTATTTTCAGGATGTGCACCATGACCTTCAGTTATAACAAAACCAGTTAGGATAAGACATAGAACATTCTTCTGCGATTAAACAGCCATAGACGAAGAATATGTTTTTTCACCAATATGTAGGGTAAGCATGGCCATCCCGTCCTGCAAAACCGTCTCGTCCCGCTTAAGCGGGATGGGTTATGGACGGGCTTTTTTTGGCAAGGGACGGGAACAGGAATGCATTTCTAGTGATCACTTTTTACAGGATGGGAACTGTTTTACCCTTACAGGAAACCGGTAATTCTCGTCCCATCCCATAAATAGAAATAATTTAAGACATATACATGAATTATATAAGTTATATAAAGAATTAAAAATAATTTAATAAATATATACATGCAATTTTGTAAATTGTTAAAGTCCAAAGGGCAAGTTTTATCTTTTAAGAATTTAATGTGATTTTTATGTGAAACATGGTGTGAGACTTGTAATAGTTAGAATCTTTATTTTGTTGTTAAATTGAATTATAGTGTGAGATTTGCAGTAATGAATGATATTTTAATTTTTGAATATTATATTTAAATATTTTATAAATGCGGGAAAGACCCATCCCATCTCGTACCTATCCCCTTTTTGCGGGACGGTTTCTCGGGCAGGAATTTTCCTTTGACGGGACAGGAACGGAATGAGAAAATGAAAAACCCACTCTTAGCAGGACAGGAGTGGTATGTGGCAAATCGGACGATTAACCATCCAATACTAACCCCTACCAATATGCAAGAATACCTTGAAATATAGACAACTAGAAAGTAGCCAAAATTATATGTAATGACTGTGTCATTGCTAGAATTTACTAGGACTATTGACAAGCCCAAAAAGAACACCAATTTTTTTCTAAAGTCTATTCTTCATGTAACCACCATCGGGATTCAGACTTTCCAACTATAAGTATCAAAATTTAAGGTAAATAGATGCTCTGGTGAATGTATCACCAAGCCACAAAATTTTAGTGGGCTGGGATGACAAGAAAAAACTTTCCACCTCCACCAACACAGTGGCAAGTATTTTTCTTCGATTCAAAGCATTGACAGAGGGATGCATGAGGACTTAGGACCCCATCCTTTCTCCAACAAGTCATCTCCTTATCATATGATTGCACAACCTCTTTGCTCATAGAAACCTATTTAGCTTCAGAAGATCCCAAAACAAGATTCCGGAAATGTTGTCCATCATGCATGTTAGGTAAAATAGACTACCAGGTTCCAGACTACATCTTGCACGCCTGCAATACATCTGAAAAAGCTGGACAGTTCCTAGTTCCTTGCTTCAGGGGTTCAAATCGCCACTTAGCAAGACTCTGACAAGATTTCTACCATTCTTAGTATTGAATATACATCTTCCATTTTCACTGTTTCTTCATTTTAAATTTATTGCTATTAAACCCAAAAGACTAAATGTAGGCCCTACCTCTATGATCTCAAGCATAAAGTAATGTGACCAAAACAACATGTTTTCAAATATGAGATGATGAACTCAAGCAGTCAGCAATTCAAGCGGAACTGTTAATGTGCTGTAGCAAGGGGATGGTGACCATCTGATCGGACAAGACATGCATAAAAGTAGATGGTGGATCTAAAAACTACAGTTATGCAAGTGAAAATGGTTTGATTTGAAGAACTAGAATAAGGAGGAAAACCAATAAAAGACTATAGAAAAGGTGCATGTGTCACATATCACCAGAAATTAAAAGTTCAAATTCACTATATGAAAAAGCGTAAAGGAAATTTTGGAAGGGGAAAGGCAAGAAGCACACTGTAGATTTTGAATGTAGCTTACCACGGGCCTTGCAAATTAGTAACATACTTTCACAGCAGTTGGCAACGAGGGCATATACCATAAAATTAGCAGTCTATGACACTTGAACAAGGCATGTTTATAAAAATAAGTTTCCAATCCAAAACAACAAAAACGTGTCCAAGAAAGAAGTAGATCACCTTTCCATGTCTTAGAAAAAGGTGTGCTTGATCATGCTGCGCATCTTGCACAGATATGTCCAAAACTTCATTCCCGATCAACAACTGTAAACTGCCATCTGACCATCTCACAAAGCGTGCATTGCTTTCATACTGCACTTTCAAAGAGAACATTACAAAAAATAACAAAATAGCAATAACTTAAAAATCGAATAAGAAAACATGCACAACCACACGCAAGATTGAGAGAAACAATTTAGCATCTACATTACATTACAAGCACAGCGTTAACAGAAGGGTACAAAAAGACCGACCAAGCAATGAATTGGAGAGTTTCAAGTGCAGCTTCTGGACCAAAGGGAGCTATAGATCAATACATGAACTAAGACAAACTCAAATAGCAATTTCTAAGGCTTTTTGTTAGCTTCTATCAAAAAATTTCACCACAACAGGATTTCTCGGCCAAGTTCTTGAAGGAGTTCTGGTATTTCGACTCCAAAATCATAATACATCAGCACACAAGCTCATCAAGTGCACATCTCAAGCTTGATACTGCCCCACTCGAAAGTTGAGCTTGAATTTCCTCGGTTACCAAAAAGGAATTTAGCAACTAAATATGCTACACAGTGAAATGACCATCTTGTGGCAGTGAATTCCTAGAATTTTTTCTTGTTCCAGGTAAATATTTAGATGGGAAACGGGTTTAAAATGTTGCATTCTCTTTGGTGCAAGGATTTATTGTATGTAAAAAGGAACTTCCTGCCTAGAAGCCTCACAAGAAGAAAGGAGTGACAACATAGATCATGACACAGAAATGAGGTGATAGTGGAGTTTCACAGGTAAGCCTATTCAAAATGCTCAATGTGGCTGATTTTATGGTCAGGCCTTTCTAGACAGGCCTGTAATTCAAGCAGGTACGCAATGGCAGAGTATTTTGGCATTCAAATGGTCTGACAAGTAAAAACTTCCAAGCTAATTTGGAGAGGACCAAACTAATTAGATGCCCTTAGAAAAATGATTTTTGGAGAGGACCAAAATGGTTGGACCTCCAAGGATATTCAAGAGGCTTGTTGGATTATGAAAGGACAAGGATGGCAAACGAGCTTACTTCTAGTTTGGTCCACTGTGTGGGTCATGTTATGCATTATGTGTGTGCATGTGTCAATTTTACATAATGCAACACATCTGTCTACAAATGCATAGAAGACAGGTAAAAGGATAAACTTACAGTTTCTGTGCCATCCGAATTTTTGACAATCCTCCAGCGAACAATGTTATCGTCCAATCGTATACGTTTCTTAGACCCAGATTCATCCGTCACGAATGTGTCCTCCTCCTGAAACGTCTCAGGATCAAATGGCTTTGGTTCGATTCCCATAATATTAGAGACTCTGATCATGTTCATCTGCAACATAGATAACATACTGTGTTTACCAACACCAAAGACAGTGACAAAAGTATGCCAACTTTCCAACTGCACTGAATTGGGGTCCTGGTGCCTTATGGACACCTGGAACTTTTGATAACAATGGCTTTTTCAGTGCCACAGCATACAAAGAACAACAGATCTGATGATCTCCAAACAATACAAATAACAATAGCTGAGGGAAAAGAAACTAAAAAATTGAAATGAACCTTATCTGGATGAGCTGGGGGATGTTCAAAAGGAATCCCCAGCTCTAGTGGAGGCCCAACAGGCTTCTCTTTAGGTTTAACCTCAATGTTCTCCTCTTCTGATTCGTATTGAGCATCCTCATCAGGTAGCATATCCTCTGGTCTCAGATTCCTTCTATAGGCCTCTTCTTGTTCTTCTTGTTCTTCCATAGAGGACCTCTATAAAAAGATACAATTCAAAAGGATCGATTTAAATTTTTTTTTTTGGCACTTCTATTAAGATTCATGCTGGATAGGTCAATGAACTGTCAATCAAAGTCCACCACTAAAGGGGATTGTATCTTACCTCTGCATCTTGCTCAATCTCATTTCGTACGGCATATTCTGCTTGTTCTTCATCATCAGAGTCACCAAATACATCACGGATCTCAGGAGCTGAATGTGAAATCTGCGCCTGATCTTTCTCCTCCTGTGGTGATCCACTGTAAAAAGGGAGTGTAAGCATAGCTCAAAGAAACAATAATTCGCATACAATGATCTGAAAACACTCTTGGGCTACTTTGGTTCTAAAATGTTCAAGGAAAATTATTGTCCTGGAGAAGAACTGAGTCTACATCATTAGAACAACACTATTGGAAGGACATTTCTAATTATGGAAAAGCCAACAAGATAGAGGAATTCTTTTCCTGTGAAGTGCTAAAGACTTTGAGAGGTGCCATTGACAAGTGCCTCAATCAGACTGCCGATGTATGTCCCAACATAGGAGTATAAATCTCAAAACAACTACCACACACCTCGAAGGAAGGAGAACTCAAAACCAAGTTTTAATGAGCAGATCAAGTGTTGTACCACCTTACTAGATGCCAATGTGGTACAAGATGTTGGAGTAGATGTGCAGGAACTTGCACAAAATTCATGTGTAAAGAAGACAAGCAATTCCATTAACAGCCTAAAATGAACTTTTTTCATGCTTCTACCCAAGTTTTTAAAGGTCCAGTATGGATGCACTTTCTTTTGCAAGGTTGTTGAGGGCAATCCCATATATACTTTTAGTTATACCTTGAGCAGGGAAGTAAAATGAAAGGGCACAACATATAATTAAAGTAATTTCCCAACACAATGAAATTTCCCCATTGCTCCTAAAGTAATTACGGTTACAAAACTCTCACTAAAAAGAGCATCATAAAGAGAAGGGATGCAACAAAGAATCCAACAAGAAAAACACACATGTGCGTGCACACTGCAAAAGATAAACAGGGAATGTGTTTATTACGTTGAACTTCTGGCCTGGTCGACCTCCTCATCTTCATTTTCAGCATGGTGGCCTTCCTCAGACCTCTCTGAACCACTTTGAACGATATCATGCCTCCTACTTGTTACTGCCCTTTGACCATATTCTTCCTTCTCTTCACTATCTGTCTCCCTTTCTTCACTTTCTTCCCTTTGAGCACGAGCATCTACTTCTTGGGAAGATTGATCCCTTTCCCCCTCGCTCTCTCCAGGATCAGGTTCTACTTCACGTAATTCTTCACCTTCACTCTCCACTTCTGCTTCCCCTTGCCCTTCCATATCAGCTTCACCCTCGCCCTCGGTGTCTGGCCCTTCCTCACCTTCATCCTGATTAAAGACAGTAAAAATGTCATTCTTTCGCAGGCAAAACACTGTTACAAACACATTTTTGAATAACTAGACACTGATCACGAGAAGGGAAGAAGGGAACAGTTTAATGAAAAATGCACTCATCTATTCCCCCAGCATATTACATAACACTGGTAAACTCTTCTTTACTCCTAGGAATCCCAAGCACCCTCAATCATTCCATTCCCAATATCTCCATAAATCCCAAAATTTTGCAACAACTAAAATTATATTTGTGGGTGGTTGTTCCTTATTGTTTTTCTTCTTGAAAGTATAAATTCTCAATCACAGCACTGAAATAAAGAGTATTTCAAATGCCCTAATTCTTAACTTATAGATCATGGTACACATATTACTTCTCCCCCTAAAGCCCTCCCCTTGTTTGGTACCCACCTGCTAAAATTCAGTCAGACCCTGAATCCTAAAATCCAATTTCCGATATCAATCACAAAGATAAATTCTGCAATCTCGTCCAAAAAATGCAGAACCACAAAAGGCTTTCAATTTGACAAAAGCATATACAGACACATAAACACATAGACAATTATGCTTCATGATATGACATTTCACAGCCCTAGAAGCCAATTCCCATATCAATCACAAAGAAATTTCGCAATCAAAAAACTGCAGAACTACCAAAAAAAGATTTACATTAAACAAAAGCATATATAGATACATAGACACATACATAATTGTGCTTCATGCTAAGACATTTCGCAGCCCTAAGAATGCAATAACTCATGTGAAAACGCAATGAAGAACATTTGCAGTTCTCCCGAATAAAGTGAAATTGAGCATTCTAAGTCACATATTTCAAACTCCCCATTCAAAACCTTAAAATTAACTGATCAATAGCACACAAAGAACAGAAACTGATTAAAACTGAAAATCCCTCCCACTCTCTCTCTCTCTCTCTCTCTCTCTCTCTCTCTCTAGAAAATAGAGAATCTTACATAGAGATAAGCAGGTTGAGGGTTGGATTCATGCTCGGAATCAATCTCTTCCTCCTCTTCTTCCTCGGATTGATCTCCGAACAGATTCTGCATCATCTGATGCCTCTTCTCTTCTCCCCCCATCTCTCTCTCTTTCTCTGTGAGCTTCCCAGCAGCTATTGGCTACTGGGGGCAGAAACGCAAGATTTATTGAATTCGGGACACACTTGTTCTAGAGAGCTTTTACTTCTAAATCGCGCACCTTTATTTTATTCCCCACTCCCCCCACCGAGCTTATTCAAATTAAGAGACAAATACGGATTTAATAAAAAAAATATTCTAAAAAAATCCCAAAACACTCTATCAATCTGAATTATTTTTAAAATATATTTTTCACAAGAGTTTTTTAAGAAATTTTTTTAGTTGAATCCATATTTATCTCTTCAAATTTATCTACCTTGATTGAGATCATTAATTATATTTTACTTTTTTTCCTTAAACAATGACAAGTGAGAATCATGCAATAAAAATATCTACCTCTCACTCATGAACTTTTAAACCCTAATTCTAACAAGATTTAATTTAGAATTTTCGTATTATTATAAAGATTTTTATTAACCGAAACAATAAATATATTGGGTATCATCTTCTTCCATTAACTTGTCAAGTTAAGCAAGAAATTAAAGAATATACTTGGACATATTTATAATCTTTCGATGAAGAGAAAGATCATAGATCCTAAATGTTAGCCTTCCTCTCTTCGTGAATATTCATAACTTATGACGATAGGAAAATTTTTCCTTGTCGAGAAGATTTCTTGTATTCTTTTCTCTATCAATCACTGTGATAATCGGGTGATGAAAATGAATTTGATGATTGTGATGCCATCAACGAATGTGAGTGAACTGATGGAGTGAAAATTATGACGGAAAGTGATGAGATCGGTATCAAAAGAGAGGTAGTAATCGTTTACCATTTCTACGTTTAAATTGTTGGGGTCGGATCTTCATCATCTGTGCATCAACATGCATCGAGAATGTTGTTTTGTCTCTCTTGACTACCTTGAAGATATCAAGGTTTTTTTTTTACCAAAATGGCATTCTTTTTTCATTAAATTATCCAAATATGATGCTTTTTTCCCATTTTAGAGGAGTCGTGATCCTGAATCGTTACTTTAAAAGTTGTGATCGGGTATCGCCCTTTCTTTGGGGTTTTTAAAAAAAAATATTGAAAATGAGACCGCGGATCTCGTTTTACAAAATGTGAGATCGTTGATCTCACCTTCATCAAAGTGAGACCAATGATCTCGTTTCTTGAAAATAAGATTTCTGATCTCACTTTTCTATTTATTTTTTGAAAAAATGATAAATTATTAAAAAATTAAATACTAACCAATGTTATTAAAAAATATTTTCGGTTCTTTTTTATTATTATTTTTATTTTTGTTAGTGTAATCCTCCATTTTTTAATTTTTGAAAAAACATATAATAATAAAAAATTAAATATTAACCAATAATTAATAAAAAATATATGATTAATTCTTTATTTTTTTGAAAGAAAACATAAAATTATTTAATTAATAATGTTTTGTATTTTTGTGATCTTGGATTTCATATTTTTTATTCATATTTTATTATAATAACCCAAAGATAAAATTAATAAAAATTTAAATATTAACCAATATTACAAAAAAGATTCCCAATCCTTTTTTTTATTTTTTTATTTTTTTATTTTTGTTAGTATAATCCTTCATTTTTTTAATTTTTTTAAAAAAAATATAATTTATAAAAAAATTAATAATTAAAAAATATATAATTAATCATTCAATTATTTTTGAATTAACAAACAATTTTTGTATTTTTGAGACCTAGATCTCGTATTTTTGTATTTTTAGATCCGAGATCATGCTTTTAACACCACACTTTTGGCAACTAACACAAAGATAAATATATTTTTTGATTAAAATTATTAAAATTAATTAAACAATTAATAAAAAATTATTTTGATAATTAGATTTTGATGATGAATAAATTAAAGAAATTTAAAGAATGGAATTAATAAAAAACATTTTAAAAATTAGAAGAAAATTGGGCTAACCGTAGCGATCCAAATGTCCAACCACTGCACACACAAGGTTGCACGACAAACCGCACAAAGAGCACGGCCAACCGCATAAGACCGTGCATTTTGTCGTAGAATTTGCACATTTTCTCTCACTTTTTTTTTTTATTTGCTATTTTTGTTTTTATTGCCAATCTCTCTCTTCATTCTCAAAAGTGTACTTAAATTTTCAAACACAAAACTAATACTCTCTCTCTTCACACGTGTGACAAAAGCTAAAAGTTTTTGTCTATCTCCACGTGCATATTTTTAACACCTTTATCTTTAAAATTTATTACCTTTAAAACCCCTTCAAAATAGTCATATTTTTATTTGTCATATTTTTAAACTTTTGTCTCTCTTCACATGGATGGTTTTAAAATTTATTATCTTTAAAACATTTTTATTTTCTTTTTACTTAATTTATCCATTTGCCATTTGACTTAAAAACATTTCTCTCTTTATTTATTTACTCATTTACTATTGTCAATCTCTCTCACAATAAAAAATTGAGAGAAATTACATAAATATATACATTTTAAATATAGTAATCATAAAACATATACTAAGTCGTCCCACGTGGAGGACATTCGATATTTCTATGTGGCCAATGTCTAGTGAGAAGAAGATTGGGTCTGCGAGGTGCACTGTAGGATGTACCTTCATTGGTACTGGCAAATAAAATACATCCTGCAAATATCTACGATAACATTGTTGGTAAATGTTACGATGTGGTGGCTCAATCGGTACAATATCATCAGTACTCTCAAAAATCAAAGTAAATGCAAGAGTGCAAAACGAATATGAAGATGATACCAGTATCTCAATCGTCTTGTCATAATCACTCTCATGACTAGATGTCAATGGCACATCTGACTCACAAGGCCCCATCTGTCGAGACGTATAAGGATGATAACTCTCAAATGGCGCATTACTGAACATGTTGATGGAATCCATTGACAAATCTCTAATGCAACCAACTTTGTAATCGTATCCCTCGATGGTAAGCAGATTGGAGGATAAAAGGTGGATGCTATTGAAATTTTGAAACTGCATACGATATACTTGTATGAAAAATATTGAGAGAAATATACTAAATGAACATTAAAATTAATATATAAAGTGTTGTATACTTACAAGAGACTCTATCTGTGTTCCTATCGAGAGATAACCCTACTGATAGCGATGCGTAGGGTTACAAATGTACAAATATGTGAACGATGATACCAACTCATGTAGTTCGGTATCGTCATCAAATGACCATAACATTCATCCCCCTCAACGATATAATATCGTCAATTTTTCCAAAACTCTAAATGCACTACATGCGATGTTCTCCAATCTCTACCACTTCTCTCACATTGGTCAATTTAATGGAAATTCAAGCAAATTTGCACGGGTAAAGGAATACGCTTCAACCAACCGAAATGTCTCAATACCTTAAGGGTAATGAAACTCAAACATCTCGAAACAAATTGTGGGATGGAGGCACCATATATTGAACCGATCGAGGTAGTAAGCGGGCAACGACTTGAGATCACCATCTGAATATGACATCTATGGAAAATAAAACAAAAATAGTGTAATTTTGTCATATAATAATATGATGTACAAACTGAAATTTTAACTGAAAATAAAAGTTTAACTCACCCTAGTCTCCTTTATACGATCAAGTTGATCGTAACATGTGCGAAAAATATGATGTCCAATATTAACAAAATTATGAGAAACATCCCAACTGTTTTTCAGAAATAACAAAATTAATGAGAATAATATAAAGTGAGGGAAAATATAAAAATAAAATGATAAAGTTAGTGAATGTAACGTATAGAGATTCTGAGGGCCGCTCGGCATATTCAGAGCAGCGAGCATTAAATCGACAGCAAGATGTCAAATTGGAGTAAACATAGGTATTCTCTCAAATACTCAAAACTATTAAGAATAACAAGTAAATTAAATATAAACTATATATATAAAATATTTGTATATGAGAGTAATTAGTATTATTATTAGCTACAGTATTTGAATAAGTAACAGTCGACATAAATCTAAGCGAATCCATCAATAAAGGCCCGATACATAGTTTTGTACAATGTAACCAATACAGTACTATCCTAACTATAGCTACCAGCGTAGTTAAGATCTCAAAACAGCTCTAAATACATGAGTTTAACCTTTGACCTAGATTTATCCCCAAGAGTGAATCCAAGAGTTGTATAAGGTGACCTTGCACGTGAAACTCTACCTAGATCGCATCCGACTCTGGAATCAATGGATGTGGATCAAGAAATCTCGTGATGGCTTTTAATTTATATCGGTTGCTATCAAAATCATCTGGATTGGGAATGAAACCCAAGAAACTGTGACAAATATCATGTCACGCAGCGATAGTAAATATATATCTATCTTGATGATTGGCTCTCTATTAATAGGTAATCCCAATAGAACAGACAAGTTCTAAATGATGATGGAAATCTTATCAATAGGTAGATGGAAGGTGTGGGTCTCTTGCCTTCATCTCTTAACCAACATAATTATGAGTGTGTGGTCATGCACAATATGCTCACATCTATAAATACCATAAAAATCCACCCGTAACAAAATGTCCTGAACTCTCATATCCAAAGATTAAGTAGTCCAAAACCCATGATTCGAGCATCAGATCATCAATAGCATGTCACAAGCTGTGTCCTATATAGATTCAGATCGATGCATGGACTACATAGTCAAAACACTACGATCACAGGGCCAGGAATGAACTTCGACCTAAGATAAGCCATATTATATATAAGATCTGTTACATTAAAAATATTATGGTCTACAATTTGCATTCATAAAACCAAATTTTGTACATAAATATGTTAAAAACATAAAAATACACATATGAGAGATAGCATAAGAAATGGAGCATAACATTGATTAATCAATGTGATTGAACATTATGAGAGATAACATAAAACATTATTATATAATGATAGGGCAACAAGTTAAACATTCATAATAATAGAGCAAATCTATTCAAAAGACATGATAATGGTATAATATTTATATTAACATGATGATCGTACATAAATTATAAATAATGTACAACATATAAAAATTAATTGTTACATAACACTATTTTATATGCCATATCATGCCCTCTGTTTCAAAGCATGTTTGGTCAATGATTACGATTATGACTGTATTTAACACAAGTCTTACAATGTTGTGATCTTCATCTATTCATTTTATTGCAAATCCATATGCTATGTGGTCTCCTTAGTTGATGATTTAAGCGTGAAACATTTGGCAACGGGGAGAACGGACTGGGGCCCAATAGTCTAAATGTAGTCTGAGTAACCAAGAGGATGAAACTGACCACCATAAATAAACAACATGATTTGAGATGTCTCGCCCCGACCCACCCCCGGGCCGAGCACGTGAGCAACCACCACGACACTTCGATACACGGGCACAACCGTCCGAGATATCGAGGCATCGTAAGGCTAATAACAATATATCCAAACCAGATTCTAGCAAATAATATAAATTCTCAAGTGTAAAAATATAGTAATGTCAAAATGTGCCTCAAAGCATGATCATATATCAACATGAGAGTTCACGAATACATATCCAAAAATAATACAGTCATCCCAGGTAATTAAATACAATGGTCAAACTAAATACTCTAAAATACAACAATAACCTCGAATGAATATAGCAGAAGAATAGTCAAACCATACCCAAGCCTAATAAGTCTCCAAAGTCAGCTCAATTAAGCAAGTCTCAACAAATCTCTCAATCGAAGACTATACCTGTAAGATGGGAATGTGAGGGGTGAGTACCGTAAGGGGGGATGGTACCCAGCAAGTGAGGGGATTGATATCGTACTACTAATATCATGTGTGAATATGGAGTGTCAAATGATAGGTCAATAAATCCATAGTGTGCAAATCAATCATGGCATTTCAATAAATCGTTTCATAGCACATATCGAAATCAACATATGCATCCAGTATATATCAAGTCATAATGAGTCGGCTTGAAAAATACCCCGGCAAGGGCCTACCTCAGCCAAGGACGGGCGCGTTGGGGGTTTTTCATAATACAAGTGATAAAACAAGGCTCTCTACCCCAACATTGGCCACATGCTACTCCAACTAGCCCGTAAATAACCATCCTTATCAATCATGAATCATGTATGGTGCCCTAACCAGTGCTAGACAGAGGCAGCACTCACGTCCTCATCGATGAGGTTCAACCGGTCGCGTCCATACATATGACGATTTGGCGGATACCCCCTGTAGAGGCATATCCGGGCACATCAGATGCCTCTACCAAATGTCCTTCGTAACTACAGAATGTCATAGGAAGCATATCATAATCACCACAGTGTTATCACAATATCAACACAGGACATCCAGTCCAATCATATATCAAAATCCATATCAAATCAAAATAATATGCCAAATGCAAGGGAAGTATTAAAACATGTGGACATATCAAAAAGTGGAACAACATCAAGTATCAAAACCATGGATGCATATCAATAGGATCAACAGTTGGGACACTCCAGTGATCACAAAAACATTTCATAAATCATATGAAATTCAGATCATCACACAATTTCAAAACATGTTAGTGAAAAGTATTTAAAACAGGTTTTCAATCAATAGTAGATGTCAAAGTCCCACTCACTTGTGGGGGAGGGTAGCTCACTCCCCAAAATATCACGACGCGGAGGAAAATGTGTTCCCTTTGCTCAATCACCAAAATGTGTCACTACAAGGATCACATATACATATATGTCACTATATGGAAAACAATGTATATAAATTGTATCTTAGCAATTTCTTAGTCTAGGGCCAAGTTCTAGGGTGTTCTAATTTATCTCCAAGTGTTTTTATAACAACATATCAAATTTTCCCAACGTTTGGCCCAGTCGAAAATCACTGCACGGTCCTCGTGCTCACACCGTGCCCATGCCGGCCCACCGCCAGCGCGCACCGCACCAGTCGGGCCACACACAACGCTCAATCAACTCATCGCCCGCGCGCCAGGGCCAGCCGGGCCGTGGCCCAGCGCTCTGCGCTCATCGCTCGGCGCCCATGCGCCCGCAGCACACAGCGCCTGCACACTCATCTTCCCTGCGCATGGTGCCCCTGCACCAAAATCCTCAGCACAACTAAGGCCTCAAACACCACTACATGTCATCAAAATCTCACCACACATATCTGCACCCTTTATGGCCATTTTAACACAAGATTTCAACACATAAAAGTACATTAAATCATGTTATCCTAGGCAGATTTTATGTCCATCCTGTCCTGTCATAGTAAAAATGCAATAACTCTTTGAACACAACTCCAATTCAAGCGAACTTTTGATATGTTGTAGGTAATTTCATGACCTATAACTTTCATTTTATACACTTTCTCAAATTCACATCACAGAATTTCCAGAAATCCTCACTTTGTTTCAGTCGCATTCCAATTTCAGCTTCTGTCAAATTTTTATGCAGAAGCCATAACTTTTATTCTACTTATCCAAACTTAATGAAATTTTAACATGCTGTACCCAAGATATAGATCTGCAACTTCAATGTTTTGAGTTTCATTCCATTATGCCTGGAAAGGGGTTGAAAAAAAATCATGATCAGAATAGGAGGGTTTCAATGGAAAACAAAATTTCTGTCAACACATTTTTAGGGAAAAAGGGTATAACTTTTGATTCCCTCGTGCGAATTGGCTGAACTTTTTATAGGTTGTAGAAAAGAGGGACACCTACAACTTTCATGCTTTGAGTTTCTTCAAAATAGGACTGGACAAGGGTCGCTTTTACACACTGTTGTTATGGTTTGAAACAGGACATCTTTTTGTTGTGTTTCAGGAAAAATGTCATAACTTTTGGCACAGGTATATGATTAAGGTGGTTCTTATCTCGTTGGAAAGATAAGACTTAAATCTACAATTTACTTAACTAGAGTATTTTCAAATTCTGACTGTAAAATACCTTAAAACAAGGATGAAAATATGGATAGAAATAAAATTTAAAGCAAGGCAGAACAGAATCTTTTTACCTCAATTTCTTTACCTTCCAAAACTCAAGCAAGCTTTTCACTTAGTCCCAACCTTCGGTCACCCTATGTATACCAAGTTAAGAGTCTCCTTTGGCTTCAAAACAAAAATATAGTATTCTAGGATGCAAAAGAATGCCTTACCTATGGAAAATTGAAGATTACTTACCGAAATTTCAAGATCTTCTCACATAAGCTCTTGGTTTGGCAAGGAAATGAAAGAAATCTCTTTGGCAGCCCCCCTCTTGGCTTTCTCATGGTTAAGGTAAGGAAAGAAATGACATTCTTGTTTTGCTTTATCACATTGTACTCAACCAAGATCTATGGCTCAAAATCCTTGATCCTCTCCATGCAAAATCCTCACCCTTGATTTGTTTCCAACCTCAAATGATTACATGAGTCTTGTCATCACCCACTAACTCAATCCAAGGGTCCTTATTATGCATGTGACTTCAATTGATTTTCCACTCTTGAATTAATTCCTACAATAAGAGGAATAAACTTGTCAATTAAATTCTAAATTTGTTGTTAATTGCTAATATGTCCCTAAACTTACAAAAATTCAAGTTTGACCCCAAAAATTTTCATAATTACACACTAGAGCCAAAATTTCATATTATGTCTAATTTAATTTATTTAGTGTAAAAATAAGTTCATTGAACCTTTTCGAGTCATAGTTGACCCGACTAGGGTTTTACCGACAATTTCCTGGGGTTTTGCCGATTTAAACTCTAAAATTTGTATTCACTCAATTTAATAATTTATATACTCCCCAAATTCATTATTATCATCGTAGGACCATTTGTGGTCATTTCCAAAAATATTTATCCATGCCGCCAATCGGGACAAAATTCTTTGGGGTCGTTTTATTAGAAAAAGAAAAAGAAAAAAAAAATTCTTAGTGAAATTTATAAATGATTTCGTGGAAGATCATATATATATGAAATCGAATATACAATAGAATACACCGAGGGCTGGTGTTACATGAGACATGTGGAATCTATCTACAATTGTCATAAACTGAAATCTCATGTCTTTACATCCTCTCCACATATGTGAGTATAGAAACTTGTATATTATATACTTCCATAAGTACATGACGGCCCGTCCATATGCATTGTGTGATCATTTCTACCCCTCCCACTGTGAATATTGGTGGTAACCTTGTATACGCGATGTGTCTATTAAAGGCTGTGAAGCGGTGATATTTTGATTTATGCTCATTTTTTAACAAACTATCCATCACCACTGAAGGCTATGTTTTCCCGTCCCGCACATGATTTGCAGTTTCATTTCGATTATTATTAAAAAATTTAACCATATGGTACAATGTTGGACACATGCAATGATATGTAACTTTCTTACCCTTTTGAGAACCCCATTAAATGATTTAGATCTATTCATCGTCATGTTGCGCTAATATTGTCCTCCGTTATAACACAATATTCACTTTTCAAGAGAGATTTCCATCAACAACCTATATGCTGGCTCATTAAGTTCTCTGATTTTATTCATGACCTCATCAAATTTTCTAATTTGTCGTTACTCATCTACCTTACGCATCAATTCTGTCATTGGTTTATTCTTGAAATGCTTGCTAAAATTGGTTTTAACATGCTACAACACAGTCAATGATACACAAATCGTGATTGCAAGTTAGGAGTCCTCTTAATAGATTGCATTATGTCAACAGTCCTATCAGATATCCAACAGAGTCCATGATAATCACAAATGATATGCAATCCTGGGTTCTTAAAAAACCATGATCAATTCACCACACTCTTTGCATCAACAATGACAAAGCACAAAAGTAGTATGTGATTAGCTGAATCACTACCAATAGTAATAAAAAATTTTCCTCTGTACCTCCTATACTGAAATATACCATCAATACTAATCACAAGCTTGCAATGCTAGAAAGTGTTAATGCATGGTTTAAAAGTCCAAAAAACTAATTTAAACACTCTGTCAAGAGAACCACATTGTTCAGTGACCTTCCAATCAACCACAGTTCCTGGATTACTTGTTTGCAAAGCTAACATAAATTGGGACAACAACGTATATGATGTCTCTTAATTCCTATAAATCATCTCTATAGATTTCTAGCACCCCATCCAAGCCTTCTTGTAGGTCACATTTATCTCGTAACTTCGCATGTCCTCAACAATATCACAAACTTTGTGATCTACATTCTCATTTCTATGATTTCAGATCAAATGGCCAACCATTTTAAAATCTAGATTGGGGTCATTCGTCGCAGGCATTGTAGGAAAGCAAGTGTATTTTGTGTTTAACCATATAATTTCCAAAAACCACGACTCCTTTTCTGTTTTGCTCGAATATGTCACAAACAATTTTGACTTTGGAACAATGAACACCACACAAACCAAAGAGTTGTGTTATTCTCATGGACCTTGAAAAACCTATGCTCTCGCATAGACTAATACTTAATAGCGTGTTAAGCCCTCTCTTTCAACTTGAATACCATATTGATTTGTAACTCAGATATGTGATTATTTTCCCAATTGGATAGTGGTAGTTATTGTAATCATCCATCATCATATTACCTTCCTCCATATTAAATAAAAATGGAATTTCATCACCTTCCTCTTTTTCACCTACCTGATTCACTTAATCTACCTTATTCTCTTTATCATCAATATCAACATCCGAATTATTATATGCAATATCAATGAATATTTTAACAAGATTGACATCCCTATAACTCTCTTCATAGGCCTAATGCTACTGGGCTCCCCATACTCATTTCTACTGTTAAGCATGACATTACGTTGTCGAGTAGTCAAGACAATATCATCCGTTAGAAATGTTTCGTATTGGAGCCACCTATCTCTAATATTTTAAGTTCTTAAACCCTCAATCATCAACTGTGTTATGAACCCACGTTACTCCCACCACCATAATGTGGTCTAAAATTCACAAAATTTGATATTTCAAATGAGAAATCTGGAATATCTGAATCATTTTCTATGGCCCAACTTAAACAACTCACATTTGACTGGCTTACAGTTGTATTCACAATAGCCTCCAGTTCTAAAAATAATTCAACAAACAACAAATGAGAAAAAAACTTTTAAGAGTGATAACACATCTGGTAAAAAATCATCATCCTTCACTGGTATAGCTGTATGAGTCATTGATTAACCATGGTTCTAAAGTGGATATCTACACAATACTTTTTAGCTTTAATTGCCTAATATCAATACCAATTTTGCGATACAAAAGTTTCAATAACTGATTCCATCGAATCGTACTTTCAACACCAATGCCCCTTTTGAGGTATACTATACTAATACTCATCTTGACCACATATAATTTTACCTTCCCAAATAGTACCAGTCTAACACGATTCTGACTCATTTTACTTTTTCTACAAATAACAACAATAATGTAAAAAATAATCTAATAATCGTATTAAAAAATGTAAAACATAAATTAAAACAAAAACTAAATTTGTGACACGATTCTAACTCATTTTGTTATTATGTTCTGCCTAGTTAACAAAATAAACTATAAATTAAAACAAATACAAAAATTGTAATTACTATTAGCTACATATCTTCTTCAAAAGTTAGGTTTTTGAGAGTTATGGTTCAACATTGAATTATGGAAGTTTCACTGATAATTTTAATATGTTAAAAAATTATTTAAAATTATAAAACTTAAAATTAAAATTATTTTTCGAAAATGATTTGAATTATCATAATATTAATACTTTTGATATGTTAAAAAATATATCTAATTTTATTTCAATCTAACTCTAACCTATGACGATTTTGATTTTTTATATTTTAAAAAATATATATGTTATGATTTAAAAATATATATTTATATTTAAAAATAAAAATAATTTAACAATAACAATTTGAAGTTTAATCTTAAAATTTGTGGTCAACTGTTTGAGAGATAAATATAAGATAATTAAAAAAAAGCACACACTCTATTCAAATATATATATAATGATATGACTTTTTCTAATTTTCCTACGCCATTCGTTTCTGTTCGAAATCATCTTTTCGGTTAATCTCTTAGTTATCATATTTTTGCGAATAAATTGCATTCAGATTTTTAATGGTTTATCTCGTCGTTTTATTAGATTTCCTATAATTAAACTCTTAATTCTCCAAACTGATACATTTTTGGGTTTTCGTTGTACATGCATAAACTATCTCAAGCGATAATTTTACATCTTATTCACAATTGAGCTCACTCCTAATTTACTGCATATCTCTTCATTTCTAATCCTATCTTTCCTAGTTTTACCACACATCCATCTTAATATTTTTATTTCAGTTATAACCATTTTCTACTCTTATTTTTGTTTAATAGTCCAACATTCAGTGTCATATAGTAATGCATGTCTTACTGTCATTCTATAAAACTTTCCTTTCAGAGAAAGTGATATCATACGATCGTAAAAAACTTCAGATGCTTCTCTCCATCTCATCCAACCCGCTTGGATCATATGATTCATATCCCGAACTATATTGCCATCATTTTATATAATGGACCCAAAATATCTAAAACGTTCACTTTTTGTTGCATCATGTTCTCCTAATTTAATTGTTTATTCATTGTTCTGATGGCTATCACTGAATGTGTATTTCATATACTCTATTTTAGATCTGCTCAATCTAAATTCTCTAAACTCTACTGTATCTCTCCATAACTCTAATTTAATACTAATACCCTCTCTAGTTTTATCTATGTAACACCAACACTGCGGTGTCTGTACTAGTGTACTGTTCATGAAATATATATATATAATATTCTTCCGTTTATATATATATATATATATAAATTTTTATTTGTATTGATTTTCGATTTTGGGGTCTTTAAATTGAATTTTTGTTATATTCTAAATGCCGTACCCGCGATTTGTAGTGTAAAGTGAGTATAAAAATATATATATTCATTCATTATTAATTTAATTAGTTACTCATTTAATTATTTATAAATTTATTTATAAAAAGGAAATATATATATAAATAATAATAATAATAGTAAAAAAAAATCCCAAATTAGAATTAGGGTTGAAAACCCTAATTCTTCTCCGTCTCTTCATCTCCCTCTCCCGCTTGACTCTCACTCTCTTCCGTCGTGCTCCGCCACCGCCACTGTCACCACCGCACACCACCACCACCATCTCCCTCTGTTCTCCCACTTTCTCCCTTCGATCGATCTCTCTCACTCTCGGTTCTCTCTCTCTCTATTTTTCTCTATCTCACTGTCTCTCTCCCTCCATCTGCGAACAGCCGCTCACCCTCCACCGCAATCAACCGTCATTTCCTCCGCCATCAACCACCACGTCACCACCCACAACCACTACTCTCATTCTACCACCCTCTGTTTTTCCCCCTTTCTGTTTTCTCTCTCTAAATCTCTCTTGCTCGATCTCTTTCCCAGCTCTGTTTTTCTATCGGTTATCTCTCTCTCCCTCTCGATTGTTTCTCTCTCTACCTCCCGCGGCTGAAACCCTCATTCGGGAGTCACCCCTACGCGCGACGGCCCACAGTCTCCCTCCCCTGTTCGCACGACCGCGAGCTGCTCACTGTTGAGAGTCTCCTGCAACCATCGTAGGAGTTCCAAGCTAGCGGTAGCAGACCCTCAAAAACCCTAGACCCAAATTTCACTCCTTCTGCGTAGGTAAGGGTGAGATTTTGATTCGTTAGCTCTAAAGTTTTGATTCTTTCGTGATTTAAGCTTAATTGCTGAACCTTACTTCAAATTTGAAGTATTTCAGGTCCTGGACTGAATTGAACGACGCTTGGACCACGGGACTGTGAACTGCGAAGACCCTAGGTGAGAGAAATGCTATCCCTTCAATGTTTGAATTAATTTTATCGAATTTAGGTTGAAATTAGAATTGAAAGCTATATATATACATATATATTCTGAAATATATTAGATTCGAAGGAAATATATTTTCTTGAAATTTTATATGAAATTATTTAGGTTAAACTTAGGATTTTATATAAATTGGGTTACGTAGCATGATAGAATGTGTTAGATAATGATAGAGCTTTGTTTGGCTCATTTGTATAGCTTTCTTTGAAATTTGATTGAAATATGCCTGAAAGATTAAAATGGAGTTATGTAAATTCGAGAAGAATTAGAAAAATTGAGAAATATTGGGAATTAGGTCATTGGTGAGCCAAATGATTCGAAATTGATGATTAATTGTGATGATTTGATTAGGTTGACCTTTTTGGAGACTCGAGGAGTCAATTTGGATTAATTGTGGAAATAGGGAGTGATCATCCTCCCTAGAATGTGAATGGAACCCTAATCTCTTGCATAAAATAGTAAAACTTGTTTTCTGCCGTGTTTTTTATAAAACATGCTTTCGATATGCATTGATTCGACGTGTAGCTCTAAATTTCAAATATGTTTTGTGATTATTGGAGTGTCATAAATTTATGTTTTCGATGACTATGCATCTATGGTTTGAAATGAATTAATATTGTGCCATTATTTAAGAACTAAAATATTTTCTATTCTACCATTGCATTGGTATGTTGATTTAAAATGATTTGATGAAATGTATCGGTACACGACTTTGAAATATTTTGATATAACTATATGGGTAGGATGCCTACTAGTTGCGAGATGATATGATGATGTGATGATGTGATGATATGATATTACTTGATGGATTCCGTAGCTACGAAGGGCATTTGTAGAGACACGGGTTGCCCGGATACGCTTCTGCAGGAGGTTTCCACAAATGTCATTTTATATGGCTATAGGCGCGACCAGTTGAACCCACGTAGGGGGAGAACGTGTGTTACGCCACCGTCTAACACCAGGCGGGGTCCTATACACGATGATGAGATATGGCTATAGGCGCGGCCGATTGAACCCACGTAGGGGGGAGGACGTGTGTTACACCACCGTCTAGCACCGGGCGGGGTCCTATACACGATGATGAGCTAGCCCCAGCGAACTCATGGCCAACGTCGGGGTAGATAGCAACTTTTGAACAACCTTGCATAATAAAACCCCCGATGCGCCTATCCTTGGTCATGATTGACCTTTGTCAGGATCATTTTCGGCTTGTTCTAAAATGATACTTGATTTTTAAATGGATACATATATGTATGATACCGTGTGATTGATTAAATGAGTTCATTTTACTGAACATACCATATTTTACGGCAAATAATGAATTATTGTTTACGAATAATGTTGTTTGACACTCCAATGGTTCACCTATACTATTTGTGCTTGATATTAATCCTCTCACTCATTGGGTATCTTCCTTGATACTCACCCCTCTCTTTTCCTTCCTCAGACATGGTTATTGTGATAGAGCAACGTTACAGGCTCTAGAGGTCCTTGGTAGCGAATTGGTGGATTTTGGTATTCACAACGGTGAGTTTTAAATTTAAATTGAAATATGAAATCCTGATTTTATATCGACCTTGCGAGGTCTTGATATTGAGATCCGTAGTTGACCGTGTACATTTTTATGGGATGACTGTATAAATTATGAAAATTGTTTGGGAAACTCTCATATTATACTTGTATTGAGGCACCTGTAAGCATTTAAAATGTAACTTGAGAATTTGTTGTACAATTTGTATAAAATTTAGGTCCACTCGGTGTGACAGCTACTCATTCTCTAGTTGGGCATGACAGTAGAGGTCTGTAGCTAGAATTGTTAGTACTTATATTAGCCTTGCGTTGTTTTGGTTGTCCGCTGTGGATTGGTTGACAGGATTTGAATGTAGTGATTTTTGTGAGATCGGGATGACCATTTATTTATTTGACAGGATGGATGTCCATTATACAGGTTTATTTGTACATGGGAGACCTCCGAATTATGGGAAGGTTCTGCCCAATTTTCTGTAAAAATGTAGTCGGCATCCAAGACAACAGGTGGCTGCTCACGACCCCGGTTTGGGGCGTGACAATCTATCAACACTATATCATCTGTAAAAAACATATATCATGGTATTTCATCTTAAATGCTCTTTATGACTTTATCTATCACTATTGCAAACAGAATTGGACTTAATGCTGATCTCTGGTAAAGTCAAATATTTATTGGAAAGCTATCACTTATCCCCTACAAGTTCTTATATTAGTGACAACTCTATCATATATATCTTCAATAAGATTGATGTATATGATGGAAATCCCTTTTTTCATTAACGCCCACCACAATATATCTCTTGACACTCTATCATATGTTTTTTCTCGATCGATGAATATCATATATAAGTTTCTCTTCTGTAACCTAAATGTCTCCATAAGATTTCTTAGTAAGTGGATTGTTTCGGTAGTAAATCTTCCTGGCATATATCTAAATTAATTCTGCGACGCGTTTATCTTTAATCTCAATCTATACTCAATCACTATTTTCTATAATTTCATAGTATGACTCATAAGTTTAATTCTCTTATAATTAGAATAGTCTTGTACATCTCATTTATTTTTATATAATAGTACAAGTGTACTCTCACTCCATGTTTTGAATATTTTCTTAATTTGCTAAATTTTATTAAAAAAGTCTCTTAACATTGCTATCCCGATCTCCTTCAAACATTTCCATACCTCAATGGGGATGTCATCAGATTCTAAAACTTTATTATTTTTCATCTCTTTAAGGGTTTCTCTACTTCATGAAAACAAATTTTATGTTTAAAGTCCTCATTGATCTTTTCTACAGGTGTCGTGATATTACCAATATTTTTTGTACCCTCCACGTTGTACATATTATCAAAATAATCCCTTCAACGCTTTCTTATATCCCTATCCCTCACAAGTATACTATTACCTTCACTCTTTATACACCTAACACTATTTAAATCTTTTCTATTTCTCTCCTTTAATTTGGCGATTCTGTAAATCTTTTTCTCTCTATCTTTGGTTTCTAATTTCTTATATAATTCATTATACACCTTAACTTTTTATTTTTGATACTTTTTTTACTTTTTTCGCATTTTTGTATAATTAAAAATGATTTAACAACATTAAAAATAAATCTAATTTTAATTTAAAAAATATAAATGTCATATCTAATTCTAACTATATCTAATATTATTAATTTTGACTTTCTATATTTTAATATATATATTATGATTTTTTATATTTAATAAAAATATTGTTATGATTTAACAACATTAAAATGACTTTAAAAATATATATCTTATAAATTTATTTTAACAACATTTAAAAATATATCTTAGTAATTTAATTTAACAACATTAAAAATATAACAACAATAACAATTAGAGTTTTAGTCCCAATAATTGAGGTCTGTTTTGGAGTAAACTTATATGTACGCGGTCATCCTTTTACATTTTTACAAAGAGTTTATTTCCACGAACAACATTAAAAATATGTTATTAATTTAATTTAATTTAACAACATTAAGAATAAAAATGATTTAACAACATTAAAAATTTTTTATTTAAAAAAAATTTATATGTAATTTTAATTCTAACCTTTTATCTAATATTAATAATTCAATTTCTTATATTTTAAAAATATATATGTCATAATTTTTTTATATTTAACAAAAATATTGCCGATTTAACAACATTAAAATGACGTAAAAAATATATATGTTATTAATTTAACCCACCTAATATGTGTATTATGTTAAATAAACAGTAATATTTTCAATATTAATACAAATATTAAAAAGTGTGTAGCTATACACATTAATTGTTTTGGTCCATTCCCAGTAACTTCCATATTTCCAATGTTAATATTTGTATTATGTCAAATAAACATATTAAATTCACTTAATTCTTAGTGTTAACATATTTAACTCTTATTATTAGTAACATTAACAATATGAAAATAATTAACTACATTAATAATATTAACAATAATAACAACATTAACTACAATTGTTAAAATTATTTAAAAAATATTGTCATGTTAACAACAATAAAATGAAAAAATGCTGAATTAAACATGAATGAAAAAGGGGAAAAAACAGAAAAAAATCGACTTAAAATAAAGAATTAAAAATAGAAAACAATGAAAAAAATACAGAAAAAAGGCTGAAAAACCAGAATGAAAAAAATATTCACATGTCGGAAATAAACCAAAAAAAAAAAAAGAAAAAAATTGAAAAAATAGAATGAAAAGACAGAAAAAAATTATTGAAAAAAAAAAAAGATGCAGAACCGGGAAATGAACGACGGTGATGAAAAAAAAAAAAAAAAAAAAAACCATAAGAAAAACTCACCTACGGGAGATGAACACCGGAAAATGCCGTCAGTGACTAACCTTGCCTAAAAATGAGAACATTACACCAAAAATTGGACTCCAACTAAGTTCTTGGAACCACATGCAAAAGATAGTTTTTTTTTTTTTTTTTTAATTATCGATATTCATAACTATTTTAGATCAAATTAAATTCATTTTGAGTTGAATTGAACTCTAAATGACAAAACTCTCTCAACATCTCTCAACATTTTTTTTTTCATACATAATACTCGAATATGAAATTTTATTTAAAAAATATCAGTATCTAATTATTAAATTTATTAAGCGTTAATATATATAAAAAATAGGGACCATCTAAAATTAGAGAATAAAATTAGACTTCAACTAAGTCCTTACCTAAAAGAGGGGACTGGGAATAAAATTCATTGTTTCTCGATAGTCATTTCGTGGAATTAGAGGCCGCTAAATAGATTCGGATCAAATCGTGACCATTCAAAAATTTTAATATTTTAAAAATTTTAAGTCATTCAACGACCTATAACCCTTACATTGATTTGTCTTTGTTGTTACATTGTTCAATCTAATGATTTTTTCTATATCATGACTTGGTGAACTAAGTGTTGGTTTTCAGACTAAAAGAAATACATGTAAATGTTGTTGATCTTTATTTTAGTTTTAAGAAGTTTAGGTTGTATTATTCTCTTAGGATTTTCTAGGGAAAAAAATGGACATTAAAAATTTTTAGATTTATTTAAAATTTGATATTTTTTTTAATGTAATCATAGAATTTTAAAATCTTTTTTTAACCTATCAACTTCGGCAAAGGGATTTTGAAATATCACAAAAAAACTGCGGATTTAATACAATGTTTTTTATTCCGAGCGGTCCTTAAAAAGAAATTATTTATATGTTAATAATTTAAATTTTAATTGGATATTGAGTTCAATAACACTTTAACAATATAATTATATATTTTAAAAATTATATTTGAAGTATTTTATAGAGAGAGTATCATACATATATACTATATTGCATATTTAAGTAGTAGTAGCTCGCGTGTGTATAAAGAGCTAAAAACAATGATTTACAAAATAATTTCATAATTTATATGCATTGATAAATGTAAGTACTAGTCAAAATAGTCATAAATTTGTGAATACCTTTTTTAATAACCATTATTTCAAAATATAACTCCTTATCACTATAGAAATGATAAATCCCATAATAAAATATATTTATTATAGAAACTGTAATCCCTAATCAATTCATATTCACTTAGTGAATATAATTATTTACGTTTAAAAATTTCCTAAGACGGCTTGTGAATTATAAATTTCCACCCTCTTAAAAATTCTTTAAAGATTTTAAGAATTGAAGATGTTTTAATAATAATTTCTTCTATCACACTCTATTTCACTTTTCAAGAGATATAAATTTGCAAACTCTAAAGATCATCGATAAAAATTAGTAACGAAAGTTTTAAATTTATATATAATAGTATAAAGTACAAAATCCGACACAACATTATTGTTAAAGAAATATAAAAAATATGAAAAGTTTTAATATTCTCTAAATTTTTTACCAAAAATTTTTAAGAATTTAATTTGATATCATACTTTACGATCTTCAAAAATCTTTACAATCTATACAATATTACTCTCCGTTTATTTTGGCTTTTTCACCCTATTTGAATCTTAGAAGAAAGATTACACGAAGGTATGAGATTTTTAGAATTTTGTCTTGATTTGGAGTTCATATTTTATAATATTTACCTTAATGTTGTACCTTTATATAGAGAAAATGAGTAATAATTAGTAATATTTGTAAAATAAAGCTAATTTCATTTAAATTTTATCATTAAAATTTTATATTTGAATATAAAATATTCTTGGGGGTTATTGGCATGATAAACTATGTGATATTGTAAAATCATGGCAACCAATAATATTAACATTATCAAAATTAAAATATAATAAAAAATGGGTAGAAAATTTTCAAAATATCAACTATATTATGGATAATATATTAAATAAATATCACTCTGTTTGAATAATGACATCAACTTCGAAAAATTTTAGAAAAAAATTGATAAATAAGTAAAAATATTATTGTTTTAAAAAACAATGCTCATTATTTAAAATAATTATATTATTATTATTGTTGTTGTTGTAATATAACATAAAATAACGTTAATTAAAACCTTGTCCCAACTCCATAATTTTTAATAAATAAGTCCAAATAAAAGGGGTATTCTTAAAACCAAATTAAAGCTATTGAACTAATTAAATTAAATAAATTGATGAATTGTCAATTTCAAAACGATAAATATATAGTTTGATTTTAATTGTCTTTTAATATATTTTTTTATGTTAGTATGGTTCAAAATATAAAAAAAAAAACCAAACTGAATAAAATCGATGAATTAATAGCATAGTTAAAATTATTAAGTGCAAGTACTTTCCATTGCCCACCTACTTTCACCGAGTCCCATATATTTTTATTTCTCTTATCTCTATAATTAGTTCTATTCAATTCATTTTTCCTATCATAATTTATTTTTAACTTTCCAAAACCCTCAAAACAATGTGACTATTTTTCTATTTTGTGCATCACGACATTATAGTAATAAAATATTAATTATTTTGAGATTTTTATTTTATTATCTTTGAATAAAATTATTAATTAATAAAAAATTATAATAAATTATATCATAAAATATTTTAAATAAAAAATCAACGGATCAAATTGAATCAACCAGGTCTTATATGGTTAGGTTTAGCTAATTTAGTTAATATCATTAGTTTAATTTAAATTTAAATTTTATGTAAATCTATCTATGTTCATTTTGTTTAAAATTGTTTCTATATAAATTTGCTTTAATTAATTTAGATTATCAACTTGATTCAATTAATTGTTAGTTGGATCATCAAATACCCATTTTAATTACTAAAAATGTCAAATAGTTACCCTTAACAATTATACTAAAGACTTATATTTCAAGGAAAGGAATATAAATACGAAATAATATGAAAAATGCCACTTTGTAAAAAATAGAAAATGAAAATTTGGGTAAATATGTAAATAAAAAATAATTTTTGTATAAATGTTAATTATTTTATAAAAATAATAGAATAATTATATTTTATAATAAAAATTGATCAAATATATAATTATTAATTATAAAATAAATAAAATAAAAATAAAAATTATAAATAAATAAATAAATAATTTATTAAATATAATAAATGTATAAATATAAAAATATAAAAAATTTATATAAATATTAATTAATTTATTGTATTGATAAAAAACTTGATGGCGAGAATCACGTACGACCCTTTCACCGCAACCATCGCGAGGAGGCAAACTACTATTGGATAATCCCAAACTATGTTTCCAAATATGCCCTTCGTGCTTTCGGATCCCAAGGAACCGAACCCGGATTCGTGCCCGAGTCCTCTGGTTTCTCAGTTCGTTGAAAATTTCGCACTCTGATTCGATCACTTTATCTTTCCAACTTCTCTCTCCCCCCCCGCTCTCTCTCTCTTTCTCTGATTCAAACCCTAAAGATTTCACACACACAATCGCAGTCAACCAGAGGGGAAATCGATTGGATGCAACTTCAGAAATCCTAAAGTCTTCTCACCAACTCTGTGAGTTCTTCTTCCTTTCTCTCTCTCCAAAACCCTAATTTGGCATTTCGGTTTCACCATTTTACAACTCGTGCATGAATCGATTGTTTAGGGCCTTGGAAAGGGTCGAGCGTAGGTTTTGTTGATCGAAGGGTTAGTTTGTGTTTCAATCTTGATTTGATTTCGATCTTCTTACAGAAATGATGGTTTTTGAGAGTTGATTATCGTGGGTCTCGATCTGTCATCACTCTCCATTTTCAATAAATTGCTGCACAGAGTTTGAGGCGCTGGAAGTCGTTTTTTGTCTCTCACTGAGCTTTAGGAGTCTTAGACGCTACAGATTTACGTAAATCCATCTCCGTTCATCTTGTTTAAAATTGTTGGATTGTAGAGTTGAACCGATGTAGCGTGTGTCCAAGTGCCTGGTTTTCAACAAGTTAAGCATTTTTTTTAGCTGCCCAATTTGAAGAATTTGTAAATTGTGCCCGTAATCTGTTTGATGACATGTCTGTGTTGCAATATTATAGCCTATTTGATGGAATGGTAGTAAGAAATTAGAGTTTTGGCAGGTAAGATTGTCCCAGCTGAATACAATGCTATAGAGATAGGCCAGTCCCCAAGAGGATCATTGAACTTGAGAGAGAATCAAATGACCTGTTTGATAGAATGCCCGTGAGAAATTGATGTTTCAGAAGAAGAAATCATCTTAGCTGAATATGACCCTTTAGAATCATTCGGTCCCTTACTGGCAAAAGAGTTGGACTCTAGAGTTGTTTTAAGGGGTCCTCTTAGGCGCATAGCAATTAGCATCTTTTGGGGTGGAGGGCTTCAATGGCAGTCTCCACCTCCAGCAATTCCCTTGTAGAGAGGGCAGGGATCCAGACTCAGATTGGAAAAATCATGCTGCTGCTTTTATTTGTTGTTGTTTTGCACAGTAAGGTGTTAATAAGAATTGAGAGTGTAACATTTCATTGAAAGTTAAAGATAAAGGCATAGATGCCTCTTTGTGCAAAACATAAGGCATGCTAACACAAGAATTTCTCATGACATCAGGCTGTCAAGCAGGCCTGATTAGCTTTTTAGAGTTCGAAGGTTTGTGTAAACTCTGCTGTTACAATTAAGAGGACAGGGGGCATGTATTGCATGTATGTATGATTAATCAGTGTTTTAAAAGGTGCCCGGGCGCTTGTCTTGGCTGCTTGGGCACCACCAAGCATGGTACCCTCGCCTGTCCTGGGCAGGCAAGGCATCTTAAAAGAGGTGCTTGCCTCTTTGCTGAAGTTGTAGAGACACTAAGGTGCTGACATGAGCGCCTCTTTCGTTTCTGTCATTCTTTATTTATTTTTAAATAAACAACCAATTAAATAAGTCAAAGCCTATTAAAAAGTAATAGTAAAATAGTTAGTAGAATATAAAAACTCTAGTGCCCTCTAGCCACAGCCTCCAATATAAAAACGTTAGTGCCCTCCAGCTAGCTGACGCCTTGTGCAGAAAGTTTCACACAAGTTAACCGGAGTTTCAACTTCTAGACTGGTTGATATTGATGAGGAGGAAGCTGCTTCAGAGACACGGATGAGGAGTATGAGCCTAGTGACAGAGGGGACGATGATCCGAATGATAAAGATGATGTAGTTGACAATAATGATGATTAGGGCATTAGATCTTAATAATTTTAGGATTTAAATTGAAGTTTTATTTTCTAGGAAGGAAGTAGGGATTAGGAAGTATGAATAAACTTGATAGTGTTTTTGCTGTCCCCATATTGATTACAATAACAACAATAACAACAATAACAACTTAGACTTTTTATTTCAAAATTTGGGGTTGACCATTTGAGAGACAAATATAAAAAAAAGAGTTGAATTAATTGGTACGGGTTCTCCTCTGTCACTCATTCTTATCTAGAACCATCTGTTCAATTAAATCCATAACTATCATGTCTTTATGGATAATTTGTATCCAAATTTTCAACGGTTTATCTTTACATTTTATTAAATTTTCTATATTTAGGTTCTCGGTCCTCCTAACAGGTGTGTCATTGGGTCTTTGTTGCACATACTCAAACTACTTCAGACGAGACTCTCGCATCTTATATATAATTGAACTAATTCTCAATTTATTTTGTATCTCTTCGTTTTTGATTCTATCTTTTCTAGTTTTGCTACACAGCTATAAAAACGTTCTCATTTTAGTTAAAGCAATTTTATACTATTGTTGTTGTTTAATGGTCCGACACTCAGTGCCATACAATTGCGCAGATCTTACTGCCGTTCTATGGAATTTCCCCTTTAAACGTAACGGTATCGTGCGATCACAAAGAATTTCTGATGCCTTTCTCCATTTCATCTAATCCGCTTGAATTCTATTGTTTACATTCCCATCTAAATTACCATTATTTTGAATGATAGAACCAATATATCTAAATTGTTCACTTTTTGAAACTTCTCTTCCTTTTAACTTAATCGTTCCTTCATCATCCTGATGGTTATCATTAAACCTACATTTCATATACTCAGTTTTGGATCTATTCAATCTAAATCCTTTAGATTCCGATGTGACCTTCCATAACTCTAATTTATTACTAATACTTTCTCTAGTTTCATCGATCAATATTATATCATTTGCAAAAAGTATACACTATGGTACTTTATTTTGGATATTTTTTGTGATTTCATCTATCACTATTGCAAATAGTATGAGTCTTAATGCTGAATCTTGATGGAGTCCAATGTTAATAGGGAAGTTATCGCTCAGACCCCCATAAGTTTTTACATTGGTTACAATTTCTTCATACATATGTCAAATAAAATTAATGTATTTCAAAGAGATCTCTTTTTTCATTAACACTCACCACAATACGTCCTGAGAAATCCTATTATACGCTTTTTTTAGATCAATGAATATCATATGTAGGTCTCTCTTCTGTACTCTAAATGTCTCCATAAGCGGTCTTAACAAGTAAATCGCTTCGGTAGTGAATTGTTCTGGTATAAATCTAAATTGGTTCTGAGATGCACTTATCTCTTGTCTTAATCTACGCTCTATCACTCTCTCTCATAATTTCATAATATGAGTCATGAGTTTAATTTTTTTGTAGTTGGAACAATTTTATATGTCCCATTTTATTGCTTTCCCTATTGAATGCATGACATTTTTACATTTCCTTTTATAATGTTGAGGGAAGAGAACTTCTAACTTTTAGATTTATTTCAGTTATGATTTTTAGACAATTTTTCAACTTTATTTTGAGTTTAGAAACTAAAGGGTGCCTCACCTTGCTCAGGCGAGCGCCAAGCTCCTCAGGCAATAGAGCCCCTTAAGGTCTTAAGAGTGCCTTGCACCTTTTAAAAACACTGCGATGAATCTAGGTGAAATCGAGGTTTAGGATAATCATGAGTTGAGGGAGCAAATAAATTGGCTTGCATGCTGAGAGGGACTTGATGTGAAATTAATCAAAATGATAATGCTGCAAGGTCCAATTACCAATCATCTAGGTAAGGGAGAACAACAAGTAGGTGCCTGTAGTTTTAATTTTAACTTCGTGGATATTTTGGAGACAGGGTTGGACAACATTAAGTGGGAGTGCTCATCAAATACAGTAGTAATGTCATTCTGATGCATTTTAAGTTGCCTTTTTTTCCCCTCAATTTAGGATTTAGGTTAATTTCTTGGGGTAGCATGATGCCTTTTGAAATTTGTTTGATGGATGGTGAGAAATACACACTTAATTGCAATGCTTTTGGCATTAAATCCTCATTTAAATGGAGTTATGATGGGGAAGATCATATTTTTTGACAAAGGTTTTTTCAGATGAATCTAACTGGAAACCGGACACTTATATTTAGACCACTAACAACCTAATAAAGGGTTCTTGGTAAAAAAAAAATGGAAACAATGATCAAGAGTCTTTGTCAGATAGATAAGGATCATTGAATAGGAGAATAATATTGAATAGGAGAAGAATGTAAAGGAGAAGGTAAGTGATTATTTATGTTTGAATGTTTGAGAGAAATCAGAGAAGGTTTCAAATTTTGGATTCCAGTTCTTTTGTATAGACTTATCCTATATTTTCTGACCTTTGCGAGGGCGAAGGAAATCTTGAGCAATGTTGTAGTTGCAGTGGAATCAGAATCCAAATAGTAAAATTTGTATTTCACATGACATTCAATTGATTGGAGCCAGAGACCTTTTTCAGATTCTATGAACTTCTCAAATGGGTGGGATCTTCCATGTCATAAAAGAATTTGTGGAGGTGGAATGCAAGAGGAATGAATTTGAGGTTTTCTATGTTTAACGGTTTTATAAGGCGCTTCAAGGAAATCTGTTTTGGATAGGAGACACACTTTCTCATGGAAAGCTGTATAGAAGACTATGACCCTTCCTTATCTTTCTTTTTGGGGAAGCAGTTTGGAGTAGGAATTAACTTAAGTAAACATTCCAAACAGGGATCGCTGTAGTGAATCGATGTTGTAGTAGAGAGCCGGGTTACTTTTTTTGATAGAAAAAGGAAAGTTGTATTAGATGTATAGAAAGTGTACAAGAAGCTCCAAGGATAAGAAATCCTCAAAGGCAGGGAGAAAAAAAAAAAAAACAATGGTGCAAAAACCTAATGGATAAGTGCTCTCTCATCCGTTCTCAATTCTTCTATGCTGTAGTCTTTATGCATCCTAGAGGCATGAGCTACGGTCTTTACAACAGGATCATCATGAGCCAAAGAAGGTAGACCAGTTTTTGATGGTCATGATGCTTCTGGGGTATCATTTGTTCATTGTTTTTCATCTTCTGGGCCTTTTCTAGAGGTATTCTCAAAAAGAACATAAGGCTGTATTACAATTATTTGCAAGCTTATTTATATGCTCCAAACCTTATTGACATATAAATAGGAAAGAAATTATACTCCATCACAGAATAAAGGCTAGATTTCTAATCAAATACTGCATCTCAAAAATAACCTAAAGACTTTTAGATCAGCTAGGGAAAATTTTGGTGACATTCTAAGCATATCCAACTCAAATGGTGATTTGGAGTAGTGTTGACCAAGACTGTCAACTGCCCGAGGCGCTAGGCGCTTGCTCGAGTAAAGCAAGGTACTAAAATTAAATATATGTATATAATATTATATTATAACATATAAGTAAAAAATATATATCTCAATTAATAAGATTAGTTCCTTAAAAAAACAGCAACAAATAAAAAGATTACATAAAAAACAGCATTCTACAAATTATTATTTTTTTAAAAAAAACATAGCCAAAAAAAAGAGCTTAGCAGAATTACATAAAGAAACAGCAACAAATAAAAAAAGAATTCTACAAATTAATTTTAAAAAATACCGTGTCGAAGAGCAACGCCAAGAAGAAGATGAAGAACATCACATCATTTTTTTAAAAAACTCAAAAACAAAAAAATTAATTGAAAAAACTTTGGCAATGTAAAGGCATAGAAATTGACATTTGAAGAGAGAGAAAGAAGAAGGAGAAGAAGAAAGAGAAGAGGAAGAGAATCACCTCTTGCATGCTCTGTCATAGTGTCAACTTCCTCTCCTGATCTCCTTGGCGTCTTCTGAACTTCTTAGGAGCATTGTATCTCCTCGGCTTTTCTTCACTCTTCTGATCTCATTGTCTTTTTCTTTTTAATTTTTCTTTCTATTCTAACCTAAGGTCCTAATTGTGTCACAATTACCCAAATACCCTTTAAATCTGCCAATCTGATAGATTAAAATGCTGGCCAACATGGCCTATTAAAAAAAGCCTATCTTCACTCAGGCACTTGCCTTAGTGCTTGGTGCTTGCAGTCCAGGCGTTCGCCTAGGCAGTGCCTGAGGCGAAGGCGAGGCGAGGCCAAGCGCCAGTGACAGCACTATTTTGGAGTCTTGCCATGGTGACCATTAACCCCGCGGGCAATATTCAACAATTGTATAGTGGATGAAATTGCTTTTTGGTTGGATCTTCAATTTCATCGCACCTGTTTTGTGGATTGACTTGGCTAAAGAAGTCCTTCAAATACAGGCGTTCACTTCTATTTAATCAATTTGGTTTTATATAGGATAGATCAACCATGGATGCCATCTACTTGATTAGATGTTTGGCAGAAAAGTAGACTCATAAAAGGAAAGACTTACACATGGTTTTTCTTGCCTTAGCAAAGCATGTGATAGCACAAAGGAATGGTGTGTGAGTTATGTCAGATTCGCCAATGTAACCAAAGATATATATGGTGGAACAACTAGCATTTACTAGAGGAAGATGTACCATAATAATTCCCAGTTAACATAGATTTTCACTAGAATTGACATTACGTTGCTATCCGTATGCATAAATAATGGTTCAGCAGATGATATTCAAGATGGAATTCCTGAGTGCATGTTGTGGCCAATGATAATAATCAGTAAAAGCAGACCGGGAGAGAATGAGAAGCCGGAGAAGGGGAGGATTGCATTAGAATCCAATGGTTTCATAGAATATATGAAGTGTAAATCAAGTGTTGAAAATAGTTTTGAGGAGGATAATTATTGATATTTCAGGAATGTCATTCAAAAGGATGGAATATAAAGGATGATCTGGCCATAGGATTTAGGAAAGAGTGGATAAAATATAGAATATTTGTGGTATTGAGTGATCACGAGTGCCAATTAAAGTAAGGAAAATTTTACAAAATTGCAATAAAATTGGGTATTTTGAAGACGAGAGTTCTAAGGTGGATAATTGGATTGATGAGAAAAGATAGCAAAATAGTTTTAATAGGGATGTCTCCATCGATAGTAAAATTAAATAAAACAGAAATGTTGGCTTAATCTGAGCGAAAAAGACTTTTTTATTTGCTAGTTTGGAAAATAAAAAAATTAGTAGGACTAGGCTATGAAATACCTAATAATATTTTGGCTGCTGTTCTAGGACATGGCATGCTATGATTCGGTTTAGCTACTTCTATGATCGTAAACCAATTTGAAAGGAGAAAACAGATTCATGTAGCCAACCCCCAACCGGTCTCTGTCTTAATGAGTTGAGTTGCGATGGGGGTATTATTTGTGAAGATATCTTATATTCTCTTTTAATTTCTTGTAATTCTTTCTCTTCTTAACACCTAATCGTGTCCATTTCCTTTTCTTGTAAAAAAATTCCAGTGAAGAGAATGAACAGCTGATGTGGAGTATTTTTTCTATTCTCTTCTCTTTCAGAATTTAAGATATACTTAATAACTAACAAAAATATTCTGTTCTGTGGTTCGTGGTGAATTGATTGACATTGTCTATAAAGGCACCTTACAGTCCTTAAGCTTTGGATCTGCAATGTGATATTGCCAAATTTACATTTTTAATGTGAGCTTATAAGGAAATCATCCTACTTCATGATGTTGAAACATCACTAGAAGCCATGGTCCTCAAGGAAGCTAAAAAGAAAGGTCCTCTCTCTGGATCAACAGGAAGAAACCAGTTGTAAATTATTTTGTCCTTCCTTATGCATTAGATTGTTGCAATTTCAGCACAAGTCAAAAGTTCCTTGATATCCTTCACAATGCTAAAACCTTCAAAGTTGATAGCTAAGACCTTTGAACTAGATATTAATTATAATTAGTGACTTATATAGCAATGATCTTTTATAAGAAGGTAATAACAGTGTAGTGCGCTGTTGGTCCATTTAATTTTACTTGTATCTGACCTTACTCCTGCAAAGTATACATCTTTTTGTGGTTTGAACCTGTCCCTTGTAGCACATGATGGAGTAATTTTACTCTTGTGCGATGGTCCACCTTCTATCTTTTGAATTTGTTAAGGCTGTGTAAGACAATCAGGAAATGGCAAAAATAACTATCGGATTTGAGTTACAAGAAGATTTATCAAGTATTGGCTTTGGTGGTTCATGGAGAAGAAATGGGCGTGGACTATTGCCTAATACATCTTTGGTTCTCCAAGAAAGTGAAGTTTTGGAATACGTGCTTGTGGAATTGCATGAGGTGTGAAATTGTTCCTGGGGAGATTTAAATTCTTGGCTGTGATATGGGTCTAACATGTTCATATTGCCCCCCTCCCCCCCAAAAAAAAGGTAAAATGACTTGTGGAATTTGAAATTTATTGTGAATGCTTTAACCCTCAATATTTTGGAATGTGCTTGAATTCTGAAACCCAATTGGCCTGTGCCTTTCATGCAAGTTCAATTTTTCCACAATCTCTTTTCTGCAACAAGACTTGCTTATGGTTAACCCTCAATTGTTGTCAAAGGTGCTCAAGTGCTTAGGGTGCTACCCCAGTGCCTCAAGGGGCCTCAGGCATGGTCCCGTTTCTCACCTTTTTGCACCAAGGTGTTAAGGTGCCATGCAAGCGCCTTGATGAAATTTAAGTTCATTGAGTATTCTTTCTGGGCTTTTTTGTTGTTATTTCCTTTTATTAACCTAATTCTCTCTCTACTTTGGATCAAAGTATGTAACTGTTTCACTCAATTTATTTATTTTTCATTTTTTATTTTAATTTTGTCTTTCTTTCCCCACCCATTTGTTCATGTTTCTCAAGTTTTCTCTTTGTTTTATTGCATGCTTGAGTTTTCAGTCGATAGAGATAAATAATGTGTAATTGTTTTTCATATGATTACTTAATGTTTGGGGGAGAAATTATACTTACATGGATTAGGGACATATTGTAAAATGTTTTGCTGATGGTAATCCCTATATAACTTTTGCTTGTAAAATTTATAGGGAAGATATTGTTTCTTAGGGATTTAATTGTTAATTGTATTTATTAATGCAAAATGAATATTTTCTTGGATAAGTGCCTTCCTTCACAATGGCGAGCGCCTCATGTGGTGCTAAGTGCCTAGAGCGATAGGGTGTCGTACTGCCTTAAGGTCACCTACCGTAAGACCAAATGTAAAAGCTGTTGGTCTTTCATGAGTTCCATGTGGATTGTGAATGTCTTGATAGTGCTAATCTTGTGGTGGCTAGTAGTGGAGGTGGATGACCACTAAGGATTCTGTGCATGTGTGAATGGCAAAAGAAAAGAATTTCATTGATGAGTAATGACAAGAAATACATCAGAGAATTTTATATTCTTTGAGAAAATTAAATGATAGAACAATCAGTGAAATCTGATAAAAAAAGAAATAAAACAATCAACATATAAAATTATTCTGTTCCCTCTGGAAGAATATCCCCCAAAGTATGAGGCCCAAAGTGATGCTAAAAAAAATCTTTGTGAAAATGTTCACAACAGTATGCAATCTCAAAGAATCTTTAAAATCCATCAGCAAAAACTCTTCTGGAGAACATAGAAACACCAATAGCAAGGATTTCAATGTTATTATCCTAGTAGGATGCATGTCTATGGAAATCTATTTCCTATCAATGACTTAAAGAGAAATGCTAATTCACCAGATCACATGCTTTCTCAAAATTTAGCTTTCAAACAATTCCTCTCATACGTGTTCTCCTTGATTCCTTGACCACCTCATAGGACTGCATCCATGGTTCAGAATCTCCTACGAAAGCACTTTGATTAGCTGTGGCTAGTATAGTCTCAGTGAAGATACTACTCAAACAATAAACCCAAGGTCTGGGTAATATTCGGTAGACACTAGTGGTCAAATTAGTAGGATTGAGATATTTCACCTTAGTGAAGCATTCTTCTTTTGGAATCAGAGTGATAAAATAGAGTTTATTCTCTTTTCATTCTTTTGTTCTGTGATCTTGGTCCTATTGGCTTCAAAAGTTGTAAGGCTTTCTAAGGGTGCGGTGTATGCTATACTATGGGGGCTATGATGGGGATTGTGTCTAGAGGAACTTTTAAGAAGATATTTGATTTAAGTTTTGTTTTGGAGCACCCTAACGGCTAATGTAGCATATCTGATTTATTTCAAGCTAGAAAAACATGCTTCTTGTTATGCTGGCAAATATGCACACAAATGGCTTTCTCCTTCCTATAAAATGGTGATGTTTCACAATTTTCCCTAATTGAATTGATTTGTGATGTTCTTTGGTATAGTAAGATACAGAAATGCTTGCTATATATAAATGCATGGGATGTGTATGTTTTTTAAAAAAGTCTAGAGTCATTTTTGGCATCTTATTATGATGTGGCCTTCGTTCTTTACCTATTCACTATTGAAACACTGAAGTATTATTTGCAGGAGAACAAAATTTGGTAGGTGGAGAATCACCTGAAATAGAGAACAAGTATGCTTCGTAGTATGATTGCTAAATTGGATGTCATCTGGGTCGGACACCTTCGATTTTCATTTAATTTGAGGATACATGAAGTTGTAAGCTGTAAATTTGAGTCACTGGGATAGTTCTTTCTGCAAACTCTTAGCTGCTGAAATCTTGCAGAATTGATTATCTATGCCTGGCAACGACGGTGGGGATCGGGTCCATAACTTTTTTGGGCAAGATAACATCAACCAAAGTCAGCATCACTCGCAGGTTGTAGATGTGAACTGGCAGGCATTAAGTAACAATTTGTGGGTTGGAAACCAGAGACAGACTGCTGCGAGTTCCTATCCTAAAAATTTCACCGTACAGCAATTAGGTACCAAGTCTTCAATCATTGGTTTGTTTGATTCCTTATTTTCAGTTTTGTCAGTATAGTCACTAGGTACCCCTAGTACCTTTTTACTTTTGTTTCTTTTGAGAGTTCTCATTTGTGCATCGACATATATCCTTGTTTCCGTTTTCTTATGAAATCAAATATCTTGGGTTTTTTTCCCTGCCTTTTTGGTTTGAAACTTTACTACTTGCTTTTGAGACATCTGATTGGTTTCCCTCTGACAGTACCTGATTCTGAGAGAGTACATGGCAATCATTCTTTGTTACTACCTCGTGGCATGAACTCTTCACAGTCTAATTTGAGGCCTGAATTTTCCAAAAGTTGGTCCCATGTCCAACGACCAAATTTGAATGGCTATGTGTTTGGGAATCAGGCTTTCCAAACAAGACCAAATGAGACGAATCTTCTGGGAGTGGATACAGAATCTGATCGACATATTGCAACATCAAGAGGCTTGTCTATGTTTGAGTTGCAGCATGGGAATGCTCCTGAACAACATGACAAAAATTTCTTTATGTCGCAAAATGCAGAATCTCCTGTTAATTATGATTTTCTTGGTAGTCAACAGCAGATGAATGGTCAGCAATTAGGCATGATGCAGTCTCTGCAGAGGGAGCAGTCTGGGATTGGTGACATGCAACTATTGCAGCAGCAGGTAATGCTCAAGCAAATGGAAGAACTCCAGAGACAGCAACAGCTTCAGCAACTGGAAGCAAGGCGTCAATCTTCAATGGATCAGATGCTTTCTGTTGCAAAGCACAATCATCCATCTTCCTTGGTTAATGGTACAACCAGCCATGATGCACCTAACCATGTGTGGCCATCTGAGGTGGTCGCAGGTAATACAAATTGGCAGCATCGTGGGGCATCTCCGGCTGTGTTAGGATCCTCTAATGATCTCATGATTTCACCTGATCCAGGCCAGGCACTGCGCTTGGTTCCTCAGCAGGTTGATCAATCTCTGTATGGATTTCCTGTCTCTAGCACAAGAGGCACTTTAAATCAGTATTCTCGTATTGAAATGGATAAGTCTGCATCCAATCAAATGACAGTGAGTGGTAATTCCATTCCTGGCAATCAATCTCAATTCTCAGATCAGGTTGGCTTGAGGGATGGGTCTGTAGTTTCCAGACAGGTGTCTAATGCAAAAAATCTGTTCAGGCATGGTTCCAGCGATGGTTTTAATAGTTCGTTGCCTAAGGAGAACTTCCAGCTAGCAGATGCCCAGGAGAAAGTTTCATCATTGCAGGAACTCCATGAAACTCATGACTTGGTTGGTACATCAGAAGTGGTGAATGAGAAAAGGGGCATGCAGACTTCTTCTTCTGCGAATGTGGTTGCTCTTGATCCAACTGAGGAAAGGATTCTTTTTGGGGCAGATGACAATAACATATGGGAGGTGTTTGGTGGTAGCAGAGGAGGCTCCAATCTATTGGATGGTGTAAATGCTTTCCCTTCTCTTCAGAGTGGTAGTTGGAGTGCCCTTATGCAGTCCGCTGTGGCAGAAACTTCAAGTGGTGACGTAGGGTCACAGGAGTGGAGTGGTGCAGGTTTTCATAGTACTGAACTGCCTGTAGGAAATCGCCAGTCTTCGACCTTTAGTGATGGTGGGAGACAGCCAATGTTTGGGACTGATACTAAGATGGTTTCATCATCAAATTATCGGATTCCTATATCCAATGATGCTACTACGGCAACAAATAATTGTAGTCTCGTAGAGTTCCCACATCCAGGAACCCAGTTTTTGAATGAACAGAGTGATAGGTTGCAGTCTGGTCGTAATATTTCTGTGCCTCAATCTATGGATGGAAGCAAGTGGTTAGACTGCCGCCTTCCAGAAAAGAATCGAGCTGGGGGGAGTCAGATTGGCCAAACTAGTGTTCATGGTTCTGGTGCAGAATTAAATCCTAAAAGCATTTCCAATGCTTGGAAACAAGATGAGAGCATCTCCTCATATAACAATGTTAGCCAGAAATTCAGAAAGTTTAATGGTTGGAGTGACAGTACATCTATGTCACCAAGTGAGAATGCCAATATGACTATCCGTGAGAGAGAGAGCCCCCAGGCTTCTGGTGCTACTAATCTAAAGCGATCAATGCATGAGGAAACGGGTCATGGTGGTCGCCCATGGAGAGACAATTCAGCTTCAAATTCAGCAGCTGAATTGGAACATATGAAATCTAGTTGGCAGGTAAACCCTCAAAGTTTGAGATTGAGTAATGCACCTGCTGTACTAAATTCTGGCATTATAAAGGAAAACCTGCAAAATGCTCATCAGCTCTCTAGTAATCATCAATTTGATCTACTGAAGGGTGCCGAGGCTTTGGCTAAACATAGAGGAAATGAAGAAATAGGAAAAAACCCACGTAATTTGAACCAAGGCCCAACTGTTTCGGAGTCATTGCAGAATAATGTTGACAAAGGGGCTGCGGAAAGGTATGAGATTGACAGGAACTGTGATCGAAAGGAGAATTCTAGTGACAGCCATCGCTCTAATTCATCCCTCCATGCTTCCACTTCTGGGCCGAGAGAAAACAATTGGTTAGATGCAAGTAATTCCCATGCTTTGACCGGAAAACAAAATTCATCTGCTCAGGTTGGCAATAAACCAACTCGCAAATTTCAGTATCACCCAATGGGGAACTTGGATGCGGATGTAGAACCTTCTTATGGAGCAAAACATATTACTAACTTGCAGGCTTTGTCCCAACAGTTCCCTCGTGGTTTTAGAAGTCATGAACAAATGTCATTTGGTCAATCTAGTTTACTTGGTCATGCTTCTCAGACGTCTACTGATAGTGAAAAGGTTTGTTGGTGCTGCTTTATTTGTGATGCACCATTGGTTGTTTTTTCAAACTTTTTTGGTGGCAGAAATGTTAATACCTTTTCTTTTTCCTTATTGGCAGCGACCATCCCCTGATTTTCATGGACATAAAAAAAAATCTGATGATTCGTCCCTTGGTGGTGTCATTCAAGGTTTTGTGCAACCCTCTGGTAGATCAGAGGGTGCCTATGAACCAAACAGGTCTGCTAATTCAAGGTAGGTTTCATTTTGTGTTGTGCTAATGCAAAATAGTTCGTGTCACTAATGTTTGCTCTCGTACTTATGTTAATTGCAATGACAATGAATAGAACCTCTGCAGAGTGATTCTGTCTTAAGTTTTTGTGCTCTTCTGCATCTCCAAATAATCAGTTTTGCTTGGGTCATTTCTGTTTGTTGCAGTCCAAATATGCTTGAACTTCTGCATAAAGTTGATTGGTCAAGGGACTCTGGGAACTCAGCAAACTTTAGCCCTGACCATAATCTGTCATCTGAGGTGCTTGAAACAGAGGCTTCTGATGGTTCTGTTGGCCGTCTTCAGCAGAATCAGCCTTCTGGCACTCAGAGTTTTGGTTTACAATTGGCTCCCCCTACACAACGTCTTCCAGTTAAAACCAACAACTTATTTTCTCAAAGCTCTTCACAGAAAAATAATACTCCCAGCCCTCATCTTGCCAACTCTGAGAGAGGAGAAAAGGGTCCTATGTGGCTGTCCCCCACTGCTCAGTCTTTGCCTCTTCATGGAACAGCTCAAGGGGAACTGAGGCCTAATAACTTGGCCACTCACTCATGGGCTGGTGATGAGGCCTCAACATATAGCAGACTGGGCAACTATTCTGCAGGCATGTCCTCAGGTTCCTCTCATTTCGGAAGCCAATCTCAAAATAAATTATATTCTGGTCCAGGTTTACAAGGGACTGTAAATCTATCTGCCAATATTTCTTCTGACGGTCTTGCTTCTCAGTTGAAACAGACAGATGATTTTAATAATATATCTGGTCATTCTCTGCCAGTATCCTTGGCTGAGTCAGCAAGTGTTATTTCACGTGGTAGTCTTCCTGCTCCAGCAGGTTTGTCCCAGTCTGAAGGTATTGAACATTCCCGTGCAAAAGTCTCAGTCCAACAGTTTGCCTCACCAGCTTCTCAGCCTTTTGTACCATCTATCACGTCGCAGCCGGGTAAATTCTCAACAATGTCGCATAATGTACGGATCAATGATCCAACCCAGCGGTCTACGCTGGGATCCCAAACGCACAAAGGTCCTTTCCAGTCCTTTCACCCCTCAGGTGATAAACAGGAATCAACTTCCTCTGCCCCACGGTCTTCAGATGGTCAAGATATCCTGAAGGACCCATCCAACTTGGATGGGGCTTCCCCATGCTTTGTGAATAGGGATAAGCAGCATAATGGAAGTCCATGGCAGCAAGTGACTTCTGAGAAATCTGAGTTGGCTCAAAAAAGTCTTGAATTGCAAGAGAAAGAATCCATGCCAAAGAATCTTCCAAATGCTTCTTCAAAGGCAGCTAGTCAGAAAGATATAGAAGCCTTTGGTCGTTCTTTAAAACCAAACAGTTTGTTCCATCAGAAGTATTCTTTGTTGCAACAAATGCAAGCCATGAAAAGTTCAGAGGCTGATCCAAGCAATAGAGGCGTGAAGCGATTCAAAGGAAAAGATAACAGTGCAGAGGCTCAGCAACTATCTCCTCCTAGGGCAGGACAACAGCTACCTCAAGGGCCCAATATTGTTGTTGGAGATGCGTCTGTTCAATGTGCCTCAGTTCAGTGTGGTGATTCTAAGATTCTGAGCTTTTCATCTGAGCCAGAGGATGATAAAAATAAAAATGCTTCTTCTCAACCTGTTCATGTTCATTTACCACCTCAAGATGTGACAGGATTTGGCCCAAGGGAGTCCCAGAGTGATGCTAGCAGTAGTGTTTCAGGTTCCTTAAGATCTGAGCATCCTCGGGTTAGTCCCCAGATGGCACCCTCCTGGTTTAGTCAGTATGGAACATTTAAAAACGGGCAGATGTTCCCAATATTTGACGGAAGGAAAGTTGCCGCCATGAAGACTTTGGAACAACATTATGTTCTTGGAAAGTCTTCTGACATTGTGCACACAGAGCAAGTGAATTCTGCTACTGGTCCCAGCCAGGTTGGTAGTGTCCCGGAAAGCTCAAGCGCCACAACTATGGATGGTGCCCATCTCCCTTCAGATGCATGGCCTCCAAATGTCATCAATGGAAGTTTGGTTCCACTGCACCCTAAAAAGCGTAAAAGTGCTACAGCCGATCTTCTTCCTTGGCATAGAGAAGTGGCACAAGTTGCCCGAAGACTTCTTAACATCAGGTGGTTTTACTGAACATCAATTTATCTGTGTGTGTCAGAACTTTTTTTTTTTTTTTTGGTATCTGTGTGTGCTTGGTAATACTGCTACTATAACCTTATCTCCTGCAATATGTTTTTTTCTGAGAACAATCATCCGTTTGGTATTAATTAAATATGCCCACTTCACATGCAATGGTCATTCAATAGAATATGCTGTAGATAATGTATATGCACCACAATCTCACCACCACAATTTCACTCTAGTAGGCTCTCTTACATGTGCGATTTTCTGTTCGCAGTGTTGCAGAACAGGACTGGGCCCAGGCTGCTAATAGGGTTATTGAGAGGGTATGGGCATCCATGAATTGGTTTTCTTATTTATAGCTTTCAGTGTCTAAAAAATTTACATTCTAAAGTATAGTTTAAATATGACGGCAGATAGAAGATGATGTTGAACTGATTGAAGATGGACCCGTAATGATGCTTAAATCAAAAAGAAGGCTTGTCTTGACAACGCTGCTTATGCAACAATTGCTAAAGGCTCCTCCAGCAGCTATCCTCTTTTCTGATGCTCGATCGAATTATGATTGTGTGGCATACTTTGTTTCTAGATTAGCATTAGGCAATGCATGCAGCCTAGCCTTCTCAGGAAGTGATTCTTCTGTTCCTGGTGACAGCATAAACTTGTAAGAATTCTCTGAAATACAAACCCTGTTAATACTTGTGGTTAGAATTGTTACACATATATGTCATGTTAAAGCACACTGCCTGTTTGATGCTAACTCATACGTTTATTTTCTTCTTAAGCTTTTCTGAGAAGTCAAAAGCATCTGAAAGAGTTGGTGATCAACATGTCTCAAAGGTTGTGGAAGAGTTCCTGGATAAAGTAAAAATGATGGAAAATGAGCTGCTGAGGTAATTATTCTGTATTTGTTTCTTTTTGCCTTCTTAACATTAGAAAATTGTTTGCTAAATCGTCTGCTGTCTTGTGATCAGTTCCTGTTTTTTACGTCTCCCCTCTTCATCCCTTTAGTTCTTATTGATTGTTGAATTTCAAGTGTGTCACCATCATATTCCAAATCAAACTGAGAGGAGTATTTAATGAAACAAATTAATAATTTGATCTAGATTGTTTATAAGTTGTCCAGCCTGCAAGGATGTTCATGTGGATAATGAATGGACATGGATTCACCAATGGATGGTAGGTCTAGTGGGATGTGGTGCTAGATCCCTTAACCAAGGTCACGAGTTCGACTCGTGACTTGGGCAGGGAACAGACTATGTTGGGAGGGTAGCTCTCTAAATGGGCCATTGCAAGTCCCGAACCGGATTAGTCGGAGCATGGCTCCGGATATCGGTTGGTATAGTACAAAAAAAAAATGGACATGGATTCATAAATCTGGTTCATAGAGAAATTTGTTAACTTAAAATTAATCAACACTAATCTAGGATTATAATCATATTTACCCTCTCAGATTGCGAATTTAAAGAATTTATAATATTGAATCTGTAAAATCATCTTTTTGTGTTAAAATATTTGAAAATTAGAGATCTAAATTCTTCAAAACCTTTTAGGAGGTTTGATTGTTAGGTTGCAGTTGCTGCATGCTTGACCTTAGTGGGTGCAGATGGGATCCCAATACTGCAGGATTTTTTTTTTTTTGGTTTGGTTTTATTTTATTTTTTTCCGGTTAGAGAACAAGTGGTGGATATTGGATGTGCCTATAATTGTTGTATTTTCTATTTTGCTGGTTGAGTATCCCTCTTTGGACCTTGATATCCTTGCCACTGCTTGTTTTTGTTTGTTCTTCTCTTTCTCTCTCACATCCCCCATGCTTTTCTGATGATACAGACTGGACAAGAGGGCCTCAATTTTAGATATAAGAATGGAATGCCAAGACCTTGAGAAATTTGCAGTGATTAATCGCTTTGCCAAGTTTCATGGTCGGGGCCAACATGAAGGGGCAGAATCTTCATCCTCTGATGGAGTGTTAAACAATCAGAAATCATGTCCCCAGAGATATGTTACTGCGCTCCCAACGCCTAGGAATCTTCCAGACAGGGTACAATGTCTTTCACTATGATCATTAATTTATTGATTCCGTTCCCTTTTTCAATCAATTGTCCACACTCCACCCATGTTTCTTTGGTCTTTCTTCCAACATATGCATCAGCATAAACCAACACAAGAATGTCGGGTGGGGTTGCAGGTGAAGAATTCATTCCAAACTGCCTTGGAAGTTATTAAGGCATTTTTTTTTCTTTTTACCATCAATGAAGGCCATTATTGTTATTCTTGAAAAATATAAATTGGTCTATGTATATCTCTTCCATAGTTGAAATGACACTTGGGTTGCCCCAGCAATTTTTTTAGCATGTGGGGTGAAACTATTCAACCTCATTCATAAATTCTCACAGGTTGCTAGCTTAATGATCAGATGTTTGTGAGTTCTTGCCCTTATGGCGTCAAAGCATGCTATTGTCAACCATTGAATGGTTTTTCTTTCCTTTTCAATTTTTTGTCCAATTTTCAGTTAATTTTTTACGTGAAACTAAGTCAGATTTTTATTTTATTTTATTTTAAACTCACCCTCCCTCACTCTCGGGTTTTTTATTTATTTTTTTTTGGGGGGGGGGGTGGCGGAAGGAGACGGGATTTGCATCGGAGCTATGAGATGCTAACTTGGAATTTTTGTAAAGCCAGAATTGATGGTGAAAACATAGTTATTTGTATTTCACAAGTCGTCTTTGCTAGGCTTGCTGTCACCTTTGGCAGTTGGAAGTTCATCACTATATTACTTAATTTTTTTTTCCCCTGCTGTGAAATGCCTTGTTCATTGTTTGAATTCATGTTACATACCTGCTGCAACGCAACATCTTTTGGGAGGTTCATTCTGCTGACATAAATGTTTTAGGTGCTTGTGGAAGTGTCATAAAATCTTCTGATGGAATTGCTTATATATTTTCCTGCTGTATACTTCATTGATCATAATTGTTGTGTTTTGACGATTCTGGTTATGATTCTCTGTTAATATGGCACCAGCAATGGAAATAAATTTCGGTGCTGGATCCAAACTGCAGAGGTTTGATGCAATCATATGAATGCTCGAACTTTGCTCGGATATTATTGTGGATATGCATTTATGATCTTATTCTTATTTTGGAATATGCAAATACGATATTACAGGACAAAACAAAACATCTACATTGATCTCCTCTTAGGTTGTACTTAATTGTCGCTTTGTGAACATTCAGTGTTCTGGCAGTCTTTTGTTTTGATCTGGCTTGATTTGTGAATGTTCAGTTTTCATGGCGGAAAGAAAAAACTGCCGACAGGGATGCGATGACTTTGGTTTCTGGTAGTCTTAATCCTAACTTGACATACTCAAACCGAGGCATGATGCTCCTATCTGTAAGCCAAAACATACCTTAGCATGGTGGGGGAGAGAATTTGAGGTTGCATTTACTCTACTTACATAAAAATTATTCTTTTCCCCTTGTGTGCGAAGAGTTTTCAATTTTAACAAATCTTTTCATGATAATTTCGCCAATTTCCCTTTCTAGAGAAAAAATAGAGGAGCAAGTGATCCAAAGAACAGGACCAAAAAAAAAAAAAAAAACTTATATAAAAAACATTTTTTGGCTTTCTCCAATTCCATCCCTTTACCTCTAACTACGGCAACAGTTACCCTACTTGAAAGGATAAATGTTACCCTACCGTAAATTTTAGGGGAAAAAGTTGTTTGCTAAAATATAAAAATGGGTGAAAATTTAGGTCAGAGGTATTTCACGTCTTTGCCTCTCTTGCTGCTTCAGCTTTAGCCACTCCAATTTTTGATATTCCTTTTCATTTCTCATAAAAGGATTGATATCCTCTTCTAGAAATCCTAGCTATTATTAACATGATATTGGAGAATTCTTCTCTTCTTACGTTGTAAAAGCCACTTTTCTGCCTTTTAGACACCAAAAGGTGGAATGTCTGGTTTCTTGATATAAATCTTCTCGAAACTTTGAATGGGTCTGTTCAAGAAGGCCCGTGATTTCTCGATTAAGTTTGAAATCCAAGTTGGGATCATAGTCTTCTCAGATTAATGTACACATTGAATCTAATCGACGTGATTTTAGAGGTATATCTTTTGATTTGGTCCTTTGTTTGATTTTCTCCCCCGATCTTCGGATATTTATGGTTCCTTGCTAGATCTTCGCTTTTTCCAATCATTTTGAGGTTTATAACGGCCTACGTGGTATGTTCCTATTTTTTCGACCCTTTGTTTTCTTGGGACTCCAATGACCGACTGATGGCGCTAGATGAGATTTATCTGATTCAGGAAAGGTTATTTTCCGCATTGATTAGATTCTAGAGATGTTTTGATCTCCGACTAGTGTCAGGGTTGCGGAGGATGTTTGAGGAAGGAAATTAATCATTTGATTTTATTCTGTGTAACATTCTCATCATTAGAGACTTGAAAGCATTGTTCTTAAACCGGTCCATAGAATGGATCAAGATTTTCAAAACTTGTAAAAATTAAAAAATGCTATGAATTACAACATTAATTATTTCAACAAGAAATTTTTTTTTTTTTAAACAATCCTTATTTCAATAAGATTTTATTTTTTGAACAAACCTTGATGCAATGGTTGAGTTATTAGGGGTTCGAGACGCAGAAACAATCTCTTTGCAAAAATATAAAGGGAAGACTGTATACATATATGTCTATTCCAAAACCAATCCCAATTGTTGAAATTAAAACTCTGATTGTTGTTGTAAAAAGAACAATTGATCTATCAACTTGATCTCAAAACCAATTTTCTATAATTCCAAACCCCTCAACAAATTATCATAGTCACCCTAATCCAACTTGATAGGATGTTTAATTTTGGGGAGCCCATCAACAAACTAGCTCATCTGCAGAATGCTTGCCATGCTAGTGAGAGTGGTTGGACTACTCTTGACTCCTTATTGATAAGTGTAAGTTGATGAAAGGAATCCCCTTGTGACCCTGGTGGAGGACCAGCCCGATACCTGAGAGAGAGAGAGAGAGAGAGAGAGAGAGGCTGCACTACTTGGCATTTTTAGCTGGAGAGTCCAGCAAACTATCATCAGCCAAAGGTATGACATCTGGAGTGAACTCCAAACGCTGTTGTCCTCCAGAATCTTTCGCTCCACATTGCTCCTCTTCCACGCCAGATCTTTCAACTCACTCAAATGGCAAATTCTTTTGATGAAAATGAACTTTCAGCGATCCCATTTAGTTATTTCTGCTCTAAGTTATAGACAAAATTCTAGAGTACATCAGCTGCTTCATGAAAGGTTAATGTGCATTTCTTCTCCAATCACATTGAACATTTCCTTGACCCTGTAGAGAAGAATTTAGCAATGATAATTGATGAGTTGCTTCATTTACCCCTGGTCATTTATTAAACTGGCTTCTCATTTATTGAATTTTATTTTGTTTCTGTTTCTGTTTAACTAGACCCTTTTACCTGACTTGGGTTTCTGATTATTCAACAAAAACTACTTTGGTCACTATACATTCTAAGCAGCAATCATAAATGTCATCTGCACAATTTGTATAAGTTATTTCTTGTTTGGTTCTTACCTATTCGTATTTATGTTCACCTCTGCAAGCCAAATTGTTAAATATACCTGCAACACAAAAAATTAAGAAATTATGAAATTTCACTGCAATGACGAGGGTTGAAAAAAAAAAAAAGGTTACAAGTGACCTGTAAGGCAATGCATGCCCCAAAATTATTTTTTATTTTGCGACCCAAATAGCGAATTATCATAGAATAGACAAACTGTCAATAGAGTAAATCAGCTAAATTGTGAATTACTAGGAATTCACCCACTTTAGTTGTGTGATTTGGCATGCAACAAAGTAGGAGGCTGCAGGCTCTTTTACCCTTGACTGAGGCAAGAGGTTTGAGCACCTCTGTCCCCATGACTCTTGGTAGAGAAAACCCAAATTTGCCGATGTGAACTTGGAAGGTAGTTGTGGATGCGTACGACCAGTGGTCCTCCAATAGAACCAAATTCTTACCTAGTAATCAGGTAAGAGCCTGAACTAATTCATCATAATGCCGCTAAACTACTAGCATTTTAATATGAATGAATGGTTTAAGGTAAGTACCTGTAAGACATCAGAATCTGGCTGACGGCTAAACTTGGCAGCAAAAGCACCGGACTTCAACTCCTTTACCCTTGGAGGAACAGGCTCATCAGTTTCTTTGGAATACAAACTGCATATGCTTAAATCATCGAATTCTCCAGCATAAAGTTCACTTGACCAGGACAATTCATCAAAACCAAGATCTTCTTCACAACTGATGCCAAGCAGTTCCATAACAAGCAATCGCTGCTCATAATAAAACAATTCAGACTCAGAGAAATCAAAAGGTTATTCTAGTAACAACAGCAGGCACACAGAATATACACTGAAGACTTAAGGTTTAGCAGTAGATGAAGAATTTCACCTTCAAATTTAGTTCCTGTGCAAACATCTGCACAAGCTCTTGAGCTAAAGTCTCTGAAATTATCAACAGTCAAAAGATTAACAAGGCAAAATTATTTGCATGTTAAGTAGATAAAGTACAGGCTGATCAATATTTGCAGTGTATCCTACTAGATTGACAGCATTTTGTTTTATTTTGAATTGAATAATGCGCCTTTTTGCAAATACTAGATCCCTGTATAGCAATGATGCCTACAAACATACCAAAAGAAGAAATTGACCAGAACAAATATACTGGCGTCCCTCCGCAATCGCCATTGTCATTCCCATTCTCAGAGCTGCTACTAAATTGTAAAACTGGACTGTTACTCGCCCCTTTAAGAAAACACCTCATTGACTGAGCAGCATTGGCCATTTGAGTTACAGTGGCCACCTGCAGATTAATATTTTGGATTGAGGTATTTAAGTTAAAATCCTAAAATAAGTTTGAAACTCACAACAAATAATCTTGTGAAGACAATAAGTTGCAGATGCACTTGCCAAATCTTTGTAAGATGCTAAAAGGTTAGTACGATGAAGCTCCTGAAACAAGACAGATTAATCAGTATTCATCAATCATAATCAAAAAGGAAAGCAAGAACTCTTCAAATTATTTTAGTAACCAATACGTTTCTTAATTTTTAACTAAAGAAGAAATTAAATATGAAAAGAATTTTTGAAGCAGACTAAGGCACTTCTAATCTATGCGTATTCAGTTCAACAAGTCAACTTTCTACTTAAATGCCAATTTATTAGCGGATAATCCATTTCATGGTAGCTAGAAGCTCATACAAACTACAATTAATCATATCCATCTTTGTAGGTTAATCAGAGTGATCCCAGAAGAAAAAAGGGGAAAAAAAAATAAGTAGGGGGGAATAAAAAAAGTTTTTTTTCTTCTATCTGCCATCCATGTTTATGAAGGCCAGGAAACTCATCAGTTAAGTTTTGCCAAAATATGAAGTCTTCATTATTGTTATGAGCCAAAATAGAGTTCATTCTGCTCTTTCAAGTAGAGGATTGCATGTTCAATTTTTCTTATTAAAGTAATCCAATGCACTTTACCCAAATTTAACAAGCCAATCAAAATGACATATATCTAAGGCTGGTTCAGTCAACAGATTGGCAGCATGAATGCCAGCAGGCTAAGCCAATTTGAGTTTTAAAGCATCAACCTCAAATAGAATGCCCCCAAGAAAGCCCATTCAATTTTAATGATTGTGGGAAATATGACATCAACTTGATAGGGCAACTCAACTCCATTAAGTGTCCAATCTCCCTTCTCAAGATAATTACAGTAGATAACAAAGCTCAACCTTTGTAACAAAAAGGTTCATATGCTTGCCGATAAATCCTTTCAGATGGATATCCACAGATAACCACCAAATAAGAGCTCTTACCACTCTTTGCTGATGAAGGATGCTGTAAATGATTGGTCATTTCCCCTATGTTTGACAACTGTACCAGTAACACCATTCTACTTCCAACATTGCTCATTGTAAGTTCTCTGCATTGCATCATTTGTTTATAATCCCACGTCCAACTTCTCATGATTTCTTCCTTCGTACTCTTGCTATCCTCAACGTCCTCCTAGCATGCAAAGTACTTACATGCAGTGTAAATAACTTTCCCCCAATTTCTACCTCAAAGCATTTAACCGCCAAAAATATAAGATTTTAATTCAAAGTTGATTAGCACAACACTTCTCCAATAAATCCATTTAAGAATAGTGAATGGCATGCAGTTAGTCATGTAGTGTATATCTTGTTGATCTTATCTTGTCATTCTAGTTTCTAGTTTTGCCATATCATCCCACTACTGTTTGACCCAAATCACACCCCGTGCATACAAATTATGTGAAATCCCCGAATAGCAATAAGGCACTTGCCAAGTCACCCAGCCTCACCAGCCTCCCACTTCTACGACACGAGGAAACTGTAACCTGACCAGCCACAAGCCTTCACTCCCAAGTTTCTCATTTCATCCATGCAAACTAAGTTGCCCCATTACAGCTGTCTAATAAATCCTACAGAAATGATAATTGCAGAAACTCAGACAACATAAACGAAAACTCGAATTTATATAAATAACACAAGTTTTGACCATAACAAGAGAAACTTCCAATCCAGGTTCAGCAATTCTGGAGTTCGATTATAATTCTAAGTTTCATTGTTTGAGCAAATTAATGATTTTTTAATCGTCGTAGAAAAGAATAAAAAGGGAAAAAAGAGATTCTACATGAACTCTAAAGTTATTGGGTGGCACATACTGAATCAATAAATAGTAAATAACAAACTCCAGAATTCAACTGACTTGTTTGGTTTAGGTGTTTCGGGCAAATGAAATGAATCTTTTGGTTCCAATCAAAATAATTTCATCTAGAAACTAGGTCAATCAAAAAGGGAGAATACCTGCTGTTTTGCCAATTTTATGCAAGCCTTCTCCCTAATTTTTGGCATATCTTTTAAAACACCCAAATCCATTTGAGGCATGTACCTGAAACCAAGGAAAAAAAAAAAAGGACAAACACCCATAATTCAAAACAAGCAATTGAGCAAAACCCATGTCCAATAATAGCTGAAAATCCAAGCAAGAAAAAAAAAAACACGGATTTTCACTTCTGAGAGAAATTTAGCAAAACACATGTCCAGTAATATCTCAAAATCCATCAAAAGAAAAGCAAGGGTTTTACTTTTGAGAGAAATTAAGCAAAACCCAAGTTCAATTATTGCTCAAAATCCAAGAAAAAAACATTAATTTTCACCATTGAGAGAAATTAAGCAAAATCCATATCCAAAAATCGCTCAAAATCCAAGAAAAAATGGGTTTTTTGATGATTACTTTTGAGAGAGGTAAGCATTGACAAGAGAAGTTGCATGAGATCTGCCACTTGAAGATACAGAGACCCACCGGTTCCTCAAAGCCACCAGCTTTGACCACTGGTTTCTGAGGTTTCTCTGTGCTGCTGGTCTCCACAGCCGGATCACTGAAGGTGGTGCCTGTGGAGTTTTAGGGCTAGGATTAGGGTTTCGAGGGGTTTGGGACTCTGTTGATTCTGGGGTTGTCATTTGTGTGACGCGGCCTTTTTGAAAAATTTAGGAATATTTTAAAAGTTAAAAGGTTTTTATGGCCTTGAGATTGGGTGATTAGCATCACAATTTTAGGCAATCCGGCTTTCATGGTTTATAAGAACTAATCATAGTAAACAGAAATCTTTAATAAGGAATAATAGTTTATTTTTTTTTTATATATAGATCATAAAAATCATAAAATTATATACATTTACAAAAATTTAAAATCTTAGAATAAAAGTTCTTAATTATTAGAATATTTTCTTACAAACATAAGAAATAATAGTTTATAGTTTATTAAAATGGTAATAACAGCTAATATTCTTTGATTTTCTTTTTAAATTTGTTTTGTCTCATGAAGTATTGGTGTTTTTGTAGTGGATTAAATACTCATGAGTAATTGTCTATTTCTCAAATGGAATTTTTGCTCACTTTTTGAATAAAATTTATGTTATTTAAATAATAAATTATAAAATTACAAATATTTAACAAAAGAATAGAAAGAAACAACAAAAACAATAATTAAGCTTTCATTCCCTTAAGTGGGGTTTATTGTATGGATCTTTTTATATCATTGTATTTTATTTTAAATCATATATTTATTTATATGATTATTTTTTTATACAATAACAATAGTCATATTTTTATTTCATTAAATACAGTCACAAAATAAGCGAAAGAAGAACAAAAAGAACTCATCCCAAGGGGAATAGATTTCTCCTTTTTTTTTTCTTAGGAGTAGTGTAATAGGCACAAAAATTTTAGAGCGTGAGCCATAAATATTTTTAAACATCTACTGCATTCCTAAAATGTTCTATTAAAAATCTTAAGTCCGCTTGATTGTTGCATTAGCACAACAAAATTATTATTTACAAATATGTTTAATAATCATGCTGTATTTTCTTTATAATTATTGTTAATTATCCAATCCAATAATTTTAATATACGTATATAAATTCACAAATGATAAATTCCTCTTTTGCCCTTGCTGGGTTAAGTGCCCATTTAGTATATATGACTTTTTGTAAGTTTCTCTTCTCTTCTTCTATCAAATAATATTTTTTTAGAAATTCTTAAAATTGAGCCTTTTTTATGAAAAAAAAAACAAAAAAAAAGGTAGAGCTTCACGAAATGTTTCTCAGAGGTGCTTTCAAAGCCTTAATACTTCCAAAACATATGATACCACAAATGCTTTCCCCTTTCTGTATCCATTCGCCACGTACACCACCATGCCTTTTCCATTCTCGCTTACTCACCAAGTTCATCGCGCTTAGGTTCTCTCTCTCTCTCTCTGGGTTTTTGCTTTTAGGGTTTTATTCTCTCAAATTCTTCTAATTTGGTTTCTCCTCTGATTTACTACCGATGTTGATTAGCGTTTGAATTTGAAGCAGTATGCTCTTTCTCTCTTACTCTCTTGCTCTTTGCTGCTGTGTTCTCAAGTGTTTCGCTTCAGAATTGTTCTATTTCGTTGATTTGTCACTCCAATCAAAGAACATCAACACATGCATCTTCTACAACAAGCCGACTAAATTTTTTGATTGATTAATCTAGGTATGGAATTCATACATTCAATTTGATTTTCTTGTTTTGGGTTTTTGAAAATCTAAGATATTTCGATTTGATGGAGATTCTATTGGTATTTGGATTTAAATGAAACTCTGTTTGAAATTTTAAGTGTGTTTTCATAAATTGATTATAAATAAACTTGATTTGTTTTAATTGAAAGAGAGATGCCGGATTTATCCCATCATTCAGAAGGATTTTCTTCCTCTATCTACTTTATCAATTTTTTGCTCTGCTACTGTATGTAGCTAGATTCATATTTGATTTATGAGTCATGACACTTCATATGCAATGCTTAGTTGCCGAATTGGGTTTGAATATTCTTTGATTGTTTGGAAAGTTTGCAAGGTTTTGATTTTTAAGCCACTGTTTATTTTTTGTGGAAATATCAAATCCTTTAATATAAGTGTCTATGGATTAAATTATATATTATCCTTTTGTCCTCCATTGAGTTTTTTAAATTAAATACATAAAGATAGTAACATTTCAAACCCCTAATAATTGGAATTGTCACTTATATATTATCTTGTTGTACTATTAATTTTTTTTTCAATTCACTCTTTTTTTCCACTAGTACATTGTCTAAATATTATTTTTCTTGTCGTGTTGTATTAGTATTTTTTTTTTCAATTCAATTAATGAACCTATAAGTAATACTTGTCCTCTTGCTATTTGAAGCACAAAATAGGTGATTGAAAGGCACAACCTGATTTTAGAAATGTCTCAATTTAGATTTGAAATTCCAAAACCACAAAACCTTAATACAAAGTGGAACTTCCATCATTATCAAAATCTTATTTCAAATTCCAAAACCACAAAACCTTAATACAAAGTGGAACTTCCACCACTATCAAAATCTTATTTCAAATTTGTATGGATGAGATTCGTAATAGTAGAAAACCAGGAATATTATTTAGAAATAAGAGATGAGAAGTTACGCTAGACAATTTCAATAAGAATGCTAAAAAAATATACCCAAAAGTAATTGAAGAATAGAATGGATAATCTCAGGGGGTGATTGGACAATTCCAAAATAAGGAATATCATTTCAATAGGATTGGAATGGAACCATGTTACTGGAATCATTGAAACTAATGCCGTATGGTGGGAGACCAAAATAGGGGTAAGTATTTTAATTTTTATATTTTTAGCTATTGTAAATGATTTAAAAGAATGAGTTCATCTGAATATCAATTTATTTTTATTGTTTGTACAGGAGAATAAGGGATATGCTAAATTTCGTTATTACGAATTGGAATATCATAATGAATTGGAGTACATATTTGGGAATACAGTCGTAACAAGTGAGCATGCATGGACACCAACAATGAATATACTAGTGCTAAAAATTCAAATCTAGTCATAGTAGAAGATTGTGTTGAATCAGACAATGAAGATTTCAATATTGATCAAGATTTTAGTCTTGTGACAAACACTCAACTCAAAAGGAAAAGATGGTGCTAGAAGAAATGAGAAAAAAAGATGACAAAGGGTAAGACAAAAGTTGGAACTACAAGTATGAAAATGTTATTAGAACGAATAACTGATGCAGTAGAAAGTCACAATGCAATTGAAGCTATCGAAATGTCAACGTCATCCCAAATCACTGGACAATACTCTATTCCAGAATGTATTCAAGTATTGAAATCTTTAAAAGATGAGAGGGCATTGGGCTGATATCAATTTAGTTGGGGCAGTGAACTTGTTTACGTTTGAACAAATGAAAATTATTCTTATGTCTTTGTCTGATAGAAATGACAAGTTAGATTGGATCCTATATAACTAGAGTTTAGCAAAAAACTATAGTAATAATAATTAAATAAGTTAGGATTGTATTTAATATTTTTTACTGAGATGCGAAATTTCAAACAATTATCTCTTTATATTTGTGTTATTTGTTTTTATGTGTAACCAAATTTAAGTTTGAAAGAGTTTGCTATTATTTATATTATATTTATTTAGATGCTATTGTATTAAATTGATGTATTTCAACAATATTTTGATTATACTCATGTTTTTTGATATTGTCATACAGATGGTTTCTAATGATACCAGAATACTAGTACGAGTTGTAAAGAGAAGGAAACACGCAAAATTTTATCAAAAGATTTATGGAGCAGTTGTTATAGTAGCTGTATATCACATGAAGCATTTAATAAAACAAAATAACAGATTTAATTATTCTGATGCATAGCAATTAGTTCGGGAAACTATTGCTATTCTAGGTGAAAGCTATATAATGTTTAGAATGGAATCACATGTTGTGTTTAAACTTACACATTTATTGAAGAATAAAGGATGATTATGTCCATCTAAAGATATGATAGAATTGGGAACAATTGTTATATTTTCTTTAGACTTGTGCACATAGCAAAACAAATCCTAATGTCCAAAATAAATTTGGAAAATCGAAAGAGATTATGAGAAGAAAGTCTAGTGAAATTTTAGATACTTTATGTTTACTAGCCTAAAAAATTGTTAAACCTCTAGATTTTCTGTTTGAAGAAGTTCCATCCAAAATAAGAAATGATAATAGATACTGTCCTTATTTTCAAGGATGCATTGGTGTTATAAATGGAACACGTGTTCCTGCTATTCCTCCTACCAAGAATCAAATTCGTTTTATTAGTCGAAAGAGATATCCAACACATAATGTTGTTAAGAAAATTGTTGTTTTCTTAGTTTTGATAATAACAAAATCTCTCATATTGTTCTGATAATTTTATTTAGTGTACAGATGTTATATTCAATAGATAGTTTTTATTAAAAAAAAGACATAGAATCAGTCATAGAACCGGTCATAAAAGCAAGGTTTATTTGGTCATAGAAGTAAGATTTTTTGATATTTGTTGAAAACCCAACCAACAAGATAAATGTAACTTGGATATTACATTTAGTCTATAATTGACCCTATATATGCACAAAAGATCTCACAATATGAAAACAATTCACATTCTAATATTTAAAAATTTTTCTAAGTGTTGAAACATGATCATTTGGGTATATTTAGAGAGTCATATCTTCTTATTTGTTGAAGTATTTTTAAAACCAAAAATCATGTTTCAAAGAAAGTATATGGAACTCCAATTTAAAGCTTTTACAGTCCAAAAATCTCATGGATATGTTGGAAAAAAATTAGCTAGAAATGGACTGGTTTATCATATTTTCAACAGAAATGTCTGTCTTTCAAGGAGTATTTGGCTTTCAATATCTTCACGATTAGTTAAAAACTTATGAATTAAATTATTTTACATTATAATACTATAGTTGGACAGCAGATATGAAAATTCGTGATACAATTATTTTGAGATTTTGGTGGAGAAATAAATGGATAAAATCAGCTAGTTATTATCAAAAATTCTGAATTGTGGCTGATTTTTTTGAAGAAGATTTCAAATTTTCAACTTATTTATCATTTGGGCAAATTCAAGTTTGGGTTTTCAAATTTCAAGTTTGATATTTAAATTTCAAATGTGAGTAATAATAGTTATAAAATCTCAGAAAAGCAGGAGGTTATTCAGCCTACAAACCAGAACTGTTTTGCTGAAAGTTACTGTTGTCTTTGCTGGTAATTTTGTGAACATACAACAACACTTTAGTAGAGGTAAAACTCATCTTTTACTGTAGTTTTTAATACCTAACTACAGCAGAAACTTGCTGGACGAAAAAGCACCTACTTGAGAGCAATTTTGAGCTACTTTTGAGGACACTTTTATAGGAAACTTACTGTATTCTTTGAGTAGTAAATTCATATCTTATAGCAGCCTTTTAAGTTTAACAAATGCAGAAAATTGGAGGACGTAAAGCACACTTTTGAGAGGAATATTCAGCATCGTTTTGAGAGTAATCTTACAACAAAAAAAGGGCAAATTTCTGCACTCAAGTTTTTATACATATGTTGTCTTCTGAGTTGAAAAATAAATTCTTGTACACTTGTATTTTATTGAGTGTAGAGTTATGTTGAATGTTTGGTTGTGTGTTGAGTAGTGAGTTTGAGTTGAATTTTTCATTGTTGGACGAAGTTATTTTCATAGTATGAAGATCAGAAGTCGATAAGTGGTTGTACACTGTAATCTTAGATCATAGTGAAAATTAGCAGATTGTTAGATCTTGGCTTGCTTAGTTGGAAGAGTCGACGTAAGCAGAAAGCCGAACCACTATAAAAAGAATTTGTATCTCCATCCCCAAGTTTATTTTCTACTGCACATGTATAGATTAACCATATGATTAAACTAGATCTAAGTGGAGTTAGATAAATTTTTGAAAAGTCTGATAACCAATTCAATCCCCCTTCTTGATTATTACCGAGATTAACAATTGGTATCAGAGCCAGTGTTCTACTCCACTAGAGAGATCTCTTTAGAGCAAAAAATCTATGACTTTTCCTTATATATTAGGCCAATCTATAAATAGAATTTCATAATTTGATGGAGAAAATTTTTTCCATTGGAAATGTAGGATTGAGATATTTGTTAAAATCATAGACTATGAGCCTTGGGAGGTTATTACCTATGAAAATCTAGATGTAAAAGGCCCAATAATAAGCGAAGATGATAAAAAAATGATTTCTATAAATTTTAGAGCAAAACACTTGCTTCTTTGTGCTATTTTTCCCACCAAATTTAATCTATTTTCTTTATGTTGTACAGTTAAAGAAATTTGGGATAAACTTTGCATTACGCATGAATGAACTAACACCGTGAATGAAACAATAATCAATTTGTTGAATATGAGCTCTTTCGGTTTCAGTAAGGAGAGAATATTAAAAATATGTTTAATCGATTTTCTATTATTACTAATGAATTTGATTCTCTTGGTAAAAGAATTTCAGAAGCAGATCAAGTTAGGAAGATTCTCCATATATTGCCAAGAACTTGGGACGCTAAGAAAACTGTCATTAAAGAAGTCCAAGATTTAAATAAGCTATCACTAAATGAATTAAGAGAAAAATTGATGTCCTATGAATTCGAAATCTTTCACACTATTGAAACTGAAAACAAGAGGAAAACAATTGCTTTCATAGCAAATGAAAATGAAAGTTCCGAGCATGAAGAAGACAATGATCAAGAATTATACATAAGAGCAAAAAGACTCAACCGTATTTTTAAAAATAAGAGTAAGAAATTTTTTAAATCTGAAAATTCTAAAAACTCACGAAAGTTTAAGTTTAATATAAGAAAAGTTAGCAAAGAAAAGATGCAGAAGGAGGAAATAATTTGCTACGAGTACAGGAAGTCGGATCACATAAAATATGAGTGTCCTATTCTACTAAAAAAGTTACAAAAATTTCAAAAGAGGGAAAAGGCTAAGATGACAACTTAGAGTGATTTAGACGAGTCCGATTCAGAGTCAGAAAGTTCAGAAAGTGCAAAAGAAGCAAACTTTTGTCTCATGACAAATAATGAGGTAATTTCTGAAAACTTATTTGATTATCATTCAGAAAATGTTGCTGAATTTGACAACATGCTGAATAAAATTTCAGAACTGAAAAATATGGTTATCACACTAGAAAATGATAGGGAGATGTTTAGCCAAACTAAGTATTTGTTGAACTCTGAACTTGATATCATTAGAGCTGAAAATGAAGAATTAAAAACAGAAAATAATGGACTGAAAAATGAAATAAACATCATGAAAAATAGAGTAAATGAATTATCGAAATCAATAAAAAATACTTTCCAAAAATTTCATGAAAGTGATGAAAAATTGACAAAATTACTTTCAATACAAAGAATGGATTTTTCTAAAAAAGACTTAGGTTATGTTAATGACTATAAAATGGTTTCAAATTCTAACAATAATGGTTTTGTTAAAGCTACAGAAATAGAAAAATTGTGCTCTTTTTAGCCTGTAGAAAGTTCTCATAGAAGTGTTCAAATGCCAGCAGAAAGAATACAAAGTTTTGATTCACAGTCTACATAATATATGCACAAAAATTATCCACAGATAGCAGAAAAATATCACAAAATATCTCATAGAAATTCTCATAAAAGTAGCCATAGAAGCGCCCATAGAAGCACCTATAGAAGCTCTAGTGAAAAATTGAATTTTTATAAAAAATTTAATTCTAAATTTAGGTACAATAAATTTAGAAATATGCAGAGTAACTTTGGTCATAGACATAATTATTCAAAAAATAAAAATAATAATATTTCATATTATATATGTCATAAAAATTGTCATTTTACTAAAAGTTGTTTCATGAATAAGTTTAATACATTTCAAGAAAAATTTAATTGTGATACAAGATTATTTTCAAGAGAACCAAAACTTGTTTGGATACCTAAAAGCAGATGTTTTTTTTCTAGATTTTATTTTTAGAAAATAAAATGATGCATTTGAGTCATTTAGAAAATAGAATTTTGAGTTGAATGTCTAAATAACAAAATTAAATTGCTTTGTCAATGATAGAGTTAAAATATATTTCAATTGGAAATTGTTGTTCCCAAACCTTATGGTTAAAATAAAAAAAAAAGTTGAGACTTGTATGGTTATTCTTCAATTTTTTATATGATATTTGCAATATTTTATTTTTGATGAAACAAAAATGGGAAAAATAATAGAAAAAAATAAAAAATACATACATTAAGAGGGAGAAAATTAAAAATGCACAGATTAAGGGGGAACTTTACATGTGAAACTTTTTGGATGAGCATTGAATATGTATTTTCTTGTGTTATTTGAAAATATGCATATGCGATTTGAACTAGTATATTTATACATGTTATTTAAAAATGCACACTATTGAATAATTTTTTGAATATTTATTTTTAAAATTTTGTTGTCATAAAAAAGGGAGAGAATGTTAAGAAAATTATTGTCTTCTTTGTTTTGATGATAACAAAATCTCTCATGTTGTTCTGACTATTTTATTTAGTGTACAGATATTATATTCAATAGATAGTTTTTATTAAAGAAAAGACATAAAACTAGTCATAGAAGTAAGATTTTTTGATATTTGTTGGAAACTCAGTTAGTAAGGTAAGTGTAACTTGGATACTACACTTAGCCTATAATTGACCCTAGATATGCATAAAAGATCTCATAATATGAGGACAATTCATATTCCAATACTTGAAAATTTTTCGAAGTGTTGATGCATGATCATTTGAGTATGTTTGGAAAGCCATATTTTCTTATGTGTTGAAGTATTTTTAAAACCGAAAATTATGTTTCAAAGAAGGTGTGTAGAACTCCAATTTCAAACTTTTACAGTCTAAAAATCTCGTGGATATGTTGAAGAAAAATCAGCTAGAAGTAGGCTGATTTATCATATTCTCAGCAGAAATGTCTGTCTCTCATGGTGTATTTGGCTTTCAATATCTTCACGATTGGTTAAGAACTTATGATTTTAATTATTCTACACTATAAAACTATAGTTGGATAGTAGATATAAAAATTCGTGGCACAATTATTTTGAAATTTTGGTGGAAAATAAATGGACAAAGACAGCTAGTTGTTCTAAAAAATTTTGAATTGTGGTTGATTTCTTTGAAGAAGATTTCGAATTTTCAGCTTACTTATCATTTGGGCAATTTCAAGTTTGGGTTTTCAAATTTCAAATTTGATATTTAAATTTCAAATGTGATGACAATAGGTATAAAATCTCAGAAAATCAGGAGGTTGTTCAGCCTACAAATCGGGACTGTTTTGTTGAAAGTTACTATTGTCTTTGTTGGTAATTTTGTGAACTTACAACAGCACTTTAGTAGGGATAAAACTTATCTTTTACTGTAGTTTTTAATACCTAACTATAACAGAAACTTACTGGACGAAAAAGCACCAACTTGAGAGCAATTTTGGATTACTTTTGAGGACGTTTTACAGGAAACTAACTACATTCTTTGAGCAGTAAATTCATATTTTACAGCAGCCTTTTAAGTCTAACAAATGTAGAAAATTGGAGGACATGAAGCACACTTTTGAGAGGAATATTTTTGAGAGTAATTTTACAACAAAGAAAGAGTAAATTTCTGCACTTTAAGTTTTCATACATGTGCTGTCTTCTGGGTTGAAAAATAAATTCTTGTACACTTGTATTTTATTGAGTATAGAGTTATGTTGAGTGTTGAGTTGTGTGTTAAGTGGTGAGTTTGAGTTGAATTTTTCATTGTTGGATGAAGTTATCTTCATGATATGAAAATCAGAAATCGACAAGTGGTTGTACACTGTAATCTTATATCATAGTGAAAACTAGCAGATTGATAGATCCTGGCTTACTTGACTGGAAGAGTGGACATAGACAGAAAGTCAAACCACTATAAAAAGAATTTGTATCTCCATCCCTAATTTTATTTTTCGCTGCATATGTATAGATTGACAATACGATTAAATTAGATTTAAGTAGAGTTAGATAAATTTTTGAAAAATCGAATTTTTGACGACCAATTTAACCCCCTTTCTTGGTTGTCACCGGGATCAACAAATGTCATGTTAGTATATAATTTTGATATGTTGTTCACTTTTATTGCTGTTGGTTGGCTTGGTGGTATACATGACACCCGTATCCGTTCAACTGTATTTGAAGAAATGAAGGATGTGTTTTTTCATCTACCTGAAGGTATAATTATTAATTTTTATAATTTATAAAACGATGTTATTGTGTAATATAAAATTTATTTTTTTAAATGAACTAATAATGAAACTTTTAAATTATTTTATGTAAATATTATGTTGTGAACGCCGAATATCCAAACATGAAAACGTACTTAGTACCCTACAAAGGAGAATGATATCACATTCCTGATTTTAGAGGTTGGAATCTGTCACAAGGTAAACAAGAAATATTCAATGATGCACATTCTTCACTGAGAAATGTTATTGAAAGAACCATTAGAATTTAAGAGAATAGGTAACATATTTTTTGTGACATAAAACCATTTCCACTAGTCAAACAAGAGAAAATTATTATCGTAACAACACATTGTAAATTCATTTGAAATTGTGGTAAAGATGAGGAATTTGATAGATGTGATCATAATCTTGATCATATTTCTGAGGTTCAAGAAGAAAGAAGTATTGATGAAGAAATAACTAGTATTTTCACTCATAGAAAAGTATCGGAGATGGTTACATGAATAAAATTTGTAACCAAATTGTAACTTCATTGATGGAAAATAGAAATAAATGACTTGTTATTTATTTATGAATTATGTATTTTTTATAAATCATTATATTTATCCTATTTTTTTATGATTAATTATTATACATGAATTTTTATGTCTCTTTTAATTCGATTATATTAGCAATAATAATTATTTGAATTAACGTAACTGGATTTATATATAAATTCTCTATTTAATAATTTAGAAAAAATATTAATTTATTTTTTATTTTGATCGTTAGTTTTTATGTCTGTTATTGTAAATGTTTGAATAGTAAATAATATACTTGTAATATATATATTTCTTATGATAATTTTAACTAAAATTAGAGTATATATAGATTATTTTGTTAAATAAATTTTTAATAAAAATATATAAAGAAAGAATTTTTGAAAGTAAAATTATCAAATAATTTTAATTTTAATTTTTAAATTATTATTTTAAACTTAAAAATAACCCTTTTACAGTAATTAGGTTAAAATTTTGAATAAGTATTATGAGTAGTTGGAATATTTGGGTCGATTTGTTGTTTTAGTTGAGATTAAATTTTGACGTAACGATAGAATTAATTTTTTTATAATTTTAAAGTTACGAATTTAAAATATAAAAATAATTTTTTAATAAAATAATAATAAAAAAAAGAAACAAACCTCAATCGTTCTCCGATCTTTATATCAAGAGAGAGAAGTATTTTACACATCGTATCAACCCTTGTGATTACTTAAACGTAACTTTTAACCTAAAAATAAGTCTTGCCAAGGACGCTCATAATTCCCACGATTTTTCTCTCACTTAATCGAGAGAGAGAGAGCGAGAGAGAGAGAGAGAGAGAGAGAGAGAGAGATGTCATCGCACAATTCGAGCGATCCACGGCAACCGTCGGCGGCGAAGCCGTACGTGCCGCCGGTGGTTGCACCACAAGATCTGCCGGTCGACTATTCAGGTTTCATCGCCATCATCTTCGGCATCGCCGGTGTCATGTTTAGGGTTCGTTCCCCCCCTCTCTTTCTCTCTTATTTATTCAGAATGTATGAGGTCAAGTGCTTTGAATTGAACTACATCTGAAAATTAGAATCCCTAATTTACCTTTGCACTTTGCTTTTTTCATGCCTTGAGATCTTGATTGGATACTTATTCAATTTCGTGATTGAAAATTTTGCATCAAATCAGAGCCAGTAAGTTTGCATTTTACCGAATTTAGGTGCTAAGGAAGAACACTTGAGATTCGTGGTCAATGGGCAGATAAAATTTGGATATCCAATAGACGGTTGATTAGTGTTCATGTTATTAACTAAAGATCATGAGACTAGAAAAAGCTAGATTTGTAAGATTGATATCAAGAAATGCATATTGGCATATGATGCGCTTAACATTGGAACTGCTTTCCTGGTATACTGATTTTCAATCTTTTATGATTGGACAATGAGGGTTTGCATTGTACGAAAAAGATCTTGAATATAGTGAATCGGGGTTGATCCATAAGCTTGGTATGAAAAGGGCATATTATCTTAGCTGGGGATATTTCTATCTTGGTCTTATTTTTGGGAGAAATTGGGATTTTTGGATGGCTACTTTCTAATTTAACTTGAAATTGTCTATTGTGGCCAATGAAGTGGATTGTGTATGTCATCAATATATTATTATTTTACATATAGAAATACTGAGTGTGATGATTTACAAGGTTAATAATGAATTAGAGACAAGGTTGAAGTGTTACATATAGAAATACCTGAACTGGCTTATATATATGATGTGGATAGGATTAGTTGATCATAAAAAACACTTACGTTTTAGGAGAGCTTGACTCACTTTCAGTGAAGTGTACAATATCAAGCTCATCAATATTTTTCATTATGTTAATTTTTTTAGCGGCCTAATTGAGAAGTATAATTGGATTTGTTTGGAAATAACTTTGCCCTGAGGTTAACTTGATTTGCTGGAGGGAGGCATCATTGTCTAAGCATAAAGGGGACAGAGAAAGGAGTAAATTTTTGACTTTGTCATGTGAGAGAAGTTTATCAGTTGGTGAAGAGGGCAATTTGTGTATCTATTGGATCTAACAGCTGGATGGAAGGAGATTGCTTTTGCATGATGTGCAGTGGGGAGGTCCCATTATTCAAAAAAGGAGGGGTGCATGTTATTTTTGATTTTATGTAGATGGATAAGAGTCGTGAGCATATGTGATAATGATATCTATGACGATATGTGACCGAGTTATTTATACTGGTCTTAGGATGAAATGGTTATCATGGATTGTAATAATTGCCATTGCAATAGATATTTTTATCTTTACTTAACAGCAATAATAGTTGTTACTGATTTATCTAATTCCAAGTTATTGGTAGAATTTTTTAATTTTATTTTACTTTTTATTTTTTATTTTTGGTGTTTTCAATTTTGTATGCATCTAAATTTGAAAGTAAGAATTCTATTTTAAAAATTTGGGAGTTTAAAACTCCAAATTGTTTAAAATGTGAATAATTAGGAGGTAGGGGGCTTCATCTATTTGGGAGTTGTTCTAAATCATGGTTTTGGGCCTCTTAACAGGGTTATGTTATAAATTATAGGAGTTTGTACATGTCTCAAAGTTCAAGGATGGAAGGTACTTCCCATGGAAAGCCATTGGAAAAATGCTCTGCCTTCCAATGTCTCCTTTCTTCTTGGGAAATATTTTAGGGAGGATTTTGATTCAGGATTATATGCAGAGAACCATATCTGTGATGGATAGATGTCTGACTTCTAAGAAAGATCTAGCAGTAGATTCAGGATATAGTTGCTTTTGATCCCTTCAACTCCACTGTAAGTAATTTGGAGGGAAAGGAACAGGGCAGAGAGACCCCTTCATACCTTTGTTCTGTAAAACTCAAATTATGGCTTTCCTCTCAGTCTGTTGTCTTTGATTGTGTAAGTCACTCTCTCTCTCTCTCTCTCTCTTGTGTAGTTTATGGTGCCTTATCTATGCATTGTAATTAAGACAATGTGAGGCTTTTAAGTATATTAGTTTGGAAGTTAACAGGGTTGGAGAATTTGTTCTTGCTTATAGTATCAGGTTTTTCATCTGGTTTGAAGCTTGTCCCAAGTATTGTCATTTGGATGGCGGCATTGAAATAGATATCTTCAATGAAAAGTGATCGTAATGAGTTAATATTGCATGTGCAGTGATAGTGAGATGGTGAAATTATATTTTCTTTGTTGTTTGATGGGCAGGGATACGAGTCCCTTGTAACCTAAGTGGTAAAACTACCTTCCGACTAGGTTTCTGTCCCAGCTTCGAGGATTGTTAGCGAAGGGAAAAAGGATGGCCATGGATATGCAGAGTTCTCTTGCCTTGTGTGAGTTGGTTAGAATCCTGTAGAGTGGTAGTTATTTTATTATTCTAGTTCGAACAAGTTGAGTCAAAGAAAGTATAATTATTTAGATAGGATGATGCTTTACTTTACAGGGCATACGGAGGGAAATGCGTAAGGTGACATTTGGAGGATATAATTTAGCCCTTATATTTCATACTCTTGATTTTGTGAAGGTTGACATATTCTGTTGCAGTTACAGTGGAGGCATTGGTTGACCTTATGTGTGATCAATGGAGGGAATCTGAATGGTGATTGGATTCTATTTTTATTTTCATTTATTATAATTTAGTTTGTCCTGTGTAATGTGGCTTTTCCAATCATTTTGTTGAGTTCTTTTAGCACTCACATTGTCTAGTGAAGGTTGACTTTATGGTCCATGGGTGGTGGATCAACTGTAGGAGCTATAACTGTTTCCACTCCCTAGAAATTTATTTAAAACTTCTCTGATGATATGACACAGGTAACAACGGGTATGAGTATTTGAGCTAATTTGATTTCTGTCAAGTAAGAAGCAGACTTGTGAATTTATAGTATGACTATTATATTGCTAATTGATTTGAAGATGGAAAAAGTTTAGCATGGCTATTTTTCAGAGAATTGTTGAATTGCATACTTGATCACATTTAAAGAGTAATCAAGATTTCCATCAATCTTCTCACCCCCCAATAAAAAAGACTAGTTTTTAATCACTATAGCACGTTCTTTTCTCAGATGCTACCTCCTTTTTCTTTCGAAGTGGGTTAAATTTACTTATTTTTCTTTCTCTTGTTGGCAGTACAAGTTAAGTTCGTGGCTTGCTATCATATTCTGTGCCCAATCTCTTGCAAACATGAGGAACTTTGAAACTGATCTAAAGCAGACTTCCATGGCAATGATGTAAGCTGTCACCACATTGCAGTGTAATTTAAGATGTTTGGACGTTTGTTATTTTATTTTAGTGTCTCCCCCTTGCATATGTCAGCATCTATATTGTTATATTAGAAACTGAAAATTCTTTTGTAGCTGCCTGCCAATCTTGGACGTGCCTTGTGCTGGCTTTGGACCTTGCATTTTCCAAGATAGTTCTGGTAGAAGTATTTATTGCTCTGTTGGGCATCTATGAGCATACATTGTTCTAAGTCCTACCGTTTAGTTTCCTTCCCCCACGCCATATATATAACAGACACATATAGAATCTGCAACATACCCCTTTTTTTTGGGGGGGGGGGAGGTTTGTGCATTGGATAATCGCATAACACGCGTGGGGTAGCCTACATACCCGGACCATGTTTTCCGGGCAAGCATAGAAGATAAACCTACATGTGGTGTAGACTTGTTGAATCCGAATAATGGATATGAAGCCTCCCACACAACAAAACACGATGATCCAGCCCCCACCTTGTTTAGTATAGGGTCATTCGCGGGTAGTTTTCCTTTATTCTTGTGATCTTGTTTACAAAATTAATATATGTGCTAATACCGACCATCAGTGTGGGTGATAGTGATACTTATGATTAATTAAGCATGCTAAGCAGAAATATATTGCACATTGAATAGGAGCAAATCTATCCTCATGTGGTTCCATTTGCAGTTACTTCAAGTTTCTTAGGCCATTCAAAAGAGAAAATAAAACTAACAAGAGCATACGCTCTTCCTACATTTGCCCTCTTGATTAGTCTTAATAATCTGTTTCATGATTCCTCAATCCTACTAGCATAGTAGTCAAAAGCACAAAAAAGCGTGAGGCGCAGCGAAGCCCCAGCTCTAGGGCTTTTTTTGCATAAAGCCCAGCGCTAATGAAAAAGCGCCGGAAAAGCGCGCTGAAGTGCAAAAAGGGCAAGGCGCAAAAAAGCAGGGCTTTTTCATTTTTTTAATTTTGTTTTTTTTGTAATTTAACAAGCGTTAGTGAAAGATGAGATGGTCTATGCTAGTTTCCATGGATGGCATGCATTGAATTGCAATTTTAGTACTAAAATGTTTGGTGAGTCTTGGTCAAGTTTGGAAGCAAAGTAGATCTATACCAGGTATGTTTCTCTATTCTTCTTCTTCTATTTCTTCTTCTTTCTTTCTTTCTTCTCGGTTTTTCTTCTTCTACATCTTTCTTCTGCGTCCTCTTCCAACCCTCTTTTTTTATTTCTCCATTATTCTGCAGCTTCTTTTTTTAATCTTCCTTCTTCTACTGCTCTGTTTTTTTTTTTATTTTTTTTTTATTTTATTTCGGTTGCTGTTGCCCTACACCTTTCTATTCATTTTTTTCTTTGTTTTGGGGTTTTTTCTCTTCTCCTGCTCTTTTCTGTTCTTTTGTTCCTTTTTTTTTGTCTCTGTTCTTTTTTTTTACCCCTGTTCAGAGCCATGGAATTATAGCATAACTTTTTAGACCAATTCCGATAAATAAGGTAGTCATGTATACGAAAATGCAGGTAATTCTGCTTTATCTAGGCTATATCTCAGGGAATAATGAACTAAGTTGCTTCATATAAGAACATTGGGCCACATTCTCCTTGGCCTCTGAGACAACATGTCAACTTTAAAAACACCTTCAATTGGAGCCATTCAATTGGAGCCATGGGCTCCCAAATCATGTCAGTAATTGTATCACAAAAAAAAAAAAAAAAGTTCTCACAATTTTGTTGTTCAAGCATTTGTTATATCACCCTGAACTTGAATGACACCTTCAACTGGAGCCATAGGTTGCCAAATCAATGGCCGCTATTAGAGGAAGATCACCATCCCTGTGAAATATAATGTAGGAACTTCATGGCCCTAGTGAAAGTTTATGTCCTTAAGAGGTCAATAACTAGCCATTACATATTTCAATATATATCTATTCAGAAGATTATATTTAACATCACAAGGACCCAAAAACCTCTAAGCGAAATGTGGGTTTTTTTAATCCAAAACTCGCAATCCAGTATTTTAGCACATGCACAACTTATTCTAACAAAAGAAGGGGCTGCTCCTTTCAGTTGCTTGATGCTGCTTGTCTTTTCTATAGTCTGTAATCTGCCCTCTTGATGTTGCTCCTCTGCTTTTTTTTTTTTTCCCTTTTTTTTTCCAAGTTGTTGCTTCTCATTTTTTCTTGCCCTCTTTTCAGTTGCTTCGCTGTTGCTCCTGCAAAGAGAGAAAAAAATTTAAAAATAGTAAATATAAAAGTGTTTGATGAGACTTACATCAAAATTTAAAATTAGTTTGATGAGACTTACATATTTTATGTATTATTATTATGTATACAAATATATATTTTGATTTTATATTTTAAATGCGCTTTATATGAAAAAGTTCGTGTTTCGCTTTGCGCTTAAGTCCCAGGAGGGCTTGTCGCGTTTTTTTGTACTTTTCGCTTTTAATTACTATGCCTACTAGACTTAAAGCAATCAAGGGTTTTCGACTAGGATTCAACTTCTAACTGATATTGAGCATTTAACTACCACCATGCATCCTTCAGTGTAATTGTACATCAAGAATGCATGTCCACCTTTCACTATCTGTAATGTTATTGATTTGGTGTAAATATGGTGCCGTTTTCTCCTACTAAGTTTATTTTGTTATATATCATATATGTGAACATCAAGTTTTGTCTTTTTTGTTGTCATGTTTGATGACCAGGTTTGCCATAATGGGATTGGTCACAAACTACATTGGACCTGCTCGACCAGGAGCACAAAGTTAAACCTGCTAAGCTGTGTAATCAAACAGAATGATGATGTCTGGAAGGTTTTATCATTACGAATCTTTCGTTTCATATTTTGGATCAAACTCTTAGGTGATTGTTCGGTAAAAAAGAGTTACTCTAGAGTGTACCTCACAGAGAAATGTTGCTCTTGTATTCAGTAATAGTTCCTTTCAAGTTTTATAGTTGCCTTGATGGAAGGATGATGATGTCTTGTGGGGTACTTCTGCCCAATCTCTGACTGTTCAATGGGAAAGCCTACCATGTTTCCATTGTCTTGTAATAAGATTTTAAACTATCAAACAGTGATGAGTTTGTCTTATGGTTTTAATAATATTGATGCTGATCGGGTATGACTTTGCTTATTCACAAGCGGATGGATCAGTTTTGTAAATCATGGATCTTCTACAAGGAATTTGGAGTGCGCTTCATTGAACAGACGATAACAGATTAATGAGGGTTCTCCTATGAAACAACATACAGAACCGTGTCACTTTCTCCTCTTTGGGCCGGTTGGTGTATCAAGTGAAGGAGAATATTTATTTATTTATTTAATTTTCTTGTGTTTAATCTAGTGGTTATAACTTTTCTCCTTCAATCTAAAAAGCACAAATGTAAATATTGGTGTAATCGAAATAAATAAATAAATAAATAAAAGCTGATCCACTTTGGATGGGTTTGGGCTTATGAAGGACCAGGGACCCAATGAAAGGGCCTGGATGGGCTATTTAGCCTTTGTCAAAATTGCAGTCCTGCCAATGTTCACTCGAGGCTACTTATCGGATCACTCGAGGCTACTTTCCTCCTCCTCCTGTCTCTCTCTCTCTCTCTCTCATGTATAGTGAAACTCTAACCTGACCTTATTATAAGAAAGATTTATTATAAGAAAGAAGATGTGCCGCTTAAGTTTGAAACTCAGGCTATTTTCCTCCACTGGGAAATTATTTATTTTTCTACATTTTTTTCACTTCCAAAACTTATAGTTTATTGTTGTCCGAACATATTAACAAAGAATTTCATGCTTTTCTTTTCTTTTTCCAAAATATATTTTTCAATTATTATTAATATTTTCAAAGTTCAGATTATATATAGAAGTTATGATTTCACTGATGAACAATTAATTTAATGGATAAAGATATTAAATCTTTTAATTAAATTATGAATTTGAAACGAATAGAAAAAATTATGTTGGTATAATTTCCCTTGAAAAAGATTATGTTGAGAAAATTTTTTTAAATTAGATCTGATAACATTCAAACCGAATTAAACAACCTTTTTTTTTTGTCAAATCATCCAAACAAAAGATTAGAAAATCTTAGCCAAGTGGGTTGTAGAGCACCACTTCAAAACTCAACTTACAGTATACCGACAGATTTTAATTATATAAAATTTGAATCTCCTTGTATTAAACAACCCCACAAATTTTATTCCGAACGAAATTCATGATCGAGAAGAAAACATTAAAACCCTCCCCTTTTCTCCCTCAAATTTAAACCCCACAAAATTCATGTTTTGCTGAGAAACACCCTCCAAATGCCATTGGGCTCCAAATTTAGGAGGCCACTGACATCAAGTTCTCTCATCTCGATAACCAAACCCCTAACAACATGGGGCATTCCATATTAGCAGAAACCCCAACACTGTACACCAGCACCCTTGGCTTTAGCACTAGAAGTTTCAAAGCTTATATTGAAACAAGGCTCATACTTGACATTTTCTATTTCTAATATCATGTTGATTAGTGAATAGATCAATTTAAGAGCAAGGCCACATGATCACGATAAGCACTTCTTTCCTTTTTTTTGGGGACGAATTTTTAACAGAAGTGTTTATAAAATTATAAGAAATTTTAAATCGTTTCACGGACTGCTTTTATAAATGAGTTAATTTGCATCTAAAATGACATCCTCATGGAGCAGCAATGAGCTCCCATGGTACTGTCCAAGTGACCTACCAACTTGAGAATCTTTCTTTTGACTATGTTTAACATTCTAAATACTTGTACTGCAATGCCCTTCGGGTAATGGGGCAAACAAAGGATGTTGCTTGACCTTTTTAAGGCTTGGTTTAGGGACTCTAGCGTTGCCTTTGTTAGAGTTTTGGGCCCCTTGTTCCACTTAACTATTTTAGGTGGTTTAACTATTTTTACAATAGCTTTGATCAAATTTGACCCCATTTAATCCAGTTTGATCTAATTTGATCCAATTTGGTCAATTTGTCTCACCTAGTTTGATCTTTGTAGGCCCTAGTTTGGCTCACTTGGGGGTAAAAACCATAATTTTAGCTTGTATTCTTTGTATGCTGATTGAAAATGTTATATGTTGGTGCTACATGACTGTTTACTTCATATTTGTTGCGATTGTGCTTCGTTTCCACAAGATAAATGGACATGCATGGGACCTATTTTGGTGAACGTGTGATTAGTTTGCTCTCGACTCACTCTGCTATAGTACTTTTAAAGTATTATATAAACGTATTTTATGGGTGAGACATATCTGTTTGGTATCTGCATATCTATTGTATGTCTGACATCGGCTGATCTGTTCTGTTAGTTTAGAGAACTCTCTCGCTATCTTTGTGTAGATCCATACAATCGCCATGTCCATGTGGACCTCTGCAGCTTCCCTATGTGGGGATCAAGTGATGGTCATGTGGAATTTTTTGTCTTTTGTTTTATACCATGCACCCCAGCTTCGTTATTATGATGCTTGTTGCATAAAACTGTTATAAATCTACTATGTTAATGTTATGTATGCTATATCCTTTTTTCCCTAGGTTTTCATGAGTTAATGCTTTCCTTTTCCTTCCAAGGGATCTAGTGAGACATGAGGGTAAAGAGTCGATGTGTAGTTGCTATTCTTTTAGAGATCTTGGGAGGACTTGTAGTCAGGCCAGTTTACCAGTGAACCATATGGGACACACGTCCTTGTTATTTCCAATTTTCATCCTTTTGTTTGCTGGACCATGTTATTTCATGTTTGAGTTTTGTTGAGACTTTATGTTAAAAAATGTCGACATGCGCAATAGTTTTGTTGTCATGCTTAGTGTGTTCATTGCACTATAGCCACAAACACTCGCAAAACAATGGAAAGCTTGAATTGTATTTTTTCACAATTCCTCCTACGAAATTATCATCCAGCTTGTGATTTAGTTCCCATTGCTCTACCTGTCTTCCTGTGAAATTTGGTTTAATTAGATTTGCTGATTTATCTAAATCTAAAATAGGTTCCTGCACCCATTTCTTAAAATAATAATAATAATAATAATAAAAAGAAGAAGAAGAAGAAGAAAACCAAAAAACGCAACAGATAGATTTGAATGTTGCCTACGACCTTAGTGCAATATGTCCAAGCAGTTCATTCTATAAGCATCAGATCATGGACAAAGGAACAAAGAGATCAAATCATTGACCAGGTAAAAGATGCCACTTGAATAACCCCTTGCAGACAAAATCCCTTCCATAAAGAATCTCAACCAGATAGAGACTGTGTTATAAGTATAGCTTGAAAAATCCAAATATGGAAGCATTGAGTTGTGTTGAGTAAGTTGCATTAGCCATGGGTGCGCAGACACATGTGCTGGTCATACCATTCCCTGCACAAGGCCATGTTGCACCTCTCATGAAATTAGCACACCAAATTGCTGATTATGGCATCAAAGTCACCTTTGTAAACACCGAGTTCATACATGAAAAAATCGTCTTCGCTTTGCCAGAGAATAATGAGAAGCAAATGATGAAATTGGTATCGATCCCAGATGGGCTTGGACCAGAGGATGATCGGAATAATGCTTTCAAGCTAACGGAGAGCATTCTAAGGGTCATGCCAGGGCATCTCAGGGCATTGATTGAGAACATTAACATGTTGGGAAAAGAGGAAGAGATCACTTGTGTAATAGCTGATCTATCTTTTGGATGGGCTCTAGAAGTTGTGGGGGAGATGGGTATTAAGCAAACAGGATTTTGCCCATTTTCACCTTCAGCTTTGGCTTTATCACTTCAAATTCCAAATCTTATTGAAGCAGGGATTATAGATGAAAATGGTAGAGAAAATTCTCTATTTTCTTGTTGAAGCAAACTGTTCTTCGGTGACAACATGATCATGATTATCAAAAAAAAAAAAAAAAAAAAATTGCCCTGATTTTCTCACATTTGAGGTAGTACTTTTGGATGGGCTAAAAGGCTGGTGCACAATGATCAATCTCAAAAGACATCACATATTACTAAGTTTTCTTACCAAATTTGATTGCCCAAATTATGATTTGGTGAAAGTGATATTGCTTGATTTTTGATGACTTTCGCAGGAATTCCACTCGAAAATGGATTGATTCGCCTATCAATTGACTTACCTCCTTGGAATAGCAATGAGCTCACATGGAGCTGTCCAGGTGACCTAACAACACAGAAGGTTTTCTTTAATTATACTTCAAGCATTAGCCAAGCAGCAAAACTATCCAATTGGATCCTGTGCAACTCTTCTTATGAGATCGATCCATCAGCTTTTGACCTGATTCCCAATGTCCTCCCTATCGGACCATTACTTGCTAGCAATGTCATTAGCCATCATGCAGGAAGCTTGTGGCCTGAGGACTCAACTTGCTTAAGTTGGCTTGATACACAACCCACAGGGTCAGTTGTTTATGTTGCATTTAGAAGCTTCACAATTTTTAGCAAGAAACAAGTCGAGGAACTAGCACTTGGCCTTGAAAAAACAGGTCGGCCATTTTTGTGGGTTGTCATGTCAGAGCTTTCTTATGGAAAAATTGTTGAATACCCAGAAGGGTATGTGGAAAGAGTGGCCAAATTTGGGAAGATTGTCGAATGGGCACCGCAGGAGAAGGTGTTAGCTCATCCTTCGATCGCTTGTTTCCTCAGCCATTGTGGTTGGAACTCAACCATTGAAGCTCTAACCATGGGTGTTCCATTTTTGTGTTGGCCTTATTTTGCTGATCAATTTCATAACAGGAATTATATTTGCAATGTTTGGAAGATAGGCTTAAGGTTGGATTTGGGTGAGGATGGGATAATATTGAGGAACGAAATTAAAGACAAGATTGGAAGGTTGCTTTGTGATTATGGTATTAGAGAAAATTCATTGAAGTTGAAGGAAACAGCAAGAAATAGTATCTCTGAAATTGGGTCTTCTAAGAGAAATCTGGAATGTTTCATTGACCAGATTAAAAATTAAGAATTTTTTTATTTTATGTTTATTTTACTCTAGACTGTTTCAGATCTCTTAAAAATCATTGAATTTTACCTTGTAGAATATATGGTTACTTTTATTCGTCGTTTGTTTGAGGTCTTGAAGAGCCAATGATTGCTCATTTGATTTGGATTGTGAAAATGTCCCCAAAATTCTTAGTTTTTGAGTTTACTTTACTTTTTTTTTTTTTTTGGTATAAACCTTCGGTATTAGATAAACACGTTGGACGCTACTAAATTTGATTCGAGTGGAATTAGACTCTTAAGGGGCAAATGTCTCCTGTCACTTCTTTTCTCCAACACAATACTCGAACATGAATCATTGTTCAAGGGAATCATTATCCAGCCACTAGATCAACCAGGCTTTGGTATCTTACATTACTATTGTACATCATCTACAAGTTCAAGATGTGCCGATTCTAAACATAGTCGCTTCTCCAAGGAGGAAAAGTAATCACTGCCACAAAAAAATTACTGCCTTAACAAGCCTAGGTCCTGCCACAAAATTTGAACTTGGTACCTTCTCCTCTGTTACAACGTCAAAACAGCCAACTATTCTAAGCTGATAATGAAATGGGTGTTTATCTTTTCGCATCTTAAATAAAAATTTAAGCACGTAGAAAGTTATATAGGCTGCCGACTCCAAAGCCATGTACTTGAATTTGATCCTGATGTCCTTTTGAGGGTGCATCATTGTCATGCCGAACTAATGTGGAGTTTTATGCATTTGGGAAGTCATCTAATCCCAACATATATTCAATTCTTCTGAATATCCCGTCAGAAAGAAGCCAAGAAAGAAACATATTCGAATGTTGTCATATTTTCAGTAGAAATAGGACGTAATGTTTGATTTGATGCAAAGAGCTGAAATCAACAAATCTTGAATTGATAATGTTTGTCCCACTGATAATATAAAACATGGCTTAATAATCACCTTGATTGGAGATGGCTTCACTAGGATACAAATAATATCACACTACCTTCCCTTAAGAATCTCAGCCATGTTGATGAAGGAATTGTTTTAATATAAAATACAGCTTTGAGATCAAATCTCATTGGCGCCCTTGTACTAGAAATGGGTGTGCAAAGGCATGTGCTATTTGTCCCGATTCCTGCACAAGGCCATGTTGCGCCTCTCATGAAATTGGCACAACAAATTGCTGACTACGACATCAAAGTCACCTTTGTTAACACAGAGTTCATACACAACAAAATCATCTCTTCATTGCCAGAGAACTATTACGATGAAAACAGGAGGCAGCGCTTGAAGCTGGTCTCAGTCCCTGATGGATTGGGACCAGAGGACAATCGAACAGACTTTCTGAAGCTAACGGACAGTATGCTAAGGGTCACGCCAGGCTATCTTAAGGACTTGATTGACCAAAGTAATAGGATAGGAGAAGGCGAAGAAATCACTTGTCTTATTGGTGATTTATCTGTTGGATGGGCTTTCAAAATTGCAGAGGAAATGGGCATCATGCGAGCAGCACTTTTGCCATGTGCATCTGCAGCCTTGGCTTTAACACTGCAAGTTCCAAAGCTCATCGAAACAGGAATTATAGATACAAATGGTAACATTTTCTTTCGCTGACAATAGTTCTGTCAGCTATATTCCAATTATTTATTTAGTATTCTAAGAAGATCATGATGTTAAAATGGGGATTTTACAAAATTTTGAATCAAATTGTTTATTTGTAACATCGTACAGAAGAATCAAGATTTTAGTGATTAAGGATCAAATAACCAAATAAGATTATGGTAACATTGATTCTCTAAAAATATTGTTGTTTTCTACATTGTGTAAATTTAGTTGGTTTGCCAATAGACTGATTACTAAAATATGGATTTTTGCAACTATGGATTAGAGTGAATTACATTGAAGAGGAGGCAACTGAGACATTGAAAATTACAATATTGCTAAGTGATGCTTGATTTTCATATCTTGCAGGGACTACTCTTAAAAATGAGTTGATCCATCTCTCAAAAGGCATGCCTTCATGGAGTAGCTATGAGCTCATATGGAGCTGTCAAAATGACTTAGCTACACAAAAAGTTTTCTTTGACTACACTGCGGACACACACAAAACGATGGAAATCGTAAACTGGATTCTGTGCAATTCTTCTTATGAAATTGATCAACCGGCTTTTGATTTAGTTCCCAATGTTCTACCTATTGGGCCGCTGCTTGCTAGCAAGCATACAAGTCATTTTAAAGGAAGCTTTTGGTCTGAAGACCCGTCTTGCTTGTCTTGGCTCGATAAACACGTTGTTTATGTCGCCTTTGGCAGCTTCACCATTTTTGGCCAAAAACAACTTGAGGAACTAGCATTAGGTCTTGAAAATTCAGGACAACCATTTTTATGGGTTGTCAGGTCAGACCTTGCTAATGGAAAGATTGTTGAATACCCAAGAGGGTTCATAGAGAGAGTGGCGGAATTTGGAAAGATTGTTGAATGGGCACCTCAAGAAAAGGTGTTAGGTCATCCTTCAATTGCTTGTTTTGTAAGTCATTGTGGTTGGAACTCTACCATGGAGGGCCTAAGCATGGGTGTGCCATTTTTATGTTGGCCTTATTTTGCTGATCAATATTATAACACGAAGTATATTTGCGATGCTTGGAAGATCGGTTTGAGGTTGGACTCGGATAAAGATGGGATAATAGGGAGGCAAGAAATTAAAGACAAGATTAAGAAGTTGCTTTCCGATGATGGTATAAGAGAAACTTCATTGAAGTTGATGGAGGTGGCAAGAAAGAGTGTTTCCCAAGGTGGGTCTTCGAAAAGAAATTTAGAATACTTCATTGAGCAGATCAAAGGTTGAATGAATGTTAGATTAAATGCTGTTTCTAGCACTTCATGTAATTGAAATTGGAGCTTTACAAAGTGTACTTTGTATTGAACTGATTTTGTTATTATTGGAAACTTTGTTAGCAACATCTGATCAAACAAATGCCGCAATAGCAAGAAAATAAGTATAAGGGAGCCAATTTATATGTGGGAAGTATTTTTTATGAATTTTTGATTTCATTTCCTCAATGTGATTGGGGGGGGGGGGATTTGAACAACTAAACCTTCTCATGATAGAGATTCATCTCTCTGTGGGCCAAAAATACAACTTAAGGGGACAAAAGAAGTGAAGAAAAAAAAATTGATATATTAGGAAAGCAAAACTTCTTAACATGAGAATTATATATATATATATATATATATATATATTTTAATACAAGAGGATGTAACCAAACGGAATCGAATCAAAAAAGGGTGGATAGAAGTGATGAGATTTTACTGCTTGACTAAGTCCCTAAGGACATACTAGGATTATATTCCACATTGAACTTGGCATGGGCAAAGAAGTTCTAAATCATGTGTCTTGGTTGACATAGGTGGATTCTTCACAAACAAGTGAGTTGAAACTCTTGGGTTGAGTTGGTTAGCCGATTCAATATTAGAGAACCGGTAATACTGTGTCACGTTAATCTAATGACGTATTAATATAATCTGACTTCACCCATCCCATTTTTTATTTTATATATAAATTAAGTTCAAATGGAGGCTCACGAAGGATCCTTCATATCCCATTTTTCAAACAAGAATTTTTAATCTAGTTTGGGACGATAGGTGCCCCAAAAAATGAGTTCGAAGGCCTCTCAAAACATATGCAGAAAGGTATGCCTCTATCCAATTGTCTTTGTTAGGATTAGATCGAGACTTCATAGAATGATCATTTGAGCAACTCTTTGTCTCTAGTCCCACATCATTATTAATATTACTATCACTAGTCAATGAAAATTGTATTTTTCTGAATTGGTTGATTTTTTTTTTTTTTTTTGATTCCTATCATCGATATTTGGATTCATGCTCTGATTAATTTGGTTTAGAGAGAGGTTCTCCAGCGTAGTCATTTTCATTCTTAAGTTTCAAACCCAAAACTTGGTTAAGAGATCTGACACCATATCCCACTAGAGTCCATTGGTAATTGGTTGAATTTTTTGGCCCTACCTATCAAAATGTCCCAACATATCTAATATGTGATTGTTCTATGGAAGATAAAATCTTCAAAGTATATGCAATCATTTGAAGAATTGGGTTAGTTCTAACACTTTTAGTTTGATGAATTTCTTTGTCATTCTATTAATTTATGAAAATTGAGAGTTGTCCCTTTTTGATAGAGTAAGGAAGTTGGTGAAAAATGGTATGATACACCTATGGATGTTTGCATGCTTAGAAGGAAAATGAAGTTGGTTTTTTTCCATTAGGTAAATAGGGATCCTGTCTACCATATCGATCTAATATATGGTTGTTAGGGATGGGAGAAAACCTAGGTGGCACAAGGCTTGTACATGTTAATGTTTGGATTACCAATCCAGCAAACAAGAATTGCAATTTGCTGCATGAAGTTGCAGGTAAGACAAATGCTCTCTTTCGAAGAGACATATGTTACCGGAGTAGTACCAAGGGAAGGGCACTTCTTCTATAAAGTGACAAATGTTATAATTTTCAATATCCAAGAAAAAGATATCGAAGAAAGAGAGCATTTGCGACCAACAAAATTGTAACACTAACTTGTGTATCAGTGATAAAATATTAAAATTTTTTTAATCAAAATCTTAAATTTAAATTTTAAAAATAAAAAATAGATATTAGAAGAGTAGTTTTGAATTAAATTGATTAAATTTTTAAATATCGATAATAAAATAAAAAAATTTATCTAAAAATTTGACCACAAACAGCTCTTTTTGAATCCAGGGTCAGAATAATCTTGGCCCAAGACGGCCCGATTACCATAAAGGCAGGCTTCCATTTTCTCTTTTTTTTTTTTTTTTTTTTTTTTTTTTTTTTTTTTTTTGCATATTAAAACTTGAATCTGGAAGAGAGGAAAGTGTTGAAATTCATTGGTAGAGGCAAGCTTCCATTTAACCTTAGTGAAAGTACCAACCACAAAATGTCCTAAATTTCAATTATGAACCACAATCTAGTTGGAACCAATTTTGAAAAATTGGAACTTAATCCAATTTCCTTTTTAATAGCCGACAATCACTATTTGTTTATTTTAATTTATTTTATATTAATAATTGTATATTAAAAATCTCATCTAGTTTATATCATCAAGTGATTCCCGCATAAAAAGCAGTAAAGTGTTATCGTCTCATCAAGTCATAATGACCTGGGAATTTGTCCTAATAATTTTTATAGAAACAAAATTAAGGAAGAAAAGAAAGGGACATTATGCCAATAAAGATATGGGAAAATTTCTTTTAGGGGTACTTTTTTTTTTGGGGGGGGGGGGACATAATTGGATAGGAGAGAGGTCTCTCTCTCTCTCTCTCTCTCTCTCTCTCTCTCTCTCTTCTTTTTTTTTTTTTTTTTTCCCTCCTCTATCATGGTAGGAGTAGTATGTGTGCTTCATTTTACAGGGCAGTCATTTTCATTAAATGGTAACATTAATCAACTAAAAATGGCCATAATAATTCTTCTAATTAATGAAGCGAAGACATTCAGCCAAAGACAGCACAGTCCCCAAATTTTCATGTTATGGTCTTAATTTTCCAATCTTTCGAGCCTGTGCGTGTGAGAAAGAGAGACTGCAAAACAATATGGTCAGACCTTGTTTGGTCTGACACTAAAAAATGCTTGGGATTGCTTCTCCCTCTCTCTCTTTTTTGTTATAGGGATTTCAATCTGAAATCATCGAATTGAAGGAACAGAGATTTCAATCTAAGATCATCGAATTAGAGAAAAAAAATTATAACTACTAAATTATTTTTTTAAAAACCCCTTTCTTTCTCTCTCGTAGCAAAACTCTAACAAGAGAAATGATTTTTTGAAAGCCGGCGGAGACCAAGCACTTAAGCAAGCTCAACAATCGGGGACAATTTGAACTAGACATTCTCAAAGTTTTGAACTGAACCGAAATAGGGTTCATTTTTAGAACCTTTCTCATAGAATTCTAACCGTGATGACAGTTCTAGTTCCGATTCGAGAATCTGACAGATCGGTCTAGTTCTAATTCCGATTTTATTTCTATCTTGTTTCAGTTTTTATAATTCTTGTACATTTTTTGTGACTCTTTCATAGTTTCTTAAGTTTTATATATTTTCTATTTTTTTTTACACAATTTTGATCATTAATTTAATTCCGGTTATAAACTTAAGAACTAGAATTAAACCAGCGGCTCGAAATTTCAATTTTAAAACTAGAATCATAATTATTTTCACGATTCTAATTTGATTCTATAAGGTTTTATTTTGGTTTGATTTTAATTTGAGTTAATTTTATCCGATTTGAACCGAGTATCATGTCTTTAACATTAATTGTGTATAAAAACCAAACCCATCATCGTATCAAATCTGGTCAATTTCCTTTTGTATAGGGTTGACAAAACATATACCTCATGTCATGATTAAATTCAACAATTAAGCATATAAAATATCCATCACTGCATATTAAAGCATACGTTGGAAGTATGAAAAAAACATATTTCAGAAGTATTTTTGCCTTTAAAAATTTAATTTGACTCAAATTGAATTTAATCAAATAATTATCGATTATCGATGATTTTTTAAAAGATTATTATAAAAAAAATAATTAGTGATAATAAATAGATTCGCAGGCAAATCACAATAAATAAAGCATTCATGTTTCTTATTTAACATCCAAATAAATAAAATCTTAAAAGCTTATCATGATAGACCTTGTTTGATAAATGTAAAATTGAATTCACAATACAGATAGATTTCGGAATTTGAAATAGTTAACATCATGCATAAGGAAAGCTCAACTTGACTCGACTTTATCATCTTAACATCTCTATTTCGGTTAATTTTATTTATTATGAATTTTAACCTAATGAGATATGATCTAAAACCCAAATCAAAAGAAAGAATTTTCAAGAAACCTACGAAGGGCGCTTACAGAGCAGAACTTGACTATCGTCATGATAATCTATCGAAGGGTTTTAACCGCTCAGATCGATTTGTCAAATGATAGGGTCTTAGTTGTCCCGTTAACTGATCGTGACTCACCGAGCAGGGGTAATTGTCCCGATCGGGCAAGCAAATGTCAGCCTTCCAACCGGATGAGTCTCGAAGACCCCTTATTGGTCAAATGAACAAATGATACGCAACACTCCGAGCGATTCTAAAAGAAAGTCAGGATTTCCTTAATTTTAGTCTCCCATTTCATAACGGTAATTCCCAGATCTTTCAAGTAAGGAAAGCACCCCTTTCGAAAATGGTAGTTCTACCGATAAATGAAGATCGTAATCAATATAATATTAACCTCCGAGAATCCCGAATCAGTTTGATAAGGAAGGTAGGATTGGAGTTCCTCAGCGGCGCACGTCTCTTAGAGGTATAAGTTATCCAAAAAACTCTCAGAACGAGGTACGCTCTCTAGGCCTAACACTCTGGGCACACTGATAATAGGGAACAACTTCCCTCAATTCTTAGTCTGTTTCTTTCAATCGAAAATCGCTTTTTACTAACTTGAGCGTCGGAGCCTCCCCCGGAGTACCTTCCGACGGTTTTTGCAGGTGCATCCACCCATTGACGGCTATTGTTCGGGTCAAGAAGGAGCTGGTATCTATGGAGCCATAACCCACCTCCAATAGATTGGCACCGTCCATGGGAAACAGACTGACTCTCTGAAATTTTATAATGATACTCGCAACGGTCATTTTTGACACAACACCCGCTAAAAGAAGAAGGTCAATCATAGGTTTTGATGATGATGACCTTCCAACAGGGATAGATCTTCGTCGTGATGACTCTATTGTCATCACCCTCAAAATAGACTCCTGCACTATAAAAAGGGTTCTCGTTGATAAGGGGGCTGATTGTGATCTCCTCACTTGGGACGCCTTCTGCAGGATGGGTTTCAATCCATCTCAGTTTTTGCCATCTATCGGATCCCTCCAAGGGCTTTCAGACGAACCCACTTATCCTGAAGGCATCATTTATCTTTCTGTGACCCTAGGAAGATCCCCTAATCACACAACCGCTCCCGTCCTTTTTCATGTGGTAAAGCTCTACTCTCCCTATAACGCCATACTCGGCAGACTAGTCTGGACGATCTAGAGGTGCTACCAAGCACGAGACATATGAAAGTAAAGTTCAGAACAGCACTAGGGGTGGCTACCATGAGAAGCGACCCTGACCCATATATCCTCTTCGTGACACAAGGCACACAAGAAGTTTTCCCGGTTGACACTCTGGAACCTAGAGAGGACATTGAGCAGAGAGCCAAGTCTAAACCAGACGAAGAAACGATTGAGGTTATTTTGACAAACGACTCCAGTCAAACAGTCAGGATAGGAGCTAACCTATCACCTCCCTTACGAGAGGCCTTAGTCACCTGTCTACAACGACACTCAGAAGTCTTCGCATGGACTCCAGAAAACATGCTTGGCATAGACCCGTCGGTCATAGTCCATAAGCTAACCGTTAATCCTGACTTCAAACCGATTAAACAGAAGAAGAGGGTATTTGCCCTCGAACGCCAACGAGCCATCCAGGAAGAGATTCAGAAGTTGTTGACAGTAAGATTCATCCGTGAAGTCAAGTATCTAGAATGGCTGGCTAACGTAGTCTTGGTGAAAAATACTAATGGCAAGTGGAGGATGTGTGTAGAGTTCACCGACCTCAACAAAGCGTGTCTAAAAGATAGTTATCAACTCTCCAATATTGACAAACTTGTAGACAACTCATTGGGACACCAACTTTTAAGTTTTATGGATGCCTACTCTGACTATAACCAGATCAAAATGGTGCCGAAAGACGAAAAAAAGACTAACTTCATCATCGAATTTGGTACGTGCTGTTACCAGGTCATGCCTTTGGCTTGAAGAATGTCGGAGTAATTTTCCAATAGTTGGTCAATACGGTCTTTAAAGACCAATTAGGTAGGAACGTCGAAACTTATGTCAACGACATGCTCGTAAAGAATGTTACAGCAGAAACTTATGTTGCAGATCTTGAAGAGACCTTCAAGACTTTAGAACAGTACAATGTGCGGCTAAACCCATAAAAATGTACATTCGGGATCGCTTCCGAAAAATTCCTAGGTTTTATGATCACCGATCGAGGGATAGAGGCCAACCCCAAAAAAATACAAACAATATTAGACATGACACCCCCAGATACTCAAGGAAGTACAACGACTGACTGGTCGAATAGCGGCCCTAAACCAATTCATGTCTAGAATTGGCGAAAAGTACAAACCCATATTTGACGCGTTGAAGAGATCCCGACCGTTCGAATGGACGTCTGAATATTAAGCAGCCTTCGAACGATTGAAAGAATATTTGATGCAACCGTCGCTGCTCTCGCGGCCCATTCTCGGGGAGAAATTTTACCTGTATTTGACCGTCTCCAAATGAGCACTCTGTTCCGTAATGGTGAGACAGGAGTCCGCCACCCAGAAACCAGTCTATTACATCAGCAGAATACTGAAAGATTCTGAAATTAATTACCGGCCGATTGAGAAGATAACCTATGCTTTGATTGTTTTAGCGAGGCGCCTTCGACCGTATTTCCAGATCCATACCATTGTGGTACTATCCGATCAACCATTGAAGCAAATCCTCCAGAAGAGGAATACGTCAGGACGGCTCATCAAGTGGAGTGTAGAGTTAGGTGAATTCGATATCCAGTACTGACCACGACCCACAATAAAGGGCCAAACACTTGTCGATTTTATTCTTGAATGCATTTTGCCCACGGTATTTGAAGGGCAACTTTCTGCCCATCAAGAAGAGTGGGTCGCCCTCGAATGAACTATTCATGTAGACGGATCATCAAATTCTTCAGGAAACGACGCCGGACTCATATTGGTAGGACCGAATAATTTTAAGGCGGAGTACGCCCCCCGCTTTGATTTCCAAGCCACCAACAACCAAGCCAAGTACGAAACTCTACTAACGGGCCTCCGGATCGCCACCGACATGGGAGCATGAAATGTTAGGGTGTTTACTGATAGCCAGTTGGTCATGAAGCAAATCGAAGGAGTTTACAAACCAGAGACCCGGTCATGGCAAAATATTTAAGTAAGTTGCGTGAGACGATGAGCCGATTAGGCAAAGTAGACATTCAACAAATCTCTCGTTTGGAAAATGTGTGAGCTGATACCCTGTCGAAACTCGCTAGTTCCGATTCAATTGCTACTAGACAAACGATATATATTAAAAGCCTGCCATATCCCAGTATCGATGAGTCTAAGGAGATCCTCCCCGTCGATCAGCCGCCTAGTTGGAAGGACCCTATAAAAGAGTACCTAAGACATAATCGCCTGTCAGAATCCTCGGGGAAGCAATAAAATTGATGCGAATGGCTGCACCCTACGCTATAATCAATAGAGTTCTCTACCGTAAGTCATTCACTCACTCGTATCTGCGATGCCTGACTCCCAAAGAGGGAAATTACGTCCTTCGAGAAATTCACGAAGGAATCTGCGGCAATCATCTGGGTGTTTGAAATCTAGTCTATAAGGCTTTTCGACAGGGATACTACTGGCCGACCATGAAGGTTGATTCTAACAACTACGTCAAAAGGTGCGACAGATGCCAGTGTTTTTCATTGGTTCCCAGGCTACCCTTCACCGAACTTAATCCAATATCCAGCCTTTAGCCATTTGCTCAGTGGGGCATGGACATCCTCAGACCATTTCCCCCAACCACGGGACAATAAAAATTCTTGATTATGGCGATCGACTACTTTATGAAGTGGGTGGAAGCCAAGCCTTTAGCCCAGATCACGGCCGCCAAAGTCCAATCCTTCGTGTGGACTCATATGATCATCCGGTTCGGTATACCACTAGCCCTTATCACAGATAACGGGAAGCAATTCGACAACCAGTGCTTCCGAGAGTTTTGCGAGAAACTAGAGATTCAATATAGATTCTCATTGGTCGCTTACCCACAAACCAACGGACTGGTTGAAGTAACCAACCGAATGATCCTGCAATGATTGAAGACAACGCTAGACGATGTCAAGGGGCAATGGGTCAAAGAACTTTATAGCATCTTTTGGTCGTATCATACTACCCCTCGAAGGGCAACGGGAGAAACGTCATTCAGTCTGATTTACGGAAACGAAGCAGTCATACTTATGGAAATAGGTATTCACTCGCTCCAAGTAGCTCACCATGATACCGGGCAAAACGAACGTACTCTACGAGAAAGGTTGGACTTACTTCCAAAATTACGGAAATCTGCATCAATACGAATTACGACCTATCAGCAACAAATGACCCGGTATCATAACCGAAGGGTTAGAAGCCGAACGTTCAAACCCGGAGAATTGGTGCTACAGAAAGTGGAGGCTACCGGTCAATAGCAGCCCAGGGGTAAACTCGCCCCTAATTGGGAAGGTCCGTATTGAGTACGTTCCATAGTTCGATCGGGAACGTACCGACTCAACAACCTAGACGGGTCAGCGATACCTAAGACTTGGAACTCGAAAAATCTGCTCATATACTATCAATGAGTCTCAGCGCTATTCAACAAGTGGGAGGTCTTTCTTAGGCATAACTTAAAAATTTTCTATCGAAGGGTCTCAGTCGTCCAGCCTCTACTGATCGTATGCATCGTCAAGAGGGGATATAACTCTTCGGACGGGTGGACGCGGCCCACAACTTAAAAATTTTCTATCGAAGGGTCTCAGTCACCCAGTCTCTACTGATTGTACGCATCTTCAAGAGGGGATGTAACTCTTTGGACAAGTGGACGCGACCCACAACTTAAAAATTTTCTATCGAAGGGCCCCAGTCGCCCATTCTCTAATGATCGTACGCGTCGTCAAGAGGGGATGTAACTCTCCGGACGGGTGGACGCGGTCAACAACTTAAAAGTTTTCTATCGAAGGGTCTCAGTTAGCCAGCCTCTACCGATCGTACGCGTCGTCAAGAGGGGATGTAACTTTTCCGAGGGGTGGACACAGCCCACAAGTTAAAAGTTTTCTATCGAAGGGTTTCAGTCGTCCAGTCTCTACTGATCGTATGTATCGTCAATAGGGAATGTAACTTCCCGGACGGGTGGACATGGCCCGCAACTAAAAATTTTTTTCCAATCGCTCGAAAGGCCTCAGTCGCCTAGCTTTCGCCGTTCACATAGGTCGTACAAAAATCTTTTGAACGAGAAAAGACTTAATGAAAAGATCCGCTCTGACAAAAACTGAAAAAAGACATACAACTAGACAAGGAATGGAAAAGGGGAAGAAGCCAAATTCAAGAAAGTAAAATACCATCTTTTCGTATGTGTAAGACCGCGCTCAGTTACAAAAGAATATACACAACCCCTAGGTCAAACTAATTACACTAAGAGAAATACATAGCAATGTTCTTCCACAAGCAGTTCTCAGCAATTGTCATGAAATAAGGAAATGATCCAACAACCAAGGAATAACACAATCCCCATGCTGGACAGTACGAGAATGTAGCGCTAGGTAAAAAAGGAGACAAGTTCGGGTTTTGTCCCACCAAAGCGACCTGAACTCGACCTACCCATCCAAAAAGTAGTATGAGAAACACTCCCACCGTGCCTGGACGGCGAGGACTAACCAGAGAATGCCATACAAGGCGATACAAGATGCACCCCCTCTGTGGTAAGGGATCAAATTATGCTAAATAAAGTGGACGGTCAATATAATGGGATCCCATTCCAGTAGTCCTCTTCTTTAATGAGATCTCATTCTAATAGAAGTCACTTCAATCAATGAGCATTGCACGCTACAACACCTTGCAAATAGACCCTTAGAAAGGATCATTCTCAACCAAGCAACCATGAAGGAGGAGTACAAATTCTCTGCGAAAGAAAGTGGATGCACATCATTGCTATTTATAACAGTGAAAAGGAAAAGTCTCAATTAATTCAAAAAAGATGAAATGGATCAACATAAACGCAAGTCATAAATATCACAGTAAATTATCTTCGATTCCCCATGAAGAAAGTCATATCTGATAAGATATACCCGCATTCCTAGCATACAAAAAGAGCGAATCAGAATGGGCCGAGCGTCCCTATACATTCATAACATACAAAACACGCTTCACAGACCTTTATTTATGACTTTTCTTTTCCAAGAAAGCCATAAGTTGGGGACAAATGATGAGATATGGTCCAAGGTCCAAACCAAAAGAAAGAATTCTCAAGAAACTCATGAAGGACGCTTATAGACCAGAACTTGACGATCGTCATGATAATCTACTGAAGGGGCTTAGCCGCGCAGATCGATCTGTCAAACGATAGGCCCTCAGTCTCCCCGTTAACCGATCGTGACTCACCGAGTAGGGGTAGTTGCCCCAATCGGACAAGCAAATGTCAGCCCTCCAGCCGAACGAGTCTCGAAGACCCCTTATCGGTCAAATGAATGAATGATACGCAACACTCCGAGCGATTCTAAAAGAAAGTCAGGATTTTCTTAATTTTAGTCTTCTATTTTATAATGATAAATCCAGAATCTTTCAAGTAAGGAAAGCACCCCACTCGAAAATAGTAGTTTTATCGATAAATGAGGATCGTAATCAATTCATAATATTAACCTCCGAGATTCTCGAATCAGTTCGATAAGGAAGGTAGGGTTGGAGTTCCCTAGTAGCGTACGTCTCTCAGATATATAAGTTATTCGAAAAATTCTCAGAACAAGATACGCTCTCTATACCTAACACTATGGGTACACTGATCACAGGGATCAGTTTCCCTCAATTCTTAGTCTGTTTCTTTCAATCGAAAACCATTATATACTGACTTAAGCGTTGGAATCTCCCCGCCGGAGCACCCTCCGGTGGTTTTTGCAGATACATCCACCCTTTGACGGTTACTATTCGAGTCAAGAAGGAGCTGGTATTTGTAGAGTCATAACACACTTCCAAATAACCAAAGGGAAAAAAACACTTTTATAAGAAATATAGGGTTTTACTCTTAAATTAAAAGTCATTTTTTAATACAAAAAGGATTAAAATGAGTACTATATCCAAATTTTTCTTTAATATTTAAAACTCTGTGTGATCTCCATTAATCTTAATGCCCATGTAGCAGAGTTTGTTTTCAACTTTTCTTTTCTTTTCTTTATAAGAAGAAGTTCTGCCAAACAATAATTCTTCTTTTTTTTTTAAAAAAATAAAGAAAGTAGAAAAAGGAGTTTTAAAGGAGAAACTCCTAAGAGGAGCCTTTTCTTCTCTCTCTCTTTCTCTTTTTATATTTTTTTTCTTTTTATACGCCAACTTTTTTAAAATATTTTTTCCATTTGTATCTTCAGTTTAATGATGTGAAATTTTAAATATGTCTATATCACCTAATTTTGAAATTCTATTTGAAATTTGAAATTTGAAATTTTATATATTTCGAATATATTCAAATTTAGATATTCTCTCTCCATTATTCGATTATTCAAAATAACTTTTAATTTTATTTCAAAAAATATTAATTTTTGCTTCTTCATAAAAAAGAAATGAAAAAAAAAAAAAACTTTGTCAAATATGCTCTTAATGTCAAAACTTTCTTAGACTCTGGTGTTGGTGTCCATGTCCAACTATAAGCAGTGCCCATGTTGTATCAATGTTGGTTGACTCAGCTGGAAGAAAATTGAATTCTCTTAATTATAGTCACGAGTTCGACTCTCCATGAATACAAAAAAAAATCATATTGGGAGACCTCTCCCGAAAAGGGTCCGACAATAACTTGATTCAGATTAGTCGGAGTGAAACTCCGGATACCAGATGAAAAAAAAAAAAAGCAGTGCCCATGTTGTGACTCAAACTAAAGAGGGGTAAGAAAATTTGGGATATTTAATTTCAAGGAATTGGAATTTGGGGATTTGGAGGGGTTCGTCTTTAACCAAGTTGAATAATATGTCACAATCATAATTACCCTATTTAGATTTTGGAAGATGTCAAAATAGCCCACATTCAATATGGATGAAAACCTGTCCCATTCTCCCATCTGATCAGAAATTTTCAATTATTGTGGTATAAAGACATAAGAGTCATGAACATTGATAAAATTTTTTAAGTGAGGAAACTTGATTGCCCTTTTTGGCGGGGAATAATTTGACATTAATAGGCCAATTAATATAAAAAAACTTTTGATTCATCAAAAAGAATTGGCAAATCCGGATATAATATTAATGTAGGGTTTGGCAGATATTAAACTTTGTAAAAGCGAAATAGAATCATGAAAATAGTTCTGTTCCGATTTTTTTCTAATTTATATTTAAAATTAGATTCGAAAAATGTTAAAAGAACTATAAAACTAAAATTGAAAATCTAACTGTGAGATAATTAAAAAAAAAAAAACCATAAAGGAATTTTAAAAAATCATGAAAATTATGAAAGAACCGCAAAAATTGTGCAAGAACTTAAAAATAAAAGTCATACTGAAACCAAACTATATCGAACTTGAACCATTTTAGAATCGAAATCGGACCGAAATTGTTCAAATTTGAAACCGTAACTTGAACTATTATCCCAGTTTGGATTTTGATTCATTTTCCAGCTAAATCAAAACTATGTAGTTCTAATTCGATTCTGATTCGTTTTGAACTCTGGGTATGTCTTATTTGACAAAAAGAAATACAAATTGGCACGTCGACATAAATATTTATAATATGAATGTATGAAATAAAGAGTACGGAAAATCATAAGAATAATAGAATTGTTATTGCTTGCTATGGAATTCATCAGAAATTATATCTTCCCTCGAAGTTCTGGTTAAATTGCCAAGTGGCTGGAACAACATCATTGTTCTGCACCATCTTGTTATCACTTGTAGTAACTTGGAATGACAAGCTTTGTCCTACCAAATTCACCCCAGTTTGCCAATTCTGACCCCAATTCCGGGACATTTGGATCCAGTCCGTATTTGATCCCTTAATCTTAACATCGATAACTTGTCCTGACCCTCCAACATTGTACACTAGTACTAATGTCCAATATGGATTTCCCTTGATCTCAAATTTGAGCCCTCCTTGCTTGTAACATTGAACTTTCCTGTACATCACTGGCACAATGCCTGCTCTATATACCGCGATTTTTAAGAACATTGGCAAGGACAAATCGAAGTGTTTCTGAGGCGGATTGCACCAAACTCCTTCGGTTTTGGTGTAGTTTGGAGGGCAAAAATTTGTGGCGGTGACACGAATCGGAGGCACCCCGTTTAAGCACCAGGTAGAATTGTGGCAGACTATTTGGTAGCATGATCCACATGCTAGCCCATCTTGGAAGAGTGCTGTGCTTAATGCTGTTGTATAGAGTCCGTATCCTTGCTTAAAAAGATCTCCATACCCACAAGCCCCCTCTACAATCATAGGCCACAAATTAAGAAAGAAATCAATGGGTGTCCTTTTCTTCTGAACCAAATGATTCAATGAAAGTATAACATATCAGCAGCCACATCGAAAAACATAGAGAGAGAGAGAGAGATCAGACTTACGCATGGTTTCATTGCCATGTATGTCTCCATAAAATGTGGCATGAGCATAATCCCAACCCCCACCTTCAACACCATTCAAACAAGCAATGAAGAAGACGAGAGACTCTATCATGAAAAAACCAGCTACTAAATTCTGAAAGCTGGTCATTTACTCTCTCAATGCTAGAGAAGAGAAGACCCTGCTAATGATCTCTTTGTTTAAGACTTGAATGAAAATATATAATACAAATGGGTACTTATAAGCCAAGGTCAAAAATCAAGATAACTATTGGGAGTTAGGAGGTTTGTTAGTTTTCCTCTCGAAGAAATAAATAGAATAATGTATTAACTACTAGTGGTAAAACATAATGTATTGATTAAATATAGTGCTAATGAAGCATATAAGGCTGTCAAAAGGACTCAAAGCGCTGATTATTTGGGCTAGAGTTAAATGTATTAATTACTGCTTAATGCACAAGGCCGTGTAGCCCTGTGGTTTGGTTGGTGTACCTGACATTTGTATAAACGGATTTTCTTATTATCAATCGGTATTTAAATTTTATATAACTAATTTGGTCCCAGAGACCTATTAAGAAATTAGCTTTCATAAATCTCATTTCTCCATTCTCATAATTCAAATCTAAAACTATGATTAACAGAATATAGCATAGTACCATTACATCCATAAAAATTTAGCTCCGTTCCTAATAATATGCAGAGTAGATTCCATTCCTAATAATTATTCTAGTTTATTCGATGGTTTTGGAGAGTGTTACCCTCTGTGTGAAACACTAAACCCATTCTCCATTTTTTTTGAATAAACTATTAGTATTTGATAATCACTTTAATCTCGATTAAATTTGATTTAAAACAAATTAAACGCTTAAAAGATAAAACTCTCTTGATACATATTTTCTCTATATATAAAATTTGAATCTAAAATTTTATTTAAAAGATATCAGTGTTAACCATTGGATTAACTGGACATTGGTCCCACCTTCTATTATTGAAAAATAAAATAAAATTATTCCTCAGCCAAAGTTTTTACTTTCTCCCAATTCTTCTTCTTTTTTTTTTTGGGTTAGGGGATGCAAAAGCTATAAAAATATACACGTTCACAAGAGTTTAAACATAAAATCTTGAAAAATATATTTGAATAAGAACTCTTTACCAGTCGACTCTCCCTGTGAGGACAATGATCTTGCAGCTTCTAGTATCATATTTGGATAGCACATTTGTTTCTTTTTCTTTTTTTTTTTCCCTTCGTTTTGTTAAATAGTTTTTGTCTTTGGGAAGAATAGGCCAAATCCAAGTTGAGAATTTATTGTTGACTGTGAATTAGTCGCTCTTCAAGAGGCCATTCATTCCATTCTAAGCGATCGATAATTTTAGTTCTCGGAATGAGTCATTGCAAGTTCTGAACCACATTAGTCGGAACATACTTCTGGATACCGGTTGGTTTAGTACAAAAAAATAATCGATAATTTTAGCCGATAGCAAATCTAGAAATTCTAGTAGAGGGACAAATGTATGCGAGGTTTCAACACATAAAATATAATAAAATGAACTAAATAATAAGTATTCTTAGATAGGTAGAGTATACAATCAAAATTAACTATCCCGTATTGCCACAAAGACACTAACATCATATCATATTATATAGGAAAAATATTTTGTTGCACCATTATTGTTGGAAGTGAGTTTTGATTCCACAGATCTCGACTCTTTTGACTTAAACGATTGCTCCGAAGGATGAATGGAGACTTGCAAAAGACCGCTGAAGGGTGTTCCAGTGGAGAGACTCCGATACTCAAGTCAAAAAGGACGATTTTCGATAGGAATGAAACAAACTGAGCATGAGAAGAAGTGTTGAGAATGAGAACCCTATGATTTGTATATCAAGTGTATTATATCTACAGAGCGTACTTAGGACTTGGTATACGAGATGCTTTTATAGGTTGATCGTTTGTGAGTTATGTACATTCGGTGTGTAGCAACTCTAGTTTTCTTGTGAGAATCTTCAGAAATCTTGGGATTCTATAGTCAAATATTCTCGAGATGTCTACGATTTTTATCACATAGGAAATTAATCAAACTATAAAGATTTCTTCTCTTATCGATTAGTTTTCAAAAGATTCCTTCCTTATCAAGAGAGTATATGTATTATCTCAGGCTGATGGGGGTAAACGATTAGCTTCTTACCGAATATGAAAAGGCTTTTATTGTTTGAAGTATATCGAATGCCTTTAGGAGTTCCAAACCGATGACTTTGTGACCGATAAAGGTCACTCGATATATCGGGTCATGTCTACCATACGGGGAGATAGATCCCTTATTGTTGATATATTAGGGTGTGAAATACTTATTGGATTATGGGCTTGTAAGGTTTCAGATGTAAGCCTAACGGGCCTTTAGGATTATGTCCCATCATTTACCCCCCGACTCATGATAATGCTTTGCAAGAAGGGTGTCGTGGGTAGTGGTGGCACTGAAAAGGCGCGAAGCTTTTAATGCAGTACGTGCTGTTTTGGTTACTGTGAATTGCTTTCGATGCGCTTTTATTCCACATGTTCATTGGTTGATTTTTCATCTTCTCCTTCCACTTTCTCGCCAATTAATCCTTTTAACCATTCCACTTTCTAGAGAAATCTTCTAAGAGAAATGGCTAAGGGTTCATCATCTGGTTCTTCTCCCGGTATCGGAGATGTAAGGATGCCATGTTGCAGAAGGAATTGCATGAAATTAGGAATGTGATGCAATTGGGTAACAACTTGGGGATCGTATCAGCGACTAATGCAGATAGAGCCAACATAACCTTGCGAAATTGAGTCCCGATGTATAAACAATCAGTAATACATGGCTTAAAAGTGCCCTACACTGGTCCCATAGTGAGGGTTCTGGTACATTGGAACATATTCTCTACTTTGTTGATCCCCAGTGCTTGACGTTTGATAGTAATGCTAATTTCTCTAATAAGCTTTTGTAGACTATGCTCTGATTTCAAAATCTTGGCCTATATGTTCACCTTGAAGAACTGTGGGAAGAAGGACTCTTCAAGAGGTTGGTTTTACTTGCAGACTAGGCTAGAGTCAAATTGGAAATTTGTCTTTAGCAAGGTTATCGATAAAAGTTGGATGTACAAGCATTTTTTTTCATGGAATTCTTGGAGGGGGTTTCCATGCCGAGACTTCCCCCGCCTAATGCGGACCCATTCACTGGGTTAAGACCTTGCAAACATTTTTGTAACTCAGGCTTTGTCTAGTCTATAGGAGAGTACTGTGAGACTTCACGGAAGAGCATTTGGATTGATCATCTTCTAGACGATGAGATGTTGTTGCTAGCCAGTCTCTTGCTTAATGAGAAGAGGAGGATTGAGAGGCCCCTGTTAAAAAGCTTGTCAATAGCATGCATTTTCCTATAGAGGAGGACTTGAAAGAAATCACTATCGATCGACGAATGAGGAAAAGATTGACGGAGGCCCCAAAGGAGACTATAAGTACATTGAGGGACCGTTCTCTTGATTCAGTCCCATTAGTCTCGTTCTGAACCAAGAGAGGGCGAGTACAGTTGCGAGAGCTCCCTAAAGAAGAATCAGGCGAGTGGCACGAATCGGCTCGATCGGTTACTGATAAGCCAAAGGAGGTCAGTGGGAGTGAGCGTCCTGGTGATGGTGCTAGTGAGAATGCCCGACAAGAGAAGATTACATTCCCGACAGACGCAGGGGTTCCAGTGGGATGGTGATGATTAGTGTAGAAAATCATTGGTACTGTTATGTGGACATCATTGAGGGGAAGTGGCTGATTGACCAGTTAGATATCTATCATTCTAACCTGGGGTTAAATAAGCTTTCCTTTGAACAAAGCAATGAGCCCTTATTTTCAGGAGTTATGATGGTACTTCTCTGTTTCTTGTATTCTTTAGTTTTTCCTTCATCAGTCTATTGACTTGCATTTATTTATCCAGACCTTGGTTTTGATAGAGTTTCGGAAGCGTTGTAGGGATCAAGTGTTGAATCACATGAGACATTGATCTGATCAGACGATGGATGACACTTTTCGATCGGAGAAAACTCTCTTAGAGAAGGAGAAGGAACTCGAGAAAGCAAGGTCCTCGGTAGTTGCTACGAGCACCCAGGTTGAGGAGATAGGACGGTTGTAGGCCAAACAAGACGTAACCCTTCATCGTTGTGAGAAACTGGAGGCGAACGCTAGGGTGTATGAGATAGCCTTTCAGGTCGCGAGGAAATTGGCTAACATGCGGGGTCAATCTCTCCAGTCTGCCAAGCAGAGCAAGCCGAGTTGAAGATTGTTATGGTGAGGACCCGATGTGGGTTGTCTAAAAGACTTTAATATGCCATGGAGATCATCCAACAAGCGGGGCTAGCAGATGCTATGCCCCCGAGTGCTGAGGGCCTTGCTAATGAGCTTGGGCCTGTTGTGGCTCCCACGAAACCTGGTGGCCCCTCGGTCCCTTGATCTGGATTTATGCCTTTCTCCTTGTAATTTTCCCTTATGTTTCCTTTTTAAGCGTATGAATGAAATATTCCTTTATTTCCATTTTGCCTTGGGCGCCCATGCCACTTTTGGTTTGGGAATCATACTTCTTCGGCCAATTTTGTTTAAAAAATTTTGAGTATGAAGTAGATTAGGTGTTGTTTGCCCATCCAAGGAGGTGCGTCCTCATAAACCTTGTTTGGTATAAATAAATTGAAATGCTTTGTTTGAGTGGAATGATCTCCAACAATAGGTCAGGACGATGCTAACCAGCTCAGAGGGATTAATCCCAACGATAGATCAGGACGACGTTGGACCGTTTAACGAAATTGATCCCAATGATAAGTCAGAGCAATGTTATCCCCTTTGGAGAGATTGATCCCAATAATAGGTCAGAGCGACATTGGTCCGTTCGGAAAGATTGATCCTTAAGATAGGTTAGAATGGCATTGGCCCATTTAGGGAGATTGATCCCAACAATAGGTTCCGCTCAGCAATTCATTTTAACCTAATTAGCTCACAAAGAATAAAATGCACTGCTATGAAAGAAAATTGATAACGAGCAAATCAGATGCTAAGATTAGATGCCAAGGGCTCCCCGTCAAGCGGTATTACAGAAACGACTATAAAAGGAGAGGAATTTAATTTTTACTTGGGAGGAGATGCCTAGAGTTTCGTATCACAAGATAATGTTCTGATACCGCTGGGAGTCCGAACCGTAGGTTGGGAAGACACTAATTGGGTCGTAAAGCTCATGAAGGGATTGTTCATTATGGACCTGAAATATCATTCCGTTTGGTTGGTCACACACCAGTTTGGTGATCGGTTGCTCATTTGATTCATTTCTCTGCAGTGGGGTATACCAGTTAGGAGAGGGAATGTTCCTCCCTTCCACACTGATAAACCTTTATAATCTTCCACTTCAAATCAGGAATTCCAATTCGTCCTTAAGTTTCTGCATCCATTTGTCATGTGGCCATAGTCTTGATGGAATTGACTATACTTAGTTTTATCTTTCTTAGCGTCATCCTCCGCAGAGGGGGGAGACCACCTGATATATGGTTTATTTCTAATCTAGAGTAAGATTTGACTTGGGGTTTCATTCAGGGGTGTGTAGATATTGAACCTTCATTGAGGCTGAGGTCCTTGTCTGTTCCTCTTTAATGAGCGCTGCTAGGGTGATCAGTTGTGCTATCTTTGGGACGGTTAGTTTCAACGTCCATTGAATGTTTCAGCATTTTCAGCTGCTATGTACTTCTCAATTCGAGTGTAGGATTCTTGAATGGTAGAAGGAGAATTCTTCATGATAGATATTTTCATTCCCGAGGGGCATAGCCCTGTAAGCAAAGTGACTAACTTTATAGAATAGTGCAAGGTTGGAACTTTCATCTTTCAACTTTGAACTTATCCAAGAAGTCCCTTAAAGACTCGTCATTTTTCTATCACAGTGATAATAGAGAAGTAAATTTTCTCTTGGCTCCCTGACTGATGTTGAAATAGGCTTCAAATTATTATTGAAGCTGAGAAAAACTTTTGATACTGAATGGTGGGAGCGAGTTGAACCATGTCAATGTGTTACCTTTGAGAGTAGTAGGGAAGTGCTTGCATATAATTGAATCTATCATGTCTCTTGAAACCATCACCATTACGAAGTGAGCTGTTTAGTCATGAAGGTCGGTTATACCATCGTATCTCTCCATGCGAAATAGAAGTATATCCCAAAGCATCGGTTCTGAGGAAAACTTTGCATCGAAAGGTGATAAACTGGAGGAATAAAAGGGAGTATCGTTCCCCTTTGCATTGGCTCGTTTAAGTTCATCTGTGATGAGTTGCTCAACCTGTTTCCTTAGGTCATCAGGATCATGACGAGAGGTTATTGATGGTTCATAGTTCAAGCAAGGTGCAAATCGTCGAGAGGGAGCATGCCCCGATCCTCCTGAAGAAGATTGTCCTTCTGGTCTAATAGCACGGCTGAATCCTTCAGCTGTTTACTCATATTCTGAATTCTTGACTCTAATCTTTCTAGTTGGGGATGATTGGCTATTTCCGGGGACATTGGCGCAGGAGGTGCGACCGAGCGCTCGTGGGGTGTAGGTTGTGAGGCCTGTTCTAGGTGAGGGAGTTGAGAATGAGTGACAAGGTTGTCAACAGGGTAAGTGGGTGCTGCTGGCAGTGCAGAATCGGTGGGGTGGCGGTATGTCCATCTATAGAAGACGTAGCCTTTGAGGTGGTTCTGGTCCTTCTTTTTGAAGGCATAATGGTTTGACAATTCGGGGTGTCTGCTGAGATTGCTCTAGTCTGTTTCCCATGAACGGTACCAATCTGTTAGATGTGAGTTTTGATTTCACAAATTCTGACTCCTTTAACTCGAACAATTGCTCCGAAAGATGAATGGAGACTTGCAAAAGACATCTAGAGGGTATTTCGATAGGAAGATTCTAACATTCAAATAAGAAAAAACGGTTTTCAATATGAAGAAATAAACTGAGCGAGAGAAGAAGGGCTAAGAATGAGAGCTCTGTGATTTGTGTGTTAGGTGTATTGTATCCGGATAGTATACCTAGAACTTGGCATACAAGATGCTTTTATAGGTTGATCGTCTGTGAGTCGTGTATACTTGGGATATCGTAACCCTAGTTTTCTTATGAGAATACCTGAAAATCTCGAGATTCTATAGTCAAATATTTTTAAGAAGTTTACGATCTTTATCATATAGGAAATTAATTAAAACAGAGAGATTTCTTTTTTTATCGATTAGTTTTCAAAAGATTCCTGCCTTATCAGGAGAGTGTATTATCTCAGGTTGATGGGAGTAAATGATTACTTCTTATTGATTACGAAAAGTCTCTTATCGTCTAAAGCATAACGAATGCCTTTGGGAGTTACAAACCGATGATTTTGCAACCGATAGAGGTCACTCGATATGTTGGGCCGTGTCCACCCTACGAGAAGATAGATCCCTCATCGTTGACACATTTAAGTGTGAAATACTCATTAGATCATGGGCTTGCAAAGTTTCAGACGTAAGCCTAATAGGTCCTTGGGATTATGTCCCATCAATTACTAATGTAAATTTTTATTAATCCAATGAGTAAATTGTACAATCTAAACACAAATCATTAAATAATAAAAATGGATACATTATGTTCTTGTATGTATAGCCGTGGTAATTATCATATGATAATAATAAAAATTATCACTAGCTGGAAAACAAAAATTATTTTAATTGATGCAAAATTGCACAAATCTAAATTATATTAGTCAAGCACATAAAATAAATTAACTTGTAATCGTGAACAATGAACCTTTCCTTATTGTTCAGGAAAATTTACTTTTCAATCAATTTATTACTAATTTGTTAAGATTTTATTATGATAGGTTTAATTTTATTTATTTCCTATTAAATTTAAGTTCATTTTTTCATTAAAAGAAATTAAGGTAAAATTTTAAGTTAATAAATATGACACAAACATTGCGGTATAATGTAAAAAAAATGGCAAAAAAAAAAAAAAAAAAGATTTGAACCCACTCTTCTCCGGAGAGAGGAATCTTACGATGAAGCATAAGATTCCTCTCGTCGGTCTTTATCAATATTTTTTAAATAAAATTTTAGATTCGATTTTTGTATATAAAGAAAATAGATATCGGGAGAGTTTTATTTTTTAAGAATACAATTTGACTCAAATCAAACTCAAAATGGTTATACTACCAGTGATTTATCCCAAAAAAATATAGAAAAAAATAAATTAATAAGTTACAAAACTCAAATCCAAATAGGGTATACACCAAACACAGGGTAGAAACCAAGCCGACAAACCAGTACCAGTGAACCGGCTGGGAGAGGGTTAAAATATCCGAGCAACCATAGATGACCTTAGCTGCCTGGACCGGACCAAGACGAAAATCCACAGGGAGGGATCACCGGAAACACCCACGCGAAATCTAAAAATCTATGCTATAAAGCACAAATTGGCTATCATCTTGATCCTTGGCACAAGCAATGTTGGCACCACACGCAGCAGCCGTGTGATCGCAAACTACTCTTTGGCCTTTTACTAAAGCAATGTTGGCACCACGACAATGAAGGCCCGATCTTTATATCCGAACGCTACTCCAAATTCACAACTTACCTACCACCATCCTGTAATCGCTTCAAACACCAAGATGCTAAATATGCTCATGGCACCCAGAACCTCATTGCCTACCCACTCAGAGTTAACTCATTTTTTCCTAAGTTCTTTGGCTTGGAATAGGGGATATTGCGATCAAAGATGCGCTTTGCAAGGAATCTTCGTTTTTGCCGATAGAGTGCATGACAAATTTAATGTATGTTTCAATTCATAAATTAGAGTCAAAATAAATGAAAGTGAAAATTAGAGATTTAGGATTACCTCCGGCCATACTCTTGTTCTTCATTTTCGACGAATCTAAAATTACCAAATTGATTCTTGAACGTGTATAAGTTTTTTAAGCCTTGAATTTCTCTCATGTGGAGAATTAAAATTTAGACTTAGGGACCCAATGCATTAGGAAGAGTTTATATAGCTCTCAACCATTAAAGAGCCATTAAAACTATACAATTATCATCCTAAATAATTGTTTGAGGTTATGAGAATCCAATTAAAAATTCAAAACGGAAAAACAAGATTAATTGTGTAGAGGTTTGAATTAGACACCAAAATCCGGCCAAATATATCTCCAATTCAAATTCTTTCCATTCTTATGATATTTAATCTTTACGCTTATATATTTTTCGAATTAATTTGATATTGAATTCATTTCAATTGAATTTGAATTCAAAAGTCTAACATTTGCGACCACAAAAAGCTATCATATCACTAGAAGTTTAAAAAAAAATCAGTCTTTGCTAGCTGAATCCAAAAATCTCAAAATTTTTGCTAAAAAATTGATAACATTAATAATTTTATGTCAAAATCTCAAAAATTATGTATAAAACTTTAAGTATAATTTAAAAATTATAGTATTAAATATTTTTCAGATTTTAACAAAATCACCTAGGATAGCCACGTGGGCTAGCAAGTCAAGTGCCGACTCAACCCTAATTGAGAGAACAGTTGGGGCCTTAAGCCCCAACTTTGCCTTCCCACCGCTTGTTTTTGTAACTTTATTTAGATGGAATTTGCTCTCTATTTCTATATTAGACAAACCTGGTTACTCTTATTCTTTTGGAAATAGTCAATTTAGTCTTTTTCGTGATTCAAAATTTGTTGATTTCGGTTCTTTGTCTGGACATAATAACCTTTACATACTGGATATGGTTGTCTCAATTAATCACACCTTGCATGTTGATTCGCTTGGTACTAAAATGAAATTAAGCAATGAAAATTTTGTACACAAGAGTTTAGGGCATACCCTCTAAACAAAGAATTGAAAGATTTGTATCAGATGAAATTCTTAATCTCCTTGATTTGTTAGATTTTGTAGTCTGGTATTGAGAAGAAAAACTAACAAATATAAGGAGATTAGGTTTTGAAAGATTTTCAAATGTCTAAGAATTAATATAAATAGATATTTGTGTATCATTTTCTATGTTTTTTTTTGAAATGATTAATAATATTTTATTATGTTTATAGACAATTATTCATGTAACGGGTAGTTTTATCTCATTCGTGAGAAGTCTCAAGCACCGGACATATTCAAAACTTTGAAAACTAAAGTTGAGAATCAACTCAACAAAAGAATTAAAAGTATCAGGTCTAATCATGTTAGTGAATATTACAGTTGACATGATAGAGCAGGTAAACAACACTCAGACATATTTACCAAATTCATCGATAAATGTGGTATTGTCTCATCATACATGATTCGAGGGAGTCCAAACATGAATGATGTTATTGAGTGAAACCGAATATTAAAAGATATGGTAAAGAGTATGATTAGTCATACTACATACTACATTGTCGGATTCACTTTGGGCAGAGTCATTAAAGACCGCCACTTACATCCTCTAGAGAATTTCAACTAGAATAACGATCAAAACCCTTTATGAATTATGGACTAATAGGAAGTCTAATATAAAGCATGTACATATATTTGGAGTTGTCTAACTGAGGTGAAACCTTATAGGCCTAATGAAAGGAAATCAAACTCAAGAATGGTTAGCAACCATTTTGTTGCTAATTTGTTAGGTTCTCTAAATGGTATTAGAGGTACAAGTTTTATAATCACATAATTAGGTCTTTCTTTGAGATGGAAAATAGGATATTGAGTTTGGGGAAAGAGATAGATTAGAAACTTTTGTCTTTGAAGAAAAATTTGTTTATCTTACTATGGTTGTTATTGACGTTATTGACCATAATCAGGCTTTTATTTTTGACATTGTTCGGAGTTATGGGCCAAGGCATGCAGTGTAGTCAGGTAGGAAAAAACTGGCGAAGAAAAGTTGAAGCCCAGGAATTTTGAGTGGGAGAGTGTCCACTCAGGACAACATATACAGAATAAGAAAAGGTCGGTCTTTGCTGTTGTAGGCCCCTCCCAATGGTCTGCACAGCCGCCCTAGGAGCACCGTGAAGCACTCTCATGGTAAAAATGTTCTACTGAAATGTCAAGTTTGAGAGTTCTCACGAGCTTCGTTATCTGTTCAACCATATGGGTGTGCTCCAACCTCAGCCCTTGCCCGAAGCCCATACCCATGTCTAGCCTTATGTTATGGATCCACTTATGAAGTCAAATCCAATAGAGAATTCAATCAAAAAGATCAATTTATTATACGATATAGTCTATTTGATTTAAGTAACATTTTATGATTTTATTGAGAACCAATATAAGATTTATAACATTATTCACCTCTTGAAAAGTTGAACGTTTATAGACGTCTCTCACTGTCTCTGAACTCTTCATGACACCAGATAGTTCTTCTCCTTTTTTTGGATGGCTCTCACTCTGACACCAAATATCTCTTTTCCTTTTTGAACGGCTCTCACTCTGACACCAGGTAATTCTTTTCCTTTAGACGACTCTCACGCTGAGACCAGGTAACCCTTTTCCTCTTTGAACGACTCTCACTATGATATTAGATAACTCTATTTTTTTTACGGCTCTCACTCAGCACCAAGTAACCCTTTTCTCATTTGGACGGTTCGTACTCTGACAACAGGTAACCCTTTTTTCTTTAGATGACTTCGCTCTAAGCCTTATTAAGTATCAGGTAACTCTCTTTCAAGTAATCATTTTTTTATTTTAGTCTGATTTTGATATTAATTTGTCATGGATCCATTTAATAAATTCAAATTCAATAAAAAATTTAATCTAAAATATAGATAAAGAATTTATTAGATTTAAATTCTATTTTATGATTTTATTGAAACTGATATAAGATTCGTGACACCTTAGTACATACCCGTCATTCTCCTGCGTACACTAATTATCCTCTCCCAACAACCCTGATTTAGTCTGTTTTATGTTGGCCGTGATGGGGCCTTTTAAACATTGTACTAACTTTGGTACATTTCTTTTCTTTCTATGTATATTTTTAATTTTATCATTTTTTTTTGTATTTATTTGATATATTTCTATAAATTGAAATTTATTTTCATATTTAGATATGTTTTTCAGCAGGAATTTAATTTGTTAAAAATTTATTAAAAATCTCGTGATTAATTAAGAAAAATTATTATTTTTGATAAATCAATGTTTTTGAAAAATTAATATAATTATAAATATTTTTTTTGCAGCGACTATTGTAACGATAGGGAATAAATAAATTTTAAAAATAAATATTTATAATGCAATTTTTGAGGCAAGATGCATCGCTCAAGAAAAGGACTGCAACACACTTGCGATACATATCTGCATCACAAGTGATGCTGTAGATTATATCACAAACTCTTGTTCAAAATTTCAACATCCCATGCTACTTGCGACGAAAATTATCGTCACAAAATTAGTGATAACACTTTGGTATTGCTATTTTTGCACCAGATTTGTTGTTGCAAAGGCTTCTGATGCAGTTCATGGTAAAACAATAGCGACGGGTGTGCCATTGACTTCTATTTCAAATTGCATCGCAAAAACCTGGTGTTCTATATTGCAAAAAGTTTATTTTTTATGGTGAAATACAAGTGATTAAAAACAATATCATCTGATTTTAGTAGGATGTCTGAAAGAAAAGCAAAAAAAAAAAAAAAAGGATGAATAGACATCAAAACTTTACTAAAATAAGAATCAATGTTTTACTAAAATGATTACAACAATTATAAATGATTTCCTAAGTTCTCTCCTCTGATTCAATGTAATTCTTGAGTCCTCAAGCCTTCCACAAGTCACTTGTCTCCTTTTGCTTCGCTTCTCCATCTTGTTCAGCTCTCAGAATAGTGTGTAAGGTAACCAAAGGATTGGACTTGAAGAGAGCTGTAGGTTGGTGTCCAAACTAAACCCTTTTGCCAAGGGATGGGATTATTCAACTGAATATACAAAAAAGGTTGATCAAAGAACTTTGTTCTTCACCTTTGCGTAGTTACCTCCACTTCTCGAGCATCCCATTTGTCTGGTAAATTACTTATCTGATCATTATATGAAATAAGCCTGGAGAATAGAAAGTTCAAGATCAAAAGCCAAACTATGATAGAAAGAGAGAAAAAAAAAATGACAACCATTTGCTGGTAGGAAGACTTTACCTTATTTCTATGCAACAAACTACCATTAATTGTTTGCTAAATGGGTAAATCCAACCATCAAAATGTACAAGAAGCCATTTGTTGCCTAATCTTTTCTCCATCTTCAACAACTCAACATCCATTTATGGTATCATTGAGGTAGAGATGCCCTCATCTGGCAAAGGCCAAAAACTTAAGTTAGAATTTAATTTAATCACTTTCTTGATTTTAGGGGAAATTTTTTCCCAAATTCTATAAGGATATTGCAAATTAATTAAATAATGCAAAAAGAAGAAAATAATTTATAGAGCTGATTTTTTTTTTTTTCATTTGCTACAAAACACTACTGAAACATCCACATTACAAGTGTTTTTGATAAAAGAACTTATAATGACTTAAATAGAGACCTTAACATGAGGATTGAGTAAAAAAATTAAAAGAAGAAGAAGAAGAAGAAAAACGAAAAAGAAGTAATCTACACAATGTTGAGGAGCCTAACAAAACCTTAGGATATTCAATTGACAAGATTTGAACAATTCAAAGATAGTATTCCATTATTTATGTCATTCAATAGATATACTATTTATCTGGCTTGCACAAAAACGAAAATAGATATGAAACGATACGAGAAAATAGTATTTTGCAAGAATAAAGGAAATGGAAATATAGGAAAATGTGTAAATATAGAAAATATAAATATTTTTATGTAAATATTAATTATTTTATGAAAATAATAGAATAATCATATTTTATAATAAAAATATAAAATGATCAAATATGTTATTATTAATAATAAGAAAAATAATATAAAAAATTATAATTATAATTAAATAAGTAAATAATTCATTAAATATGAAAAAAGTATAAATATAAAAAATATAAGAATTTTTAAATAAATATTAATTAATTTAGAGAAAATGTTTTAGAAATATTTCAGAAACAGACAAACGTTAGAGTTGATAAGTTTCCATGTATCAAAATTATTCATCTCGGCCAAAGTGTTTGTGGAATTTTTTTTACTAGTTGCACAAACAAAAATTTGGGTGATTTTGTAGAAAAGTATATTACAACTTATTGAAAATGAATACATCAAGTGGGAAGAAAATCAAAACCTGTTCTGATAATGAAAAATTACTTTTTTTAATTGTACTAAAATATTTATTCCTAATTTATGGAGGAAAAGCACAAGAAAAAAAAAAACATATAGAGGACTATAAAAACAAGAATTTTTAGTATAGAATAGCAAAGATGATATTAACAATAATTGCAGTATCAAAGACCAAAGAACACTCACATGATTATTCTATAAAGCCCTTGGAGAGGGGAGGGGGGAATGGATGGATGGAGGCATACCTTTGGTTGTAGTTATCAAAAATCTTTGAACATGTTGATGAATCTACACTTGAGATGGGATCATGGAAGCCATGGTTAGGAATTGAAGAGTTGGGTATCCATGAATTCCTCGCAGTTAGACCTACTTTAGATACATACACAAAACGGGTTAGGTATTGATATAGAAACTAAAATGGAAAATATATCATCAAATAAACAGGCATATATCTTATTGGTTCTTATTTCATGTCTATCTATATTCCCTTTTTTTCAATCAATTCAAACTATATGACTTCAATTTTATAATCTGATATAAATTTCAATATTGAATGTACTATTACGTTATCAGAAATATTTGATACATTCAAATCCCCGATATTTTGTGGATTTACTTATGAATTTAAGCCATTTGGCTTTATAATTATGATAAGTTGTAACATTTTTTTAAATGAGACGTTGCATATTCTTTATAACAGATTTATTCTCTCTATTATAATAATTTCTTATTTAATTATATTTAGGAGGCATATGATATAGATATTAGGGGGTGTGTTTTGCCTTTTCTAAAGATGTTTGGTGAGTCAGCTGACAGCTGATAAAAGACCAACTAATAATTTTAAAATTATAAAAAAGTTTGTTCAAGATAATTTTGACTCTTCAAAAACTGATTTTGGACTTTTTTTTAATTATTTTATCATTTTTACATTAATAATAACAATAGATTTAAGTAGTTAAAATTTATTTTACTCAGTTTACCTTTTTTTATTGCTTTTTTACTATTTTTGCTCTATATTTTTTTTTATAAATTATGATATATCTAAATTATTATTTTGGTATGTATTTAACTAATTGATTGTCTTTTTTAAGTATTTGAAAAAAAAAATTATCTTTTTTTTTTTTATAAATTCATAAAATTTATAAGATTTACATCATTTTTTATAATATGTATATGAGTTAATTATATTTAAAAAATTATACATATCATATTTATAAATTTTATATTTCAATATATAGAAATAATATAAAAAGAAATATTATAAATAATAAAATAAAATTATTAATATAAATTTTTCATTTTTTATCATTTTATATATGAATGTATACCAATTACAGAATCAAATACTAATATCAATTAATAATAGTTATCGATCATCTATTCACTATCAACCATCAGTTCTGTTATTGACTATTAGGAATCTAATGAATTTCAAGAATTAAACTAAACAGACCATGGACCCTTTCCATTAAATGTTGACCACCATGAGAAAGGTTAATAGAGTTGATCTTATCATGGAGCATTCTTTTTTTTCTTTTTTTCTTTTTTTTTTGGGTGAAGATCATGGAGCATTCATTTTTTTTTTTTTTGTATCTTGTCTTAAATATCACCCGGTATTTAAGATTTTGTCACGATTAATCTGAACCGACCGTTGCAGTGGCTCCTTTCAGAGGACGGGTCTCCCAACGAGGAACGCTCTATACACATGAGGGTCCGATGCTCCCAACGGAAGTCGAATCTCGATCATGCTTAAGAGTATAAGTCGAATCTCGATCATGCTTAAGAGTATCCAACTCCACATCTAGTTAAACCAACCTATATTTATTAGATCATGGAGCATTCATGGTAGTTAATACTAGCAACCTCGTATTAGCAGGTTCATTTGGGGTTCATCACAAAATAAAGGCAAGCCATATTTTAGAAAAATTTTAATTTGGGGATTAAAATAAAATTAATTCCCATTTTGGGTTTAAATATCAAATTACTTTTAGTTAAAGGGACTTGATCGGATATATTAAAGTCAAACTAGGATATTATTAATTTTGACATTTGTTATTTAAGTCATTTATTTAAAGCTGTCATCAAGGAGAACGATTCCAAAATAATTGTTTTGTGGGTGTTAGATATATATATATTTTTTTAATTTTTTAAAGTGGACTGTTATGCAAACCGAGCAACTCGCAAACCGTTCGATCAACGGCTCAACTCGACTCAGTTTTAACCGAAAATGAGTCGAATTCGAGTCGAGTTCATTATACAATCGAGTCGAATTTGAATAATAGAATTTTAAATTCAAAATCTCGTCGAATAATTCGATAACGTATATTAATATATATTATATATATATAATTATAATATAAAAAATAAAATAAAATAAAATATATTAATATATTATATAATAATCAAATTTTCGAGTCAAGTTTAAAGAATTTTATTATATAATTAAATTGAGTTCAAGTCCTATTATTTATTACTTATTAAATTCGAAAATAGAGATATTTAAAATCGATTCAACTCGAATACACTCCTATTTTAAACACGTGAATGCCTTAGTAAGACAGCAATAAACTAAACCTAAAATTAAAATTTTACTGCATAATATTTTTTTCATGCCATGCCAAATAAAATATATTATTTTATTTTACAAAAAATATAGTAATTGAAAATTTTGAGAAAACTCAATCAAATAAATTGTTATATTTGATCTTTTTTTTCCTTTTTTTTCTTGCACAATTTTTTTAACTCATTATTATTTTTTTCTCCAATTTACTAATTCGTCTTTAATTTATGTTTGTGGTTTTTACTTTTGGACCGTTTTGTTTTTTTTTTTTTTTTTCCAGATATTTTAATTTCAATAATACTTTTTAAAATTTTAAATAATTTATATATAAAAAGGGTGTGGCATCTTAATTCTTAAACCCATCCGACCAGCCAAGCCTTATCCCTCCGCCCGAGCAACTCTCTCTCTCTCTCTCTCTCTCCCCCTCCCCCCCCCCCCCCCTTCAGATATCGAGTATTGCGCCTTCAAGATACGATCCTGCTCAGGTAAACCCTCTCTCTCTCTCGATCGATCTAAATCATTAGGGTTTAACTTCTCTTTTCTCTTCAAGTGTCTAATTTTTGCTGTCTTTATTGATTATCTCGGATTATTTTTTTCTAGGTTTTCGTTAAATTAGGGTTTGGGGTCTTTTAAAAAACCAAATTAGGATTGGGGTTTTTTTTTGGCCGCCCCCATGGCACAGCTAAAGGAAATCCTACCTACACCAAAATCAACAATAACTTCTTACTACGACCACTCCAATGATCCGTGGTTTAAACAGCGATTCAGCTCATCTGAATCCGAAAAATCTTCGGAATTCAAACCGAATCCCGTCCCTCAGTATCTGAAACGTGCTGGTTTCGTTCCTCGAAAGATCGAGGATTTCGGAGATGGAGGTGCTTTCCCTGAAATTCACGTTGCACAGTACCCACTTGACATGGGTCGAAAAGACTCAAAACCAGGGACGAAAATATTGCCGGTTACCGTGAATGCGAATGGGGAAGTTGCTTTTGATGCTATAGTTAAGCAGAGTGAGAATAAGAACAAGATTGTGTATTCCCAACATAAGGATTTGGTTCCCAAGATTTTGAGGGAGGCACAGGAGGAGATGGAGGAGGAGAATGATGAGGAATTGCAGAGGGAGATTGAGGAGACAACTTCGGAAACAAAGGCTGCTCTTGAGAAGATTGTGAATGTTAGGTTAAGTGCAGCACAGCCAAAGAATGTGCCGTCTAGGTCGGATGATTCCAAGTTTATTAAATATAAGCCTTCCCAGCAGTCTCCAGCCTTTAATTCTGGTGCTAAGGAGAGGATTATTAGGATGGTGGAGATGCCGGTGGATCCACTTGAGCCACCAAAGTTTAAGCATAAGAGGGTCCCTAAAGCTTCTGGATCTCCACCCGTACCCGTTATGCATTCACCACCTAGACCTGTGACGGTGAAAGATCAGCAGGATTGGAAGATTCCGCCTTGCATTTCAAACTGGAAGAATCCAAAGGGGTATACAATTCCGTTGGATAAACGTTTGGCGGCTGACGGGAGAGGGCTGCAGGAGGTTCAGATTAATGATAATTTTGCTAAGTTGTCGGAGGCACTTTATGTGGCTGAGCAGAAGGCTAGAGAGGCTGTGGCGATGAGATCTAAGGTTCAGAAAGAGATGCTTATGAAGGAGAAGGAAAGGAAAGAGCAGGAGTTGAGGGCTTTGGCTCAGAAAGCACGGTCTGAAAGAACAGGTGCGGCGCCTCCTCCTGCAGCTGTTCCAATGCCCTCAGACAAGCAGATGATTGATGCCGATGCTGCGGATGCGAGGGGAGATTATGAGCATGTGAGAGAAAAGGAGACGAGGGAGGAAAGAGAGGAGCGATTGCGACGTGAGAAGATTCGTGAAGAGCGACGGAGAGAGAGGGAGAGAGAGAGAAGGTTGGAGGCGAAAGATGCTGCAATGGGGAAGAAGAGTAAGATCACAAGGGATAGAGATCGTGATGTTAGTGAAAAGATTGCTCTTGGTATGGCTTCTGCTGGAGCAAATAGAGGAGAGGTTATGTATGACCAAAGGCTATTCAACCAGGATAAAGGAATGGACTCTGGTTTTGCCACTGATGATCAATATAGTGTGTATGACAAGGGGTTGTTTACTGCTCAGAACACACTATCTACCCTTTACAGGCCCAAGAAGGATACTGATGCTGATGTGTATGGAGGTGCAGACGAGCAGCTAGAGAAGATCATGAAGACTGATAGGTTCAAACCCGACAAGGCTTTTGCGGGTACATCTGAGAAGACAGGTCCTAGAGACAGACCGGTTGAATTTGACAAGGAGGCTGAAGAGGCTGATCCATTTGGCTTGGATCAGTTCTTGACTGAAGTCAAGAAGGGCAAGAAAGCAATGGACAAAGTGGGTAGTAGTGGAACCATGAGGGCAAGTGGTGGGGCATCAACCAGGGATGGCTATGATGGAGGCTCCGGTAGAACTCGCATCAATTTTGAAAGAGGAGGGCGTTAAAGAACCCTTGGTGAAATTTTGCATCGACTGTTGTAATCCATTTCCTTTCCTGCAGTTTATTTTTTACATTGCAACTGTAAGCTTGTTAAATTTTTACTTTGTATGGATGTATCACCCAAAATCTAGATTGGCATATGGAATATGGAATCTGTGGTTTGATTTTGATGAATAGCATGTTTGGGCCTCGATGAATATACCTTTATTTGGTCTTTCTTTCTATTTTCATCAAGTGTTAGCTTAATGCTTAAAACATACCTCTGGCTTAGTAACTGCAGGTTGCATTTTGCGGTTGGACATGGAGTCCCATGAATTTTTGCAACTTGACTTGTGAGTCTCAAAGCCATGATTTTGCTGTTTAGGTGGTAGTAACATAATTTATATGAATTCTAGCCTACTTGTATACTTAATATGAATCTAACATGACTAACTCACAGGTAGAGAAATGAGGATATGACAAACACAGAAAGGAACGTGATTTTGCTAAATCATAATATATGATTTTGTCATGTTTATAGTTTTCAGATTCCGATGACCTGTGAAGTCGTTTATCTCATAATGCACGGGGCGAGGAGAGGAGCCTGTTGGCACGATCCTCACCCCCTGCTTGGGGTCTTGCGTCTTTGCTTACCCTCGCCAAACAACGTGAAGACAAACAACGTACCTCAGCACGAGTTGTGCCAAGAATTAAATGCTTTCAAATATTAATTTTTTTTTCCTTCTATTTTATATTTGTTTATCAAATGGCCGATCAAAAAATTTGGGATTTGTTGTTATTGTATAGTTTTGAGATTCTAATGTATATACTAACATGATTTTGCTACAGATCACAACCTTTGCTTTTGTCAGTTGTTGGTAGAGAAGCTCTGCATGTACTTTGTATGATGGACAGCCTTTGTATCATTTACTCAAACCAGTTCCCACAAACTCATACAAGAAAGATGCTAGTGATGCAACTTTCTTCTGTCTCTGTTTCTATCTCTCCGTGACTCAATGTCTCTCTGTCTCTGTCTCTGTCTCTGTCTCTTTCTCTCACACTTGTTACACATTAGTGTTCTGTTTTTGTTGTTTTGTAAACCAGGAGAAGCCTCTTTTTGAATCTGGTATGTCTACATTTTATTTGATCATATGTTCTGACGCCTCTTCATCGTAGGAAGATTTTGGTGAATATTGATCAGAGTGCCCATGGCAAGAGGTTTTGAATTATTGGAAAGCCGACTGTGATCAGGTGATTTGAGTTTTGTGGCATGGAAATACAATCCTAGAGATTATCATCGAACTAGACATTATTCTTGCCTATCATTTATTCAGAAAGAGCTTGCACTCCATGCTTAATTTCAGTTTTCTGTTAATCAACTTCAGAAAAATGGTAGCCAAAAAATTAATTATATTGATTCATTGGCACAAGTTATAGAGCTTAAAACTGATTTGTGTTTATGATTTTTCAGGTCGATTCACCAGTACAAGTTGTGCATCTAGCAGACCAATATTGGGAAAATGTGGTGAGTATACGTCCTCAAAACCCAGTTTTCTTTTTCTTGCTTCTCCATATAGAAATTATATTTGTTGCCCTCTAGCTGCATAATTCCTGACTTGTGCTTCATTATCCTTTTATCCCTTTCAAAATCCAACGAATGATATTAAGAAAGAGAAAGGGGAAGGCTTCCCCTGCTATCAGCCTTGGACAAATTACAGCAGCAAAAGAAACTCAAATCCAAGGATCCGTCTGTTTGAAGGAAAGTTTCCATTTTTTGAAGAGTGACTTTCCATGACAGCATCTTCTGGGGAAATGGGTTCTTTTCAGTTCACTTTTGTTGTTCGGAAACTCCTAGGAAAATCATTTTCCCTTGTTCAGAATAACATAGTTAATTTGAGAAAATTCTGAAAAAGTGCAAGAATGCCAAATTTTTTCCACGCAAAGATGAACCTTGGTTCACAATGATATGATAGAAAGCTCTTTTTCCCCTTCCCAGAAAAAATAGAAAAGAAAGGAAAAAGAATCTGATTTGCATTCTCTACCTCCAGCAAGTTCGATTACACCTTTGTTGTTTATCCTTTGGCCCCTGCAACTCATTGATTGAAAACCATTACCATGGTTTTAGAAAGAAGATGATGCCCCATGAATCAAGTGTTTAGGAGCTTTCAAACTGCTTTGCCGCTTTGAGAACAACCCTTGTTGACTCTGTTTTCGATTTATTTTGGCTCTAATGTTCTCACTGATTCAAGAAACAACAAAGCCCTGGAAACCTAATTTGGCAAGGGAGAGAGCGAGCAAATTTAGATATGGAGAGCAAGAGAGGCGAGGAGAAATACGGTACTAGATTGATGTGGTAGACGTACTAGTAAAAGAGCTTGGCTCAGCCCTTGTTTCCTCAGTCCAGCCTAGCCCAACCCAGCTCCTTCGGACAACTCTTGTTATATGATAGATATAAGACATTATATATTATTGGGAAAAAAAAACAATGATTTTTTTTTTAAAAAAAAATCAACATGAAAAAAATAAGAATGTTTGATATAAAACAAATAAGAGATTTGGAATGTGATTAACCAAAATCATACATGTACCAAGAAAATGAGGAGGCTTGATATAAAACTTGCGACCATCAATGTCCATGATAACTAGGTTTGGCAATTGAGTTTTCTGAGCTGAGCTTTGCAAAGCTAGGACTCAATTCGTTTAAAATTTTATGGGCTCGAATTTAAGCTTTACTAGAGAAAACTCAAAAAATCGAGGTTCGAGTTCAGTCCAAAAAATTAAAAGGGCCACGGTCTCATTTCAGGTTAGGTCTGGCTCGTTTAAGAAGCATTCATACCTAGGACCAGCAAAGATCCACAATCTCTGGCTTCACCACAGTGAGAGACCCAACAATGGCATCTTTGGCAGTTCAATGATCTCCATTACCATCATCTTCTTCTTCCCCATTGTAGAGAGTCTCTACCTTCAAACAACAATCCCAGCCTCTCTCAGCAACTCCTCTTTCACCCACAACCTCATCCCCTCTCGATGCCTTCACTTCCGATCCCATCTTCTCCGCTTTCCTCTCCCCCGACTTTGACTCCACTCGCTTCTCCTCCCAAGCCCTCTCTTCTGGCTCCGCTACTTCCTGCGCTGAGTCTCTTTAGGATGGCATTCGTCTTCTCAAGAACCAGCTCCGATCCTAAGTTCCCTCTTGCCACAACGATCTCTCAGTTCAACTTTTCTCCATTAAAGTTGCCGATTTCGCTCTATCCTCTGTTCGCTCCTACATCTTCAATCTCCGATCTGTGGTTCACCATGTTTAATTCGAGATCTCCAAGCCTCATCCTTTTCCACAATCTATGCTCGAGTCGCTTGATTGCCCGACTCAAAGTTTGCTTATGGGCCTTAATTTTTGTAGACATTTCTGGCCTTTCTTTCCGAGAGAGAGAGAGAGAGAGATATGATGGACTTGACAAATGAATGACCTAATTAGGAAGCAATAAATGACCCATTTTAAATGAGCCGAGCCTATAACAAGTCGAGTCCATTTATATCTAAAGTAGGCTCGTAATTAAAACGAGCCTAAAAAATAAGCCCAAACTCGACCAAGCCATAAAATGAGCCAAACTCAACCCTTTAAAAATAGTCAAACTTGGGCCAGGCCAGCCCAATTGCCAGTCCTAATGATAACCTTGGCCACAATAGGCTTGTCTTCCACCTTCTTCGTCACAGAGTATATGTTGGGTTGAAGCATACCCACCCGGAATTTTTATACCTTTACCCAATCTTGTATTTCCATAGGTAGATGGTTGAGTTCAATAATGTAGGTTTTATAGGTTGGTTTCAAAAAATTTTGTACAATGTTTACTCCCATATTTATAGAAAATTCTATTAAGAATTTTCCTTATTAAATTAAAAGTAGAACTTTTTGTTAATGAACTATAACTTTATTGATACTATTTTCTTTCCCTTAAAGATCTTGAGTTTAAGTTTCTTCGATATACCAAAAAAAAAATTTGAACAAAATTTACTTCAAAAATTGGACGATCGATTTGCATTTACAAATATTAAAATTCAAATTTAGAAACAGGTAAAAGGATCATAAAGAATACTACTGGTATTTATGCAAAGTAAGAAAGTAGTCTTCAAGAAGAAGCAACTCCTACACTCAACATTTCTAATCTTCGGATCAAAATACAGGTTTGTGCACTTCTCATGCCTCTTCAATTCAAGAGGTAATGCTTTTATTACTTTCATTTTTTTTTTTTTTTTACTTTTACGGTTCATCATTAATCGAGGTGAAGGTGAAGCTTTCTTGCAATTTCAACTGCAAATTGCACTGTTTTTCGGCCTTTTTCTTTTTATTATCTTGTTGTTGTATTATTTATTATAGTATATATTATATAAAGTTGTTGAAGGATTTTCTAGGTCTGGGCAGAGTAGCCGCGGGAGGTGGCCAAGCAGAATTCTAGTCTTCCAGATCAGCCCAAGGGGTCATTCGAGCCTGGAAAGTAGCTCAGTCCAAAAGGTAAGCCGAAGTTCTTTTTTTTTTTTACATCTTATATCACTGATATTTGGATTATTCGACTAATCTGATTCAAAAATTATAAAATCAAATTTATGATAAATTTGATTTGCGGGGGGGAGGGGGGGGGGAGGGGGGGGGGGGGGGGGGGGGGGATTTAGTTCCCTAATGGAAGTAAATAGATTCCCTTTATTTTTGTTTGGAATGGATGAAAGAAAAAAAAATAGGTGATATTTTTTTTTGTTTGGTTAAAATAAAAAGTGGAAGAAACTACTATTAATTTTACTATTATACCCTTGTGAAATAATATTTTCAATATTTCTCACCATATTTTTTAATTTTTTAATTTAAAATATTTTTTTAAAAATATAATTTTTTCTAAAAATAGTTATTTAATATATTTTTTTATTTTTATAAATTATTTTATATTAAATGAAATTAGAATATTAATGTAAAAAATATAAAAAAATTAAAATTAAAAAAAAAATTCCAATAAAATTGATAAAAAAAATTAAATTTTATTAGTTTATAATAAATAAAATTGAAATAGAAAAAATAGATAATTTCATAAATGTTAAAGAAGGGTAAGAACAAATTTGTTCAAAAATCTCATTTTCTTCCATTTTAAGACTGAAATGATATCTTAAGAGGTGAAAAAATGAATTACACCCTATTTTTATTTCTCCTCCACATTTTCTTCCTTACCAAATGAGTAAAATATGTCATTTTCTTTCATTTTTATTTTTTTTCTCCTTTTTCTTTCACTTTTCATCCCAATCAAATTATCTCTTAGGAATGATCTCTTTGATATTTATTTTTTTATTTTAAAAATCAAATTTGAGATTCTAGTTAATGAAATTTAGTATTTTACCACCTTCATTGAACCAAAGTCATGTGACATGCAGACATGTAGGCAGAAGTCAAGCTAAGTAGCTAAAACCCATGAGCGAGCATAGCAAGTAGCTCACCATCCATGTTTCATCTATACTTTTTTAAAATAAATATATGTGTTTAATTTTGGGATTTTATATATTACAACTCAAAACAGTGTGAAAGAGAATTGGTTAATATCTACCCATAAGTATGGGTCAAAAATCTTACTAAATTTATTTTGACTAGGAAGTATTTTTTATATTACCAGTTATTTAGCCAAAGTTAGGCACCATAGAGATGAAATATTGATTATTAACATGTTAAAAACTATTGATAAGAAAAGTTATGATTTTTAATAAATCTCGGGGGCACCCCTAATTAGACCTTTTTCATAATTTTGATGTGACATGACATAGTAGGATGGAGTATTAAATTTTTTAATCAAATATTGGATTCAAAATTTAAGAATGAAAGAGTCCTCTAAAATAAGACCCCTACAAATACTCAAGTCGAATTAATTAAAATATCATTCTGAATACTATTGTTTATGTTAAAAAAAAAAAAGAAAACAAGTTGATGTGACTAGAACCCCATATTTGGTGTTCATGTCCTTTCTTCTTCGCCGAGCATGAGGCTAAGTAGCTTTGCGCAAGTGGTAGGAAGAGCCAAGGGTAGGTGGGTTGACCTTTTAAACCATGCATGGCAACACACTCTGGTGATCCGCTTGCCTTAACTTGGGCCAAATGACCCTTTTCTTATTTTGAATTTAGCGGCACTTTTAACCACCGCTCGATGTCACTAACGTTGTTTAGTTTCAAATTTTCGAATTTGATACCTCAAAACAAAATAAAATGTATGCGCATAAGAAAGTGGGAATCCTGATTGGACGTTAGTTGTCTGGTCTGCCTCCAACAGTAGGTCCACTATATGGTTTAAACTATGGATAAATCAGAGCAATCTTTTAGAAGAGCTCATCAACATGTGAATAATTAAAGGAAATATACTTTGAGGCATCAACTTGAAGAGTTTTAAGATTTCTTGTTTCTCCGGGTCAGCATCTGCCTGACATTATGCAAGTCGCATTGTAGAACCCACCCGATGCTTCGATTCTTCATGTTTCTATGATAAAAAGAGGCTGCAAGGAGGGAGAGAGAGAGAGAGAGAGAGTTAAATTGGGGAGATGGAGTAAAATTTAAGTGGAATCCAGGAGCAAGGGAGGCAAAATTACCATGTCGAAGCTAACTGGTTTGGCATCCTCTACAAGAATCTCAACTATGGTTCCCGATTGATCAGCCTAACCCCACAAACAAGATTACACTCTTAGATTATCAAATCAAATGAGATCAAAACAAGTATTTGTTACTAATAGAACACACACTAAATACAAATTTATATAGCTGAATTTAGAAGTTCACATTTATAGATAGACACACATACAGATTGAAGGATATGGTCTCACTATTTTAAGCAAACTACTTGTTGGGCTTTGGAGAAACCTAAAAGTTGTGGCAGTACAACCTATTTGCAAATCTCCATTTTTCTTCCAAATGGCATGGTTTTTGAGGTGCAAGTCAGACTATCAATAGCATTTTCCTTTTGCCCCAGATATCAATTATACAGGCTTTAAAGAATCCATGAGGATTTCTTTTGACAACAACTCATTTTAGCTATCACTGAGTCTCATTCAAAGTGCAACCCTATACCACACTCTTCCTTTTATCTCCCCCTCACAATGTTTAAGTTGAACAAAAACAAATTAATTGTAAATTGAACAGAACACTTACTTCAATCTCATTCATAAGCTTCATGGCCTCAATGATGCAGACCACCTGACCTTTCTGAACCTTGTCTCCTACCTGTCAATCCAAAAAGGCACAGAAGAGACTTGAAAACAAACAAATTCCAAACGAAAAATTGCTATGGCTCTCTCACAGGCACGCCTGCACACACACACAAACAGACACCACCCAATAGCTTTACCTTCACAAAGGGTGGGGCACCGGGTGCAGGGGAGCGATAAAACATTCCTGCCATAGGACACCTAAGTGGCGGGTGTGAAGATTTGGGCTTTGCAGGGGCACTTGGAGCAGATGCTGAAGCTGGAGTGGACGCTACAGGAGTAGAAGCAGCTGGAGCAGCAACAGGTGCAGGGGAAGGAGGCAACATAGCTCGAGCAGGAGGAGGCTGCATCATGACAACAGGAGATAAAATTGGCTGCAATGCTGCCTTTTTCCTTATAGTCAGCTCATAATCTGTTTGCTTTAGTTCAAGCTCCACAATGTCTCTTGAATCCACAAGCCTGCATAATTTTGAAAACAAACTATATTATTAATGTCCAATTCAAGCCAATTGTGATGAACAACATGTACATTGATAGGGCATAAATTAACATAATATTTACAATTGATTTTGTTTTATTTTTAAATAAATATTACACTAATTAGTATATTTTATTATATTTTATGTGCTAAGAATAATGAAGGAGTCATGAAAAAAAAAGGAAGGAAAAGAAGACAAATTTGGAAGCATTGAAGATTTGTAAATATTCCTAAATATTTGGGAATAAGAATTTTGGGAAATTTTAAACTCTTGTAATTTATCATTTAGTAGTTACCTAAAATTTAGGAGAGTTTTCTCTCTAAAAATTAGGTTAACTACTCCTATATATAGAGAGTTATGAAAGCTAAAGGAGAGCCCAAAGAAGGGGGCAGCCGCCCCTTCACCCTCTTTCCACCATTTTTGTCACATCTAATAGTTTCTAAAGGTCACACTCTTCATTGTCTAGCAACTTTTCAACATTAATGAAATAGTTTTGTGAGTTTTATTTTCGTCCTCTTATATTTTCTTTTTAATTTTATTTTCTAGTTGAAGGTTAGTTAAAACTTTGATTCATGATATTGTGAAATCTAAATGTGTTTATTCATTCATCAATCATAAATATTTATTTAATTTTCGTACTTTATGGATCATGATTTTCTAGGGTTTATTGAATAGATAGTCAATGTTTAATAGACCTAGATTAATCTACAACTAATTAAAATAGCAAATCCGTAATTGTTTGTTAGTTTTAATGAAGTGGTAATTGACATTCATGTCATGGGAATGACATTCGTGTCATGGGATTAAATAATCTAATTTAAATGAACTCGATGTGTGTTTGTTAATTAGAATTGGGTCTCTCTAAATTTTAATACTGTTGAGACTTTCAATCCTAAGAGTTTCTCTAGGGTTGACTCTCGATTAGGGAAATAATTAACGAGCGTCTCTTAATTATCGATGAAGTAAGGAGAGATTGGTCGTTGGGCGATTGTCGGCGACTATAACCAATTTATTTATGCATTGTTGAATTATCCTTGAATCAATGATCAATCGATTGAATCAAAGTGGAAACGAACCCTTCAACTAGGTCAATTTATCTTGATTTTTATTCATTTAAATTTTGTCCGATTTTATTTTATCGTTTTGATGTTTCGATTTTAATTTTTCGTTTATTTAGATTTAGAAGTTAATTTAGTCAATTCAAAACTCCCCAAATTTTATTTTAATTTTTATTTTCTTTAAAAGAAATAAACCCACCGTTCCCTATGGATTCGACCCTGCTTACCCTAGACTCGTCTTTCGTAAAGTAGGTAATTTATTTTTAGTTGTTTGACACACACCATACATCTATATATGTATGTACTTACTCGACAAAGCTGTGCACTTGATTCATGAAGGCTGAAAGAGATTCAACATCTGGAATGCGTGATGACTCTTTATTTACAGAATTCAAAGCCTTCTCACTTGTACCCTAAAAACAAAGAACAATGCAAATCATGAATTTCAAGGAAAACTTAGAAGTGGAATTGGGGTTCATCTTGGAAGAATTCGATGCATGTTTACCTCATTAAGCTGAGCATGAATCTTAAACTGGTTTCTGCTTGAACCCTGCAAAAATAAATAAATAAAAATCAATAACTTTGATGGCTAAGTATGGATTACAGGCTTACCATCTCCAAAATTCTTTTTTTCTTTTTTTTTTTTTTTTTTGGTTGACACAGTGACATAAATTTTTCGAATCTTGCCTGGAGAATTCGTTCAATCACATACATTGCAGATACCAGCCCAAGCATTTTTTTTTTTTCCTTCAATTTATGAGAAGTGTATATCTTAAAAAGCTGTAAAATAATAGTCTCATTCGAAGTTTTCAACACCATAATAACACCCTTCAAACCAAAATCAAATTTTATTATTTGAGTCTTATAAATAGAATTCATCATTTCTAGAATTGTTAGTACAGCTTCGCTATCATGAATCAGATAGCAAAAAATCGATCGCATTTGAATTTAATCAAGAATTAAGGTTTAAACCTAGTGATTTTCTTTCTTCGTTTCAAGATTTAAATTACAATTATATGATCAAAATTGAAAAAATGCTTGAAATTCTTATACTTCGGGGAAGTAGCATCGGAAATTCACATGCTGTGAGAAGAACACACTAGGCATCACAAAATGAACATAGGTCAAACTGAGTGAGGAAAATGAAATAACCTGAAATCTGACAAGCCTGAACTTGGACCCCAGTAGAAATGAAATCATCGCATCTGAATTCTGTTGTTGGTATTGCTTCCCATTGGATTTTGAAGCACCAAGAAGTGCAGAAGAATTTGGGGCAAAGAAAGAAGCCATGAATTCACAAATACACAACAACCCAGAATTTGAACTCCAAAAACTTTCCAAATCCCACAAAAAGATTTAGAAGGACTTGTGGTATCGAAATGGGAAATGAAATAAATGCTAGAGTGATTGCTGAAGAAGGAAATGGACGGAGAAATCAAAATGGAATTCTTGGGTTTTCACAAGGAAACACCAGCAAAAGGTTCTCTTCTTCCCCCTGGTTTTGGTTAGTCTGTGTCACTCTTTCTATGACACTATCGAAGCTTTGTTACATGTGTCAAGTACGATGAAACCAATTTCTTGATTTTTCTGAAAGATTTTTATTTATTTTTCTGGGTTTAATTTAGATTTCAGAGAACAATTTTGATTTATTTTTTGTACAATGTTTGGTGTAGCTAATGTTACACGCGCAGAAACAGAATCCAGGAGGTTGAGATTTCATTCTTGACTATGGCCTTTGCTGCGGGATTTCCCAAAATAATTTTCAACAGCCTTTTGGAATTGGTCCCACTCCTCTGCATGGTGTATGCTTCTCGGTACTGGACTAAATAATTTTTAAATCAAATAAATTAAATTTTGGTCAAAAGTTTATTCGAAATGATCAGATAAATTATTAATTGATACGTAAAATTTTATTTAGCCTATACAACATTACTCAATTTTTCAAAGTCTCACCGACGGCTAAATGGCCCAGTGGGTGAACAGTGATCAGGTTCGAATCTTATAAATCAAGAAAACAGACGTCAAGAGTTTTTAGCCTTTTAAAAATTTAATTTGACTCGAATCAAACCCAACATAGTTATTAAAAATTAATATTTTATTTCAAAAAATTTTCAAAGTCTTGAGCCAATTTTACATAAAATTGAACGTTTGAAAGGCAGTAAAAGCAAGACAACCAAAAGATGGTGATTTATTATTGTAAGAAATTTGAAGTTTATATACTATAATTTGGCCAAATTAATTTGGCTACATAACCTCGGTATCGTTTGGGAAAAATAGTAGTGTAGGAATAATATATATATATATATTTGGCCTTTGATGCTCCAAGGTATTTCCCTGGATCACAGTTGCTCGTGTGATCTATTTATATTATAGGAAAGGAAAATGTATTTGCTGATTTTCTTTGGGAAGACGGGTAGTAGCACCTATAAACTTAATTATCGATTTAGACAATACTTATTCTAATTTAGTGATATCTGATTACTCCTTTAACCAGTAGTTTAGATATTCGAATCTTTCCCTTCCATGTGTAAATACAATGAGCTGACTTAAAAGAGTTGTCTAACACCAAACTCAAGTCCCTTGGGGATAGCTTAAGAAGTTTTCATTTTCATTATTTTTTTCTCGATTCGAATTCGCTTGATTACATCTTCTTATATCAAAAAATATATATATACCCAAGCTCAAAACTAAAATTCAAACTAATCCAAAATAGTAGGCCTAGGTCGATAAGACCATTTGCACCTAACAAATAAAAAAGGGCACACCCGATTTGTTCAAAGATTGCCCAATGTTTTGAAAGTTAGAGTTTGATAATTGATCACGGGTATCTGGATCATTTAATTAATCCGATTTTATTATTATAAGGTCCAATCTAAAGGACAAGCTCTTCCCGTTTTTATTTTTTTAGTTCTGATAGATTTTAATCTAGAAAATTTAGTGTTTTTCAATTAAACCGACTTCGGTAAAGTTGGAGCTTTAACGGGGAGAGGCTAAATTAGTTTCACAAGGATTGGAAAAATTTTGCAATCTTGTACAAAAGAGCCAGAATCGGGTGGGACGATATTTGCAAAAGTGGCATAATTTGCAAGTGGGTGGATGTCCAAACTGCAAAAGGAAATGAATCTCAAATCTAGAGGGTGGGATGGAGACAATATCTTCCAAAATATTAAAATGAATTGAAAAAAAAATTTAAATAAGGGAAGGGCATGGGACAATAAATTCAATTTATGGGATGGGCCTCACTCTCTTGGGGCACATGGTTGTTCCCTTCATCTTTGCACATGTAAGAGTGAAGATCATTCTTATCAGTGAGGAACGCCTGCAACAATTTTTTTCCTTAGACTCTTATAATTTTATCCTGCTTCCATGACCTTTAGCTAAGAGACATTGCTTCCTTGTTAGGGCCATGTCAACTTCTTTTTCCTTTTCTTTTCAAAACTCTCTTTTCAGATTTTGTAAAACCTCATCTCTGCATCTTCAATTATTTTAGTGTATAAGGGTATTAGCTTTCTTAATAAAATTTCGAATTCAAAATTTGAGAATGAAAAGACTCTTAAAATGGGTTTGATAAGTACTCAAATCAAATTACTTGAAATATGATTTCAAATACCAATTAATACAGTATAAAAAAGGTCCTGATAGTGATCGAATAGAATTAATCAGAATATGACTCCGGATTCCAATTGATAAAAAAAGAAAAAAAAAAAAACCATCTCTGCTGCATATATCAAATTCGGTCCATAAAATCAAGAACTTGGCCTAGCAAATTACTTCATTAAAGACCAAAGAGAAGAAGTTTCATTGACATGGTACAACTCTTTAGTTAATCAATTATTTTTTTTTTAATTGGATTACCCACTAGAAATTATTGAGTTTTATTTTGTTATAATCTCTCGGTCGGTTTAAGTAGATTTATTTATATTTTATTTAATTAATTTATTCATAATCTTTGGATAAAATTAAACTTGAAAGGTCAAAAGTATAAACGAATTCTCCCCTTTTTTTCTCCCACCATGGCAATCCATAGCTTTGGCTTAACAATTAATTAATTGATTAATTAATGGAGGGATGACTGAGCAATATTTTAAAAATCATATCATACCATTTGATTGAATTAGTTAAACCAAAAATTAAAAAAAGTTTATGACATGTTATAGTTTGATAAAATATTAAAAAATTGGATCAAAACTTAATATTATATGATACTGGATTAAATTAAATTCGATTATTTTTCTCTCTAATTTAGTATTTAAATTCAATTTTTTAAATTTCTCTCAAATTAAGTCTTTCACACTATACTTTATATCTTTGTTATTATTTTTAATTTTTATCTTTTATTCTTATTATATTTTATGGAATAATTATGAAAAGATAAAATTTTTATTTTATAGTTTTAAATAATTCTTTATTCTTTATTATATTACTATAATTATATTGTTTAGTTGAATTAGTTAAATCAGTTAAATTGTGTGCACCGGATACACTGAACTAAAAGTAGGGATAAGATCGGATCAATTATTCAAGCTCCTCGCCCATGAATATTAAGATACACGAAAATTTCTCAGTAATATTTTTTTATTTTCAAAATATTTCTTATTTCTTAAATATTTTTAAAATATTTTAACATATTAAATTAATTAATATTTACATAAATAATCCTTATATTTTCTATATTTATATATTTTTAATATTTAATAATTTATTTATTTATAATTTTTTATATTATTTGTCTTATCATTAATAATTATATATTTGATCATTTTAAATTTTTATTATAAAATATGACTATTCTATTATTTTTATAAAATAACAAATATTTATATGAAATTCATTATATTATTTATATTTATATATTTGTTCATAATTTTATTTTTGTATTTCTATAAAACATCTATTTTTCGTAATGTTTCGTATCTATTTTCCTTTGCGTGAAATCTAGGGTATATGATATGAGATATGATATGGCTAACAATCATAAGAGTCCAGTTTCATCCCCAGATATATTCATGAGCCACCCTCTTTAATTATTCCAATTCAAATTTCTTGTATTTTTTTTTAAAATTTCTTTATCCACTTTTGTTAATTGCTTTCAATCTACTATTTATAATTATGATAATTTTCTCATATATATATATATTTCTTGTCACAGTTGAAGGAGGTAGTAATACTAATCATTCAAGAATAGGTTTTATCCCATATCATTTTAAATACAAATATCCTAAATTAACAAAAATACAATATTTTATTCAAATTACTGTGAACAATGCGCTAGAACTTGAATTTAATTTTTTTTTTATTATATAAGAATTTGAACCTGAGATCTCCAGATTGAGAGTATGGATTATGACCACTAGGAACTTGAATTTAATTGAGACATTACTATGTGGATCCTTCTCAATCTGTATTAAATTTAAAACTCTGATAAATTAAGTGAACTAAAATATGGTAGTGGGAGAAAAGTAGTTTTTTGAGAAAATCATTTAATAAATAATTTTAATTTAATTTAGGATGTTGTATTAAATAAGGTCAATTTATTATTATTGTTAGTATTATTAAAAAGAATTAATAATTAATTTATGAGATAAATGTGAGAACGAAATCTTAGTCGAGGAGAGCACCGGTGAACATTCGATTAAATGGTAATTATGTTGATTAAAATTAAAATAATCAATTTAATTTGATTATATCATTTTCATAACCATAATTTAATCTAATATATCAAAAATCAAAATTCAGTTTGACTGAATTAAATTGCTAATTCAGCTCGGTTATCTAAAATGAGCGTATTATTAAAATCCTTATAAGACTTTATGTAACGGTTTATTCTACATATCACTCACATTAACGTATGAATATAAATTATAATTTTAAAATTTAAAATTCTTTGATAATTATATTTATCAAATATCAATTTTAAAATTTTAAAATTTAAATTTCAAACATAACAACAAAATATAAAACTTTTAAACAAACTCTGCTAAAAATTCATAAGATACAAAATAATTAACATTATCTCATCATTTAGTAAAATAATGTTTAAAATAACTTTCTCTTTTAATTTTAAATTATAATATTATATAATCTCTTTTAAAATTTTTTATTATAATTTTTTTTTAACTTTTAATTATAGTATTATATTAATATTTATATAAATAAAAATTATCTAAATATATATATTTTCATTTATTTCGTTTAATTTAATTTAGTAAAAAAGCTGTTAAAATCCGTCAAATTAATCAAAATAAATTTGTGTTTTTTGGAATTTAAACGAATAGGGTTCAAAGGGAGAGCTCTAGCCCCTAACGCGTGGCAAAGTCTAGAGATTCTTCAAACTGTACAGCAAGACCTCCTGATGGTTCCGTGGGACCTACTTTAAATCAATTGCGTGGCGCCACGTGTGGTATCGGAGGACTGGATTCTTTTCCTTCTCTTCCTTCCCTCTCCTCTCTCTCTCTCTCTGTCTCCTCTCTATCTAGAATTTAAAAAAGGAAAAAATCCAGAGCCCCCGAAAGCGGAAAAGAGAGAGGAATTTGATTAATATGAAAAAAGTTCAATTTTATTCTGGAAATTTATCTGTGTTCACCACACAATCACATCAACCGCTTCACGCTTTGTTTGATTTTGGTGTTTTGATTTGGTTTCTCTCTCTGGGTTTTGTCTTTGCCTCATCGATTTGATCTCCATTGCCTCTTCTTCATCTGCGAACAGTAAGTCCTTTCCTGATATTCATCGTCCTTCTTTAAAATTAAAAAAGAAAAAATGGAACCTGATCCTATGTATTGCTATTGCCTTGTGTTGTTCCTCATTATCGGAGCAATTTGGTTGCTTTGATTCTGGTGTGTATTTATGGGGGATATGTGCGTTTGTGTGTGTGGGTGTGTTCTTCTAGGGTTTTGTGTACTATAAGAGATGTGAAATTGATTGGTAGGGAAGGATTTGAATCATTGATTTAATGGGAATTTGGAAAATTGATTCAGTAATATTTTTGTGCTAAAATTTTGGAAATTGTAGTATAATTTGAATTGTTTCCCTTTTCCTCTAACAAGTGCTTTTACAACTTGAGGGCAAATTTGGGTTCTTAGATATTATCTAGGAGTTGTTTGGGGGTGGGAGTATGCCTGAAATGTGAATTATATATCCCAATTTGGTTTGCCGGTAAGGTCCATGGTCTCTGAACCTTGAAAATTGCTTGGGGAGGTTTTGAGCTTATGCACTCTATTTGCTACCCTGTTTGCCCATATCTGCTTGCTCGGTGAGCATGTTAAGTGACCTATCTTATCATGCCTTATGAATTTATAGGTGCACACCTAAAGTTAATAGCTCAATTTTCCACCGATGCCCCAAAAATAAAAAAGGAAGGTGGGACATCCAGCATTAAGTTTTATGGTTCTTTCTCTTCGACATCAAGACATTAGATGTAATGTGAGTGGCACATTGGTCATTGTCTCTTTTTTCATTATATTCTGGTGTTGTACTTGCCAAATATCTTGGCTATGGAACTAGCATAGCTCTGTGGCATATATAAGTAGCCATGAGAGGGAAAATAAATTGGTGAAAGCAAAAGAACAGAGGAAAGGAATGTTGGATGCTTCTTGCCCCCGTTACAATCTCGCCATTTATTTCTTCCTATGGTAAAGAATCTTGAGAATGTGAAAACAAATATAAGATTTTGATATTTGAATATCCTGTCAGGAGCAGCCCAGCCCAAGTTTTGTCTCTATCTTAAAAGCATTAAAGCTACTGCATTTGTAATTGGCTTTTCGACATAAATACGCATGGTAGCTCCAAAATTTCCCCTTTTCCTCAATGAACTTGGAGAAATGCATAAGGTTCTATTTCCTTTTTTTTATTTTGTTTTATTTTACTGTAGCCATGGTAGTTGCATTTCTTTTTGAGGTCTTTTTCTTTAGTGTAGCATGCTTAGTTGACCAGTTTATGCCATCTCATATTTGATCTAGTTGAAATTTGGGGAATCTCCTACTTTGAATTGCTTATACATGATATAAATTAACATTCATCGTCACAATGCAAAATGCACTAAGCAATTAAACTAGTTAAACTATTCCACTCATTGCTAGTCTTTAGATGCAAATGCAACATGGTATCTCTTGCCTGGTAGTGCCACAACCGGTATACATGGACACTTGTAGTGCTGTGCTGCTTAATTTGTTTATTACTAATATGTTCAATAATACCATCAAATACTTGTGACACTAGTTTCTTTGTTTCCTTTTAGTTGTTCTATTCTTCCTTTTATCTTGTTTCCATTCATACCTTGCTTTTTCACACAACCATATACGCACCCTCACTCTCTCTCTCTCTCTCTCATAAGTTTTATTCATTTCTTATTTTTACTGTTATTTCTACATTGTTATATTCTTTTACCATGTGACAAAAAAGAGGGTTGAACATGTGAGCACTCTTTCTTCTTCGCCTCTCTCTCTCTCCCTCTCTCTCTTTTCTTGGCTTGATGGAGTTCATGCCTCTTTAAGAAAATGTGCAGTGACAATGACTTAAATCTGTGGATACAAAAATGAGCAGTTGGATTAGTTAATAGCTCTTTTTAGACAAGACAACGACTTTTATTGATTGTTCATCCATAAAAAATTAAATTTAGTTGTGCAGCTGGCTGCACTTGTTATCAGCATTTTGAAGAAATTGTACTTGATTCTGTATTTAACTTGCAATACTTGAAGAGGCTTCAAATTGGCATTAACTTTAGAAGTGTAAAGTTAAATACTGCATCTTGTTTTTATTTTATGATGTGTGGCTTGAGGATACCCCCATTTCTATTGGCTTTCCGCGCTTATACAATATTTACTCTATTCACACAGCACAAACCATTGACTGAATTTTTTATTTTTTATTTTTTTTGAATTGTTAATGATGGGAAACTTTTGGATCTGACCACAGAAAAGTTTGACAACTTTTCTTGTGAATATTTTGTTGATCATTTTTTGAAAGCTCAAATGCACCTTTTCTTTTGCTTAATGTTGTTTGGAAAGCTATGGTATAAGTAATGCTTTTATTTGGTCTATGGTTCTCAATTGAGTCCTTTCAAAGTTCTTTCACTTGATAATAGAGTGGTTTATAACGCAATAGGATCTCTAATGAAGCCAGTGTATTTCAGGATTATGGTTCTATAGTAACCTTGGATTTTGGAATTTATTAATGTTGCCTTTACTTGCTGATGGTAGAGAACTAACTAGATCTCTGGCCTTTCTCTATCGTCTATACATTTGTTCATTAGTTTTAAGAATGACTAAATTTTTTTTAGAGGGATAAACTCTCTATTCTTCTGATGATTAACATCAGTATCTTTACTTTATTTTGGCCCTTTATGGGCAATCTCCTGAACATAATGCTTGCTTTGCATGTGTATATTATTCAGGATTTTTCTGGTATTCTTTTCTGAGAAGAGATCCCTGACAGCAGCATCTAGTACATGATCCCTTGATGAACTTATAGACTTAGAGAAACACAATGACAGTAAGTATTGTGCTTTTGGATCTTGTATCGCTCAAGGCAAAGAAATAATTGAATCCTGCAGAAATCGAGTGATCTCCAGAAATTATGTCATTTCTTCACAATCCATGAATTGGATTCATGGTGGAGATGTAGTGTATGTTTCCTTGCCCATCTTTTTCTGAGGCTCAACAGGTATAATTGAAAGAAAATGGATGACTATAGAGAAAGTGACATGCTGTTTTCTATCTGGAACAACAAAAATCCTGAATCACTCTTCTTTATTATCTCTTGCTTAGTTGCTGCTCTAATTGGAATCATCACTATTGCTTACACTGCATTTCAATGGAGAAGAAACATTAATATGAGTTGGACAAAAGCCATTGCCAGGTCAAAGAAAAACCCAAAGGCAAAGGACAAGGTTCCAGTTGCTCCTCATGCATGGGGGTTAGAATCGGTATCTCGTGTCAAGAATTCAAATTGCTGTGTTTGTTTAAAGACATTGTCACCTTCTCAAGCTCTTGGGCCTATGGTGGCTTCAGACAGTTTCATCCACCGTTGTGGCATTTGTGGTGCAGCAGCCCACTTGAGCTGTTCTTCTAATGCACACAAGGATTGCAAATGTGTGTCTATGTTTGGGTTTGAGCATGTAATGCACCAGTGGGTTGTTCGGTGGACAGAGGTAACAGACCAACTGGATGATACTTCTTTCTGCAGCTATTGTGAGGAACCTTGTAGTGGGTCTTTTCTTGGGGGATCTCCCATATGGTGTTGCTTGTGGTGTCATCGGCTGGTACATGTTGAGTGTCATGGTAACATGTCTAATGAAAAAGCTGATGTTTGTGATTTGGGTCCCTTGAGAAGGTTGATTTTTTCTCCTTTGTTTGTTAGGGAATTGAACAGGACTTCCTCTGGAGGAATTCTCAGTTCAATCACACATGGAGCCAATGAAATTGCATCCTCTGTACGTGCCAGTATCAGGAATCAGAGTAAGAAATACAAGCTTGGCAGTGAACCCTCAGGTGACTCTGAGAACGGCTCTATAGCTGGTGACGGGTCAACAGAGAGCACGGCCAGATTTTATGAAACAACAAATGGTTCACATGTAACGGAGGAAAAATGCAATGGTAACGGGAGTGTGGGGACTTCCCCACAGCACGGTGATGTAAATAACAAAATGGGGAAAAGTCCAAGCTTTAGAAGAAGTGCATCAATCAATCAGAGGGATGAGTCTCAAATGTTAGGATTGAAACAGAGATATGAGCTAATTGATCTGCCAGCGGATGCAAGGCCGCTGCTTGTTTTCATCAACAAGAAGAGTGGGGCTCAACGTGGGGACTCACTCAGGCAACGACTGAATTTTCTCTTGAATCCTGTTCAGGTTAGAACAATATTGCAAATATTGTCTATGTCCTATCACCTCTTAATTAGTGCTGGTTATGTTAACTTGTCAGAACTTTTCTACTTTTCCACTTTTCCCTCCTCCTTTAAAGTCTTTTCTTTTCTGGCAGTCAAAGCCTGCTAGTGGGGTAGTAAAAAGAAGCCTAATCAAACTGCAGAAAGTCATTTTGTTTATTAGGTTTCACATCGTTGTGAGGTTATGATTTTACGGAAAGTAAAAGTGCTGAATATGTTTTTGTTTCAAAGTCAAGTTTTATTATGCATGCAGCTTCAAGACATGCCCTATGCTAGTTGAATCTCCGGCTTAATTTAAAACAGCTTTTGGGGCAATTATGTATCTAATAGAAGATATTCTCTCCTTGAGGATAAAGGTATTTAGATGGCAATGTTTGCTTCTATTATTATTTCATTATTTTGGGATTCTGAATGCCATATATTTCATGATTTTTTCAAATTACACCCACTGTGCAAGATAATCACTCTAATGCATAGTCATTTCTGCATATTACCAAAACATAATGGTCAAGAAAGATACAGGGAAATCAGTTAAAGTCGGTAGAAGAGTCGCAAGTTCAATTTTGTCATTTTTATGCTTGATGCAGGAATATGGCATATTATTACATAGATATTCATTTTTAAATAATCATTTTCTTTCTACTTTGATTATCTGTAAATTGATTTCCATGTATAGTTGTGTTTCTTCTCTTGATGTTTGCAAAGTAACGTCTAGTGCTTCTTGCAGATTGTCGAGTTAAGCTCGGCACAAGGGCCAGAGGCTGGCCTTTACTTATTCAGAAAGATACCACACTTTAGAATTCTGGTATGTGGAGGAGATGGTACCGTCGGATGGGTTCTGAATGCCATAGATAAGCAGAATTATGTTTCTCCTCCTCCTGTAGCAATCCTCCCTGCTGGAACTGGGAATGATCTTGCTAGAGTACTGTCATGGGGAGGTGGTCTGGGCTCAGTAGAGAGACAAGGAGGCCTTTACACAATATTGCAAGACATTGAGCATGCCGCAGTCACCATTCTTGACCGGTGGAAGGTAGCAATTCTAAATCAAGAGGGGAAGCCATTGCATGCTCCAAAATTTATGAACAACTACCTTGGTGAGTGAATATGGCTCTTTTTCAATTACATTAGTTGTGAACATAAGAGTAAGGATGAAATATACAACCATATAGTGCCAGAAAAATCTTACCTTGTGTTAAATGCTCTTCTATTTGGTTCACATTGATTTTTTCATTTTTTTTGGATGAAATGAAAAGATAAAAAATTCCCCATGGTACATTCTATAGCGAATTGACCTGTGCAGTTTTCCTCAAATTACTAAAAGCTTTTAAATTGTTTCCTTGGGATTAAAGAATGTTATGGTGGTAGTCTAGGCACTTGTATGCTCTTTCACTGTACATCTTATGAGTTGTAATTATACATCCACTATCCATTTGGTGATATTCTTTCAGTTTAAATTTATTTAGTTCTAAATTGATCCTGAACATCACAAGCCTTTTCGCTTTAGCAGGATACTCTATAATTATTTTATCTAGGCTTGCTATTGCCATTGTGAAGCCTCTAACTTCTAAGATTTCCTTTATAAAACTAAACTTTTTATTCTTTCATTGACCAACTTTATGCAACAAAATGAGTGTTCCTGTCAGCTGATCATTGCTCGGACATGTGGGATGCATTGAAGGGGAAAAAACTCCATAAATGGGCCCTTGTGTCTTTGTTTTCCCATATATAAATTTGATGCATTATCTTAAGTATTCTTATGTTATGTGTTGTTTTAATTAACTTCGTGACTGTCACTCTTAGGAGTCGGGTGTGATGCAAAGGTTGCCTTGGATATCCATAATTTACGAGAGGAGAATCCAGATAAGTTCTATAACCAGGTTAAGACAATTTTATCTTTAGTGCTTCTTGTTGAGAATTCTCCACGTTTCCCCTAGAAGTTTGGAAGAGAACAAGGCTTGCTATTTCTTATCTTATTTGATTTATCATTATCCTCTTGCTATGAGATTAACTTGGCAACTTGTTGAACTTCACGGAATAAAGCCTTCGTGCTATTGAAGAATTCTGTTCTGGTTTTACAAGTCAAATAGCATGTGGATTATGTTGTTCACTAATTATTCTACTGATGCAGAATAGTTGAACATAGAGAATGAATAAAGTCATGGAAATAAGTTTGTCATCACTCCCTTGATTAGTTTCCAGTGCTCACTCTCGTCTAATTATAAATTTTTTTCCAATTTGTTCTGCTTTGGCATCTCATCTAGCCTGTGCCTGGCATGTACTTGAAATTTGTCATTCTTTAATGACTCATAAACGACCTCATTACGATGTCACTTAAGTTTCCAGCATCAAAATAAGAGCTAATGCAGCTAGTCTTTATTCCTGTTGAAAGTGGACTTGACCTCCTAATCCTACGTGATGAATCCATAAGAGTCTCAATTGCCCGCTTGGTAAAAGTTTTTTCTTTTTTTCTCCTGGCAATATAGTTTTAAGTATGTTGCTTGTGCTACACGCATATGGCTGTTAATCTGCAAATGCAAACATATTTGTAGTGCCAGGTTGATGGAGGGAAGTTAGGTTCATTGTTTTGTTATTTCTTTTTTAAGGTTTTCATGAACTAGTTAGCTTTGTAATATGCAGTTTATGAATAAAGTCCTTTATGCAAGAGAAGGAGCTAGAAGTATAATGGATCGGACATTTGTAGATTTTCCTTGGCAAGTCCGAGTAGTGGTCGATGGTGTTGAGATAGAGGTTCCTGGGGTAAGTGCTAAAATTAATTGGTGTGGTGTCTGATTTTGACTCCAACAATAGTAATTATAATATGATGGGTCATTTGCAGGATGCTGAAGGGGTTCTTGTTGCTAATATTGGAAGTTACATGGCTGGTGTAGATTTGTGGCAAAATGATGACGAAACTTATGATAATTTTGATCCACAATCTATGCATGACAAAATACTGGAAGTCGTCAGCATATCAGGAACCTGGCATCTTGGGAAGCTTCAGGTGTTGTGCTACTTTCCTTTTACATGGCTATTGTCCCTTTCATATAACTAAGAGATTGTGCTCCATTTTCCAAAAATAAAATTCGAATATAGAAAATATTTTGTTAAGTGAGCTGACGCTTTGAGTTTAGACTTTAAAGCACAACTACCTGTTGGAATCTGGATAAGAATAGGAGGGAAACGTTGGCAGCATGATTGAAACATTGTCCAAGAGAAAACTTCACACCATTTCATATAATTAATGCCACACCATGAGAAGGTGGAACATTGGTCAATATCGTGAAAGAACAAGGAAAATCAATAGAAGAAGAAATTTAGTTTATTTTTATTTTATCATGCACTCATGACTTACAACTAGTCGTTCGGAGCTTTAAGATTCAGCGTATTTCTGACTGGATCTTTTACATAAGAGCAGGTAGGACTTTCTCGAGCACAAAGACTTGCACAAGGGCAGTCAATTAAGATCCAGCTTTTTGCCGCATTGCCGGTTCAAGTCGATGGAGAGCCTTGGTTTCAGCTGCCATGTACATTGTCAATATCACTTCACAGCCAGGTTCTCTCTCTTTCCCTCTCTCTCTGTTGTGTGCGTGACTGTGAGCCTGTGCCTGTGTTGGAGCCAAACAACTCCTGTAATCAAAATCCCATGCGACTGTCCTGATGATTGTATAACTTACCTGCAATGACTTGCAGGCTTTCATGTTGAGAAGAGCATCTGAGGAGCCTATTGGTCATGCAGCAGCTATCATAGCCGATGTGCTTGAGAATGCAGAGAGTAATCATATAATTAATGCCACTCAAAAGCGAGCTCTACTACAAGAAATGGCACTTAGGCTATCATAGAGGTTTTCCCAACAATAGACCAATGCATGTTCATGAATTAAAGTTTTGGCTGCCTGAGCCCTTTCAAAAGCTCTTCCCCTGTTTTATACCATTCATGTGCCTCCATTTCAAATGTAATATCTTTCTTAAAATCCAAGTTTTGTGATTAGTTTGAAGGGTGCACGAATGTAAATTTTGAGCGGCGATGAGTTATTGTGAATGTTGAGGTTTTGATTATTATGAATTATACTAGTGATGACTAAGGCAAACTCTCAGTTCATCATAGATAGGGTTTGTCGCTTGCTTTCTGTTTAACTGTTATTATAGTGAGATAGTGAAGAATAGAAGGCACAATTTCACTCTCAATCTCTCTCTCTCTCCAAAAATATATATTGTTGACATGTTGAGTTGTGACCATGAAGCACAAGCACAAGGCTCAAAATTTATGAAATGTATATTGATGTCGACAGATTGGTGTTTGTGTTAGACAGAACTAATTACTTATAGAAATTGTTGAAGATGATGTGGTACAGTGGATACAGTTATTTTTAAGAGCATCTGTGCATAAACATGGCTGCAACATTTACCAAAGGGAAGGGTGATATTTCTTATGTACAGAAGTTTTTATAGTAATACTTGATCAAACTAGCACATCTAGGTATTCCTTGTGCATCCTCTTTTGATCTTCTGCCAGAGCCTCATGACAAGTCCTACGGTACTCCAAGTACTTCCCTTCCTGTCCGCATGAATACCATTGTGTGACCGCGAACCGGAAATCCTCTTTGGAGTCTTTGCACCCTCTCTGTATATCTGATCCAAACGACTGCGATAGAAAGGAGACTTCAGATGATTCAAGCTACACAGAAAAGGCGAAGACGACCCTTTAATGGTCCCAAGCTGAAATGCCCGGTTGAGCTGGTTGGTCACTGCTCGCAGCTCGAACGAGTCATAGAGAGTGCTGCCGTTGTGCTGTGGGCTAAGCTTGTACTCGGGGTTGGAGGTCCCGAATTGGAGCTCAATCGCTGGAGTCGCCTTTTGCCGTCTCTCCATTCAAATGGACATGGAATGTTGTAGCTAGCTTTGCTGCTTGTTCTCCTCCTACTTTATGGCTTTTCCTTCTTCTGGCCACCAAGTTAAAAGCTATGAATCTTCTTCAATGGATTCAAGAGTTTCTTTGGGGATTTTTTTAATGATGGTTGGTCTTTGTAAGCAACGTGGTTGAGTATATGATCAACAAGAAAAATTCCATTGGTTCATACGTCAAAGATGGCATGTTCTCACATGGATTTTGGATTGTAATCAGGGTTAGTATTCACTTTTTAATTTTATTTCTGGTTTAGATTTATGTGCACTGTCAAATATAAAACACGTTTACAGCTTTGCAATGACTTAAAAATAATTTGTCATAATTAATTAATCAATTAATTATTTACTTACAGAAATATAAAATTGAGTTATATAATCGGATGGCTTTCCTCTTGTCTATCAAACCATAACCCTACTGGGGTGTTGTTGGTCTAGTGACTGGATATTGAAATTCCTTTCGTAAGATTTTAGATTCGAATCTTGTGTATAACGAAAACAGGCACTAGAAGATTTTTGCCCCTCAAGGACTCTAATATGATTCGAATTTGATTTAATCAGATTTAAAAATAAAAAATAAAAATTCAACCCTGAATACTAGAGGTTGATTTCAAGTCTCTTAATGCTTAAATGTTGATTTTAGGATCTCTTAATGCTTAAATGTTTTTTACCGATAAAACTAGACATTAGGATAAGATGTTAAACATTAAAAATAATTTTTTTTCTTAATACTTAAAATTTGTCCAATAAAGTTATTAAAATTTGAACTTTTATTTGGAATTAAGAATATGTTCTATTGGCTAAATTGAAATATTTATGAATATATATTTTGTTAATTATACTTTGTTTGATCATATTTTTGTGTTTCTTTTTTCCTCACTTTTGTCAAAATCATTTCTTTTTCTTTTTTCTTTTTCTTTAATGTCCACTAGCAAATACTTTAATGTTATGGCCATACGTTATAATGCGTAGGGTACCTAGTCTTTTGTTTTGATAGTGACATCACATTGCATATTGCAAATACTAATACAAAAATTCCATATGATTTTTTTTTTATTTTTTATTTACATAAGAATTTCGAAAATCATAAAAATACACGTATTCACAAAAATTTAAACACTAAATCTAAAAATATATATATATATATATATATTTGAAAGAGCAAGCCTAGCAGGTCTCCTGAATTTTCAAAAATAATAATAATAATAATAATAATAATAATAATAATAATAATAATAATAATAATAATTATGAATAATTTAAAATTATAATTTTAAACTTGGTTTCTCCTCTTAAAAGTTATGTCACTTCTACCCATCTCCGCTCTTTACTCAGCGTGTTGTACATCACCCCTCTTTAATATAAATTATTAGTTTCATGACAACCCGAATGCTTTTAGGGGAAAAAAAGAAAAGAAAAAAACCTAATATATTTAGTATCAGAGAATAAAAATTGAATTTTTATTTTTTGGTAGATAGAGAAAATTACAAATCAGTATGCTTAAAGAAATAAGAGAGAGATTTAAATGTGCTAAATTTTAGAGAGAAAAAATCAATTTTATTTTATTTATTTTTAGTAAAAGGAAACTTAAAACTAATATATTTAGAGATGTCGTGAGTTAAATTAATTTTTAAGAGAGAGAAAATTATTGTATTTAGTTTCAAAGAGAGAAAAATCAAATTTAATATTTGTAGTGAGAAAATTAGAATTAATGTGTTTAGATAGATAAAATTTAAAATAATTTAGACTTTTTGGAGGAAAAAAATTAATATTCTTAGTATTATAGAGAAAATTATTTTTGATTTCTTTACTGAGAGAAAATTCAAAATAAATGCATTTAAAGGGAGAAAATGTTAATTAAATTAATTTTTTCGATAGAGAAAATTAATATGTTTAGTTTTAGAGATAAATAATTGAATTTAATTTTTCTAGAGAGAAAATTTTAATAATTTTAGAGAGAGAATTTATTTGATTAGTGTTAAAGAGAAAAAAAATAAATTTCATTATTTTAAAAAATATGAAATAATTTTTTATAAAAGGAAAAAGTTAATGTGTTTACTTTTACAAAAAAAAAAAAATAATTTCTACAAAGTTAATTTGAAGAGAAAAAATAATAATTAAATTATACAAAGGAAATATTATCAAAATATTAACATGTATACCAAACACCTCAAAGAGAAAAACATTACTTCTCGATCCTTTTCCTTCCCATGTTTTTCAGCTCTAAACATTTCAACATTTCATGATGGCAGATGTATCAATGTTTTGTAAATTTAGTGACAATACATTATACTCTTTTAATCAAATTCTCAAATTCAAGTCTTAAGAATAGAAAAATAGGTATTAAGAGAGTCAGTTTCTAAATTAAGTCTTATAATATTCGAATCAAATTAATCGAATAACTCGAATACAGGTCGATAAAAAAAATAAAAAAATAAAAAACCCATGGGTTAACTTGGGCTTCCATCTAAGGTACCAAGCTTTCTGGTCTGGACCCGTAAAAAGGGGCCCATAGATCCAACATGAAGCCCGGGGGGGTGGGGCAAAACTGGGGGTTTTTAAAAAGGGGAGGTTTTATATGTTTTGATCACATTGAAATTGGGAGACAAACGTTCACAATTGACATTTCATTCTTTGGATGAAAATCTTGGTGCTAAACACTTGAAACTTTGGAAAAATTAATGTTAAAAGGATAAACGTTTAGCATATAAACACCAATTTTTTTTTCTTTTTTTTTTTGGAATAAAACACCTCCATCCGCTAACTAAATTAGCCCCGAGATTCGGTTCGGATTGAGTTGATCCCTTACTAGTCAAATCTCTCTCGACACCTATTTTCGTCATATACAAAATTTAAATTCAAAATTTTATTTAAATGTCTTAACATTCTACTATCAAACCAGCTAGTGTTGACCTATAAACGCCGATTATAAATGTTATTTTCTCTTGATCAACCAAAATGGAGAGTGATCTAAACATTATTATCCTTATCAATATTATTATGAGTGACTTTCATCTATCATAAAATTTTTAATAAAAAATATAATTTATTATATAGTTTTTTTATTTAATTATAGGTGCTTGAAAATTTAACTAATTTGATTTGAGCAGCTGTAAGACTCAATTTAAGAGTTGGTTCTCTCAATGCCTACATTTTCATTCCTAAGTAGGTGCTAGGAGAGGCTATCTCTAAATTGGGCTCTACAACTCTAAATTTGTCAGATTTTCGAATACTAGTGAAAGTATCAAAAATATTCTTTTGGTAATATATTTTACATTTTTTCTTTAAAATTTCTATAAACTTTATTGTTTCACTTCGATATAAGTTTTTTATTATTGTCATGATAAGTTTATTAGCATAAATGTTATCACGTAAATTGTGAAGAGAGAGAGAGAGAGAGAGAGAGAGAGAGAGAGAGAGAGAGAGTTTTTAACAATACCTGCAGGAAGTCATACTTCCAATGCAGGATTATACCTTAAAAACTCTCTCTCTCTCTCTCTCGTTGTGTTGTTGAAGACTCTTTTACATTCCCCTTTTCTTGTGCCGGTTTGGGGGCTAATAATCAGGTACAATCACGTTAATCTTCCAATTAAATGTTCCTTGAAATTAAGGTTTCAAACCACTACGTTGTTCCTTCACTATCAAATGAAACGACTTTGATGTTGATTTTCACTCATATGCACACACTTTTTGCACCATCCAAGCACGTTGTTTCTGCACTCTGAGCTTTAATCTTGGTGGTTTGGTTATGATCCATTAATCCACATGAAAAGCACTACCTATCCCTGTTATTATATTGACTTTGATTTTTTTTTTTAAACAAAAAATTGACAAATTCCTTTTTTTTTATGCATTTTGGGACATGGGTTTTGTTCAAAACCCAGGGTTTTTGGGTATTTTTTTTTTTAAAAAAAATTTGAAACATGGATTTTACTAGTATGTCAACTTTTGTTGTTTAGTTTTTGTCAATTTCATTATTCATATATTAAAAAAATATATATGCCCATTTATATAGTTTGAATCAATATAAAAAGTGAATTGAATGATTGGACACTCAAGTAGATTTTGAGTTTAATTTATGAAAATAAAGAAAAAGAATTTGAGAGAGCAAATTCTTTAATGGGTTCCACAGCACTTAAACTGAATTAATCGGATGAAACTCGAATACGGATCCGGTATAAAAAAAGGGGGGTTTCTTTTTGGGCCAAAAGATGTGATCATTTACAGCATTTGGTGAGTGAAAACGCGTGGAGTAGGGCATTTTTTTTTCTTAAGAATAATAGCCAACCGTATTTGGGAAATCTGAATTTTTTGGCACAAAATAGATATGCAAAATAAAAGTTTGGTTTTTGTGGAAAAGAATTTTGGTGGGTCGAATGTTGAATTTATTTGAATGGGGGGATGGATTTTTAATTATGGGAAGACTTGAATTTTTCTTGTTTGTTGCAGAAAGGTACACCTTTTGAAACGTGTTGAGCGTTCCATTTCTGTTTTTCAATATCATGACTTTGCTTGTTTTATGACTTCTTACCACACTCATTTGTTAGATCTTAGATTTCGGGTCATGGGTATTTAAGGACTCACCATCTCTTTCCTTTTCTACACAAATTCTCTCTCTCTCTCTCTCTCTCTCTCTCTCTCTCTCTCTCTCGGTAGAAGTGATTTTTAAGGTAATAAACTGGAGTTTCTTTGCTCTTTTTTTATACTAAAGATGCTGTCATATTGCATATTTGCCTATTCCACAGCTTTTTAACTAGTATGTTTATAAGGCCCGCTTTCTGTTTGTTACATTTCATTCTTACATGTTGGGGTAAAAGGGGCTTCACAAGGAAAGTTCATTTCCCATTCTTTGTTCCATAACACATCATGGGTTGTAGGTACTAAAATGTGTTCATGGAATTATGCATTGTATATATTATTTGCTCATAGAATTAAAGTTCTGTCCTATGAAGGTTCCTATTTATGTTAAGAACCGTCTCCATCTTTTCATTCTGCAAACACGCACGCACACATATACTTATTGATGCAAACCCATTCATAAACAAAACAATTTCAATTTGATGTAAATATGTGTTTTGTACTTCCGCACAGGTCCTAGATAACCAGATAGGAAGATGGTGAAGATCTGTTGCATTGGAGCTGGCTATGTTGGGGGTGCAACAATGGCAGTCATTGCCCTCAAGTGTCCCTCAATTGAAGTAGCTGTGGTCGACATTTCTGTCTCTCGAATTACAGCTTGGAATAGTGATCAGCTTCCCATCTATGAGCCAGGCCTTGATGAAGTTGTCAAGCAACGTCGTGGAAAGAACTTGTTCTTCAGCACGGATGTGGAAAAGCATGTTGCAGAAGCAGACATAGTGTTTGTTTCTGTCAACACTCCAACAAAAACGCAAGGTCTTGGAGCTGGCAAAGCTGCAGACTTGACTTACTGGGAGAGTGCTGCTAGGATGATTGCTGATGTATCAAAATCTGACAAAATCGTTGTTGAGAAATCAACAGTACCTGTGAAAACTGCAGAGGCAATTGAGAAAATTCTGACTCACAACAGCAAAGGCATTAAGTATCAGATTCTCTCGAACCCGGAATTTCTTGCCGAGGGAACTGCAATGGAAGACCTTTTCAAGCCTGATAGAGTACTTATAGGTGGTAGAGAAACCCCGGATGGCCACAGGGCGATTAAGGCATTGAAAGATGTTTATGCTTACTGGGTGCCTGAAGATAGGATCATTACAACCAATCTCTGGTCAGCTGAGCTATCCAAACTAGCAGCAAATGCATTCTTGGCACAAAGGATTTCTTCGGTAAATGCAATGTCTGCACTTTGTGAGGCAACTGGTGCTGATGTTTCTCAAGTTTCTCATGCTGTTGGCAAGGACACTCGAATTGGTCCAAAGTTTCTCAATGCTAGTGTTGGCTTTGGAGGCTCTTGCTTTCAAAAGGATATTCTTAACCTGGTCTACATATGCCAGTGCAATGGCCTACCCGAAGTTGCGGACTACTGGAAACAAGTTATTAAGATCAATGACTACCAAAAGAATCGCTTTGTGAATCGTGTTGTTTCCTCCATGTTCAACACTGTTTCGGGCAAAAAGATTGCCATTCTTGGTTTTGCCTTTAAGAAGGATACTGGTGACACAAGGGAGACACCGGCTATGGATGTGTGCAAAGGCCTTTTGGGAGATAAAGCCAATGTGAGCATATATGATCCACAAGTCACCGAGGATCAGATTCAGAGGGATTTATCGATGAACAAGTTTGATTGGCATCATCCAGTTCATCTTCGGCCTCCAAGTCCAACCTCAGTTAAGCAAGTGAGTGTAGTTTGGGATGCTTATGAAGCAACCAAAGATGCTCATGGACTCTGCATTTTAACCGAATGGGATGAGTTTAAGACTCTTGACTACCAAAGGATTTACAATAACATGCAGAAGCCTGCCTTTGTGTTTGATGGCCGTAATATTGTGAATGTGGAAAAGCTTAGGGAGATTGGATATATCGTTTACTCAATTGGTAAGCCATTGGATCCATGGCTTAAAGACATGCCAGCAGTGGCATAAGATGAGAGAGCTTGTCTGAACCGAGACTAATTCTATTTTATTCATTGAACTTTTTTCCTTGTCCATTTTATTCTTTTCATTATATTTCTATGTTATACTTGTCTCAAAATCACCGGATGGTAGCGCAGATTTTCATAGTTTAGTCCTTTAATTCGACATGAATGTGATCATATGTTTCTGTTACAGAATAAATATAAGTTACAAAACTCATATTGTTCCATTTTTTTCCAAAGTTTGCTGTGCCTCCTCACTTCTATATGAATGCTCTAATTCATATCCAAGATGTCAATTGTACGTTTTACCGAGTCTCAAACAATTCCTAATCTAATAGATGAAAATTATACTGATTCAATCTGACAAAGACAAATGTAAGTGTGGTTTTCTTATTGAAGATCATACGCAATCACAAAATCCGGACTTTAACGCTAAGGTTATCACCCCTTTCTAAAGGGCATCACTTCAGTGCAGCCAAGGTTTCTCTTCCCTTCATTTTTTTTTTTTTTGGGTGCTCTGGCTCGAAGGGACCACCCAATATTTGAGACTTTGCCCCGATTATTTTGGGTCAATCCGCGGTCGGGCCCCAATCGGGGAGCAAATCTCTCAGTGTGATTTTTTTCGTTTTTACAATGAGTTAAATCCGGACATGGTTAAGAGATCTCAGCGCCCTACCCGCTTCTGAGCCAACCAATATTGGTCTCTTCCCTGCGTTCTGAGTGGTTAAGACAGATATATTACAACTTGCTCTTCAAAATCAACTGTCATGGTAAATTTCAAAGAGAAAACATAATCGAGTAGTTATCTCAATACCTGTCAAATGAAATCTCTCTTTCGTTTGACTATATCACGTTTAATAACTTTTTGTACAGTTTTCACAGGATGAATTGAAAAATTCCAAACCAAACTGGTTGAATGAATGACCTTGCATTCACATGGAATTTTCTTAAAATTGGTCCGTCACAAGAATCTGGCAAAATATCACCATAGATGAGAATAAGACCACCATCCAACCTAACCCAAATTGAAAAGTCTGTAGAGAGTTGGGCAGACGAGTTGGGCAGACAAGTTGGCCATTGCAATATTGCAGCGGCGGAACAGAAACCGACTCCCACTGCAATCAACATGATTATATCCGACACATGTGGTCTAGTAGGTAAGTCACTAGACCACGTCCAAGAGGTCTTGATTTCAAGTCTCGGATGGAGCAAATATGTTAAGGAGAGCTCTACCCTCTTGAGGGACTTCAGCGACTCGATCCGGATTAATCAAAGCGAAACTTTGAAAACCGGATGGTGACCCAAATCAGGGGACCAAAAAAAAAAAAAAAACATGATTATTTGATGGAATCTAACAACAGTGATCACCATTTGCCGCCTCTGCCAGGCTACTTTCAACGGCAGAACCAATCTCCCTAGTTCTATAGTTTTATTCACAAAATGTTACTCTGCAGAAAACATTTTCCTTATCAATAGGGGAAAAAATATCCCAACAGAACAAGAAATTCAGGGAAATGACTTCTCTACCATATATTCCCTCCCCCCCCCCCCCCAAAAAAAAAAACAAAAAAACCAAAAAAAAAAAGAAAAAAAAACAAAAAAAAGAAAAAAAAAGAAAAAAAAAAAAAAAAAAAAAACAAAAAAAAAAAAAAAAAAAAAAAAAAAAAAAAAAAAAAAAGAAAAAAAAAAAAAAGAAAAAAAAAAAATTAATAAAAAAAAAAAAAAAAAAAAAAAAAAAATTTAAAAATTTTTATATTTTTTATAAAAAAAAAAAAAAAAAAAAAAAAAAAAAAAAAAAAAAAAAAAAAAAAAAAAAAAAAAAAAAAAAATATAAAAAAAAAAAAAAAAAAAAAAAAAAAAAGAAAAATGATACAAAATGGGTGCCGCATCTCAAAAATCTACAAACACTATTTTCCACCGGATATCGTGTTCCTGATCTACGAAGGCTGTCCTTCTCCTCGAGGCATTTTCTTTGATGCATCTGCAAACAAATTTTATTAAGCAATTTATACACAAATAAATAAAATTCTAAGACACAATTAATGATAAACATAATGGATTGATCCATTTTGACTTTTTTTGTTGATAAAAGCAAGTATAATAAAAATAATAAGTGTGTTTAGTGAAGCTAGGAATTGAGATATGCAGGGTTTGGAAGAAACATTTCTCCAGAATCCTGCATTTTTTAATTACAATATTGGGATATTCAGAAAATTTTTTATGTTTAAGGTTCGGATAATTCTCTTAAGTAAACTTCAACTATGGATTATGGTATCCTTGCTAAAAGATATTGCAACATATGCAGTTCTAAGTAAGAATATATGTGATAGAGAAGGAAAGATTTTTCACACCCAAAAACTCCCCCCCCCCCACCTCACATTCTAAATGTCCAACTTTTTTGTTATATTCATTTCATTGAGAAAAAAGGTTGCAAAATCTCCCATGTTGTGTATTAGTAGTAACATAATTTATCATTCTAAACCTACACTAATATTAACTTTACTTTCATTAGAAAATTCCCACATAGTTAGCTTTCAATTTGGAAATAGGAAAAGCAAATTGGGGAAAAAAAGAGAGAGAGAGAGAGAGAGATAGAGAGAGAGTTACAACGCACCACAAGCCAACAAAATTTCTTATTAGTTTAATTATGCCTAGAATCAAAGATATTTAGAAAGCTTGGACTAAATTTCATTGACGAGCAATTTGTAACATCAACCCCCCAAGGGGGGATGGAGCTATTTTAGCCTTGCCATTATCGAGCACATAGAATGTGGGTAAATGTACGTGTGCACATGCGCGCGCGCGAGAGAGAGAGAGAGAGCATACTGTCTTTAACATCCTTCTCATAGTAATGAGAAGCTATCTTGACCAACCACTCCGGCTTCAGCTCTGTGACCTGCAATTCATTTTCCATGGCTAAGTAAAACAGCAAAAGAATCATGCAGCTCAGTAAAAAAGAAACAAATCCTAAATAACTTTTCTTTAAAAAAAATAATAATAATAAAATAAAATAAAATAAAATTACAGATAAACAATAACCTGTCTCATGTACTCTTTGGTTGTCAAAACCAGTTTGTGATAAACAACCCATCTCTGAAGTACCTACACAACAAAGAGAAACAAATTTAGAGTACCAAGTAACCATCATGTAACAGTAGACTTTTTTGCATCTTGAAGTGAATGTGCAGTTGTATCTGTTTCAGCATCAAAACAACTGCCGGAGGATATCCATTCAAAGTTCTTGCTACGCTTTGATAAAATAAGCAGAAAAGGAAGAATAACTCTATAACTAAAGAATTTAAGAAATGTACAATAGGTGTTGGGGACATTGATAAAAAGAAACTAAGCCATATTCCACCAAATCAAAATGATGTTACTATCTTTGTTAGCAGCAGCAAACTAAGCCATATTGCGTGCGCAGGGGGAAAACAAACGCAGTTGATGTTCTATTCTGTTGGGAATATTAAAAAAAGTAATGCCAATAATATATATCAAAAGACAAAAAGAAAAATGAGATCCCCAGAAAAGTAAATTTTGTCGGGAGGTGAGAAAACCTTCATATAGGATAATGTGGTAGAGAAGTGGCGAATGGCACAAGACTCCAATTTTGTCAATGTATTAATTTTTAAGCACTTGAGGTCCTTACAGATAACTATTCCTCTATATCAAAGGATCACTCTAAAAGCAAATTCAATAACCAACCCTTTTAGACATTGTTAACGTTGCCTCAATTTCAATAAAGTAACCTGTGCTAAACCCGATCTTGGATGTATGTGTACTGTCTGGGGATGTTTGACAGCTCGATAAGACCCATTCTTCTGCAACCTTGCTGAATGTGGGAGAAAAACCTGGAAACGGAATTGACAGACAGATGCATAGCTTAGTTTAACAGCAAACTCCGAGATAAAAAGTCATTAAACAAAGAATATTTCAATTACCTGCTGTTATAGCCTTCTTTATAGCATCCAAATCATTGACGCTTGATGTTAAATCAATTTCCACTCTCTCTGCAAGCCCCTCTAATTGGTCCCTTATGTCCCTGGCATAGTAGTTAAAAACGAAAAGTACAAAAAAGCAACAGACCCTCCTGAAGTAGCGAAGTGCGGGCTTTTTTATATAAACGCACTTAAAATATAGAATCAAATATATATTCACATATACAATAATAGCACTTGAAATATGCAAGTATCATCAAATATTTTTATATTTACTAATTTTAAGTTTTTTTTCTTCTTTTTGAAGGAGCAGCAGCAAAGCAACTGAAAAGAGGGCAAGAGAGAGAAAAAAAAAACAGAGGAGCAGCATCAAGAAAAGATGGTAGATTACAGATTACAGAAAAAAAAGAAAGAAAAAGAAAACCCAGAACACAGAAATCGTTGAAGGTTTCCAAATTAAAAAATAATAAAAAATAAAAATAAAAACAGTTGGAGATTCCTTTATTTTCATGTATTCATGCCAAAATACTGGATTGCAAGTTTTGGATTAAAAAACCCACGTTTTGCTTAGAGGCTTTTCTGTCCTTGTGATGTTAAATATAATCTTCTGAATAAATATATCTTGAAATATGAAATGACTAGTTATTGACCTCTTAAGGACATAAACTTTCACTAGGGCCATGAGGTTCCTATATTGTATTTCACAAGGATTGCTATCTTCCTCTAGTAGTGGCAATTGATTTGGCAGCCCATGGCTCCAATTGAAAGTGTCATTCAAGCTGAGAGTGATATAACAAAAGTTTGAGCAATAGAAATTGTGTGAATTTTTTTTTTTTTTTTGGTGATACTATTACAAACATGAATTAGCATTTGAAATTAGGTCACCAGCATATCACCCGAGTTAAATTCTTTAATAACACAATAGAACTAGTTAACTATATGGCCTTATAGTTGAAATGTTGCTTTAGAGGCCAAGGAAAATGTGGCCCAATGTTTTTATAAAAAGCAACTTAGTTTATTATTCCCTAAAATATAGCCTAGGCAAAGCGGAGTTACATGCATATTCATATACATAACTTAAGATATAGGCATTCTTCATTTTCACATACTCAACTCCTAAAACACAAAGGAAATTTACAATTAGGATCGAAAATTAATCCAACCCACAAAACCACAATTTTAGAATAGTCTAGGCGACCCTGTTATGTAAACCCCAAAAAAAAAGAACACAAACAAAAAAAAGGGAAAACGCCATAACTCAGAGAAAAAATGAACAGAGTAGGGCAACAACTGGAAAAAAAGAAAGGAAAAAAAAAAACAGAGGCCGGAAGAGGACGGAGAAGAAAGATAGAGTAGAAGTAAAAAAACCGAGAAGAAAGAAAGAAAGAGGAAGAAGAAGAAGAAGAAGAAAGAAAGAAATAAAGAAGAAGAATAGAGAAACGCACCCGGTACTTATCTACTTTGCTTCCACACTTGACCAAGAGTATTAGAGTTATTAAATAAAAAAAATGATAAAGTGCCGCTTTTTTCCGCCTTGCGCTTTTTGCACTTCAGTTGCGTTTTTTCATTTGCGCTGCATTTTATGCAAAAAAAAAAAAACCCATGTGTTGCACCTCACGCTTTTAACCACTATGGTCCCTAGCTCATTTCATGCTACGGACCTTGAAATATTGAAATCACAAATGATTATATTTGTTAGTCAAATCTCAACATAAAGTACTTAAAACTAAGCTTATGTTCTATCTATAGTAGATATTCCAAAAGCGTTATACCGAATAAAGTTGTTAAATGAATAGGGAAACTAATGCTAATCATAGTTTTAATTGTTTAAACATTGGATACGCTGAAAGATACTGTGAAATACTGAAAATATTAGATGATGATGTAACTGACATTGAAAAAGAACAAAAAATAAGAAAAGAGATCAAATTTTTTGTCCAGTATCTAGCTACAAATTAGAAAATATAACCACCAATACTTAAAAGATAAAATCAAAAATAAAATAAAATATTAACAGAATAAATAAACATATAAACTAAAA